>OY744607.1:34971494-35373994 GCA_963556255.1 Allolobophora icterica | reverse complement strand
CCTCATCATCATCATCATCATCATCATCATCATCATCATCATCATCATCATCATCATCATATCGCACAGGCCCATGCTATCACTTGGAAACGTCAGTATATGCACTGATCACAATAGTCTCTGTATATATATTCATTCAACTATGGACCTGAATTAAGTGTATAAATTACATTATGTGCAGTATATATATATATATATATATATATATATATTGCAAATTTGCATAGCGCCTTTTAAAGAGAAATTCCTCAGAGGTGGAATAAATGCACGGAATAGGTATATGCTGCTGGAGTATAAACGTGCAATTATCCATAGAAAGAGTGAGGAAGGTCTATACTCTATAGGACGCTGAAATTTATAGCATGGATGACGGCGGAAGGTGGGCTACGTAGACAATGGGTTAATTGTACACCCTATCAATAGTTTGTTATGCTCCTTTATTGTATTTTAGTAGGTAGAGAGTGTTGCCATGGACGCCAGGTTTACTTCTTATATAGACGATACATCGATTATAATCCGGGCGCTGGGTTTATAGCATGACAAGTCTAGATATACAGTAGACCTACATACAAACATACATACATACATACACACATACAAGCACATACATACAAACATACATGCACATATGTATACATACATACATGCATACATACAAGCATACAAACAAACATACATACATACATATACACAGGCATACATGTATGTATACAAGCATACATACATACATACATACATACATACATACATACATATATACATACATATATATATATACATACATACATACATACAAACATACATACATACACACATATACACAGGCATACATTAATACATATTACATATAGGTATACATAAATACATCATACATACATACATACATGCATACACACATACATACATACATACACCATATACCCGTGTACACCGGCATACAAGCATGCATTCATACATACATACATGCATACATACATGCATACATACATACATACATACATACATACACACATATACACAGGCATACATGTATACAAGCATACATACATGCATACATACATACCTACATACATATATACATAATACATACATGCATACATACATACACACATATACACAGGCATAAATGCATAGATACCTACATACATACCTACGCACATACATACGTGCATACATACATACACACATATACACAGGCATTCATGCCTACAAGCAAGCACACATATATGCATATACAGTTTGGCGATTCATAAACTGTATACGGATTCTATCTTATAACGATTTACAAGCGCAGTGTGTGTTGTTGGTTGAGCACAGAGTAATGTCTTCGGTTGATGTAAACCTGTAAGTGATATATATACGTCCTGTATACAGATGACAATCGATTTCGTATGTGCCGCGTTGTCTGACATAATCTGCGGCTGCAGCGGCAGAGCGCTTGCATTGCCATCCAACGGTCGTGGATTCGAAGCTGCGGCGCGTGCTGTATATATATAGGCTACGTGAAGACCATGCATGGAGTCTATATGTGGAACTGAGGAAAGCTGTTGACGTACGACTGCCTGCCATCAAGCAATCAGCTGCCTCTCTTCATAATATTATAGCAATTGATACGCAAGTGTATATACAGTATATATGTGTGGGTGTGACACTGTGGATGTGTATATATATGCCTTGGTGAGACACACAGGAGAATAAACGGTCCATTTTGTCTTGTATACATCGTCGTTAAACACAAGATGAGCGTTATAACATTGGTGGCTTATCATCAGTGGTATAATTTCAAAGGTATAATATATCATCGATAGTATATCATTGGTAGTATATCATCGGTATAATATATCATTGATAGTATGTCATCGGTAGTATACTATCGGTATAATATATCATCAGTCGTATAACATCGTTAGTATACTATCGGTATAATACATCATCGATAGTATATCATCGGTAATATATCATCGGTATAATATATCATCGATAGTGTATCATCGATGGGACAACATCGGTATAACATATCATCGATAGTATACCATCGGTGGTATATCATCGGTAATATATCATCGGTAGGGCCTATAATATATCATCGATAGTACAACATCGGTATAATATATCATCGATAGTATATCATCGATAGTACAACATCGGTATTATATCTTCGATAATATATCATCGATAGTACATCATCGGTGGTATATCATCGGTAGTATATCATCGATAATATATCATCGGTAGTATATCATCGGTATAGTATATCATCGGTATACTATATCATCGGTAGTATATCATCAATAGTAGGCATACAAGCTTATATATCATTGGTAGTATACCATTGGTAATTTATCACCGGTAGTATATCATCGGTATAGTATATCATTGGTGGTATATCATCGGTAGTATATCGTCGATACAATATATTATCGGTAGTACATCATGGGTAGTATATCATCGGTATATAGTATATCATTGGTGGTATATCATCAGTAGTATATCATCGGTAGTATATTGTCGATACAATACATTATCGGTAGTACATCGTGGGTAGTATATCATCGGTATATAGTATATCATTGGTGGTATACCTCTGTAGTAATCATGACCAGTCGCATATAATCAACAGTAGGCCCCCTATATCATCGATGGTGTATCGTTAGGCTAGTGGTGCAATATCGCTGGTACATTTCAGAGTTATTAATCATTGTATTTGGAAACTAAACGAAACATCTTGCGATGCTTATGTGTACTGTCTCAAACCCGAAGAAAAGAGTTTCAATTACATACACATTATATGCAAATACATGTAATTGTTTGTTAAGTGGCGTGGTATACTGATTATGGTCGATTGCCTAAGCCCGACGTTTGGGGTTCGATAAATGCCCATTTTAATTTAGCATGTATAAGCCATTTTATAGGCCCTAGGCCTGTTACATAAACCCACACGTAGGCCTATGGTTCAAACATCGGAATTACGCATAGGCCATATACGACATCGAAATTCCGGTTTAATGATCTCTGGATGTATATAATTATAAGGCGTATACATTCGCCTCAAATGGAAACGGCCACAAGGAGTTCATTGGATGCTGATGCTGGAGAAAGGACGTCAAGATTAAAGAGGATGCTTCCAGCTTATATACCGAGACCGAACAAGCGAAACCGTCATATATCTATACAAAACTATACATGGACCTATAAATGGATCTATAAACTTGAATTTTGGATACATGCAGTCCTATAAGCAAACGTCAATACATGCAAGAGCTTCTTATTGCCGTTGTTATTGTTGTTGTTGCGTTGTCCGTATTGCTGTATTGCTACATCTATTGCAAAGATATATTGACGTGCGGTGTTTTTTGCTTCCGCATATGCTTGACTTGCAACTGCTGTCAGCAGTTGATGAGCGTTCTTATTGTTGCTATAGATAATTGCTGCAGCAATTGCTCTTTAATAAAACGTGTACTCTGCTATATAGAAATTTTGCTGCAGCTTCGTTTTGCTGGTTGCATGCAGTGCAACATTGTCTTATTCTTAAAGTAATTGTACTGTTTCTATTGGTGGGCTATTGTTGCTAATAGGTTAGGCGCTTTTGCTACTGAAAGGCTATTACTGATTTTATTGTTATTAATAAGCTATTCTTGTTGATAGGCCATCGCTGTTGAGAGACCATTGTTGTTAATAAACTATATATATTGTAAACAATAGGCTACTGTTTTTTAGGCTATTGCTAGCCTATTGGTACTGATAGTGATAGACTTTTGATAGGCTATTACTGATATTATTGTTATTGATACGCTATTGTTGTTGATAGACCACAGTTGTTAATAAGCTATTGCAAACGATAGGGTATACTTTTTGTTAGGCTATTGATAGGCTATTTTTGTTTATGACTCATTGCCAACGACAGGCAATTGCTAATATTATTGCTGAGCTATTGTCATTGACATGCTATTGATGGGCTATTGCTATCGATTGACTATTGCTGTGATTGCGTCATATAGGCCTACTCGCGTTCAATTGTGCCAAATCATCTCTCTATTGCTATCGGTTTTAGTGCGCATCCCTCAGAATCTAATGTTCAAATTGTATATACATGTTCGTCGCGTATGTCATTGCAGTAGTCTATACGCAAAAGCGTGTACGTGTTATTTATATAGAGGCATTTTAATTAAGCGTTTAATCAGATAATAAAATATTCTCTTCTACGTTTTCTAAGAGTATAGGGAGTTTAGACTGCCAGAAACGACTGTTTAGATTCGTGTTGTAACATTTCTGCGTGTATTAAAGTTTTTATTAAGTGTTGGTGATGTATTGTTTTGCCACCAGTATAATTACGAAACAAACAAATGTCTGGCTATTAAAACGCCGTTTAGAGTTATGAGGAAACTTTGATATTAACTTCAAAGAGATTGATCTGCATAGTTGTGTTGAAACAGTATGGCTAGTGTTTGAACTGTATAATACATGGTTAGTGTTTCAATTGTATAGTATATGGCTATGTTTGAACGATACAGTATATGGCTGGTGTTTGAATTGTACAGTAGGCCATATACGGTTAGTGTTTGAATTGTATAGTACATGGCTAGTGTTTGAATTGTATAACACATGGCTAGTGTTTGCATTACATAGTACATGGCTGCATGGTGTTTGAACTGTGGCTGGTGTTTGAATTGTACAGTATATGGCTATAGTATTTGAATTGTATAGTGTATGGCTAGTATTTGAATTGTATAGTGTATGGCTAGTATTTGAATTGTATAGTGTATGGCTAGTATTTTGGTAACATACATATAATACTTCCGATTAGTTCTCAAAACTCGGAACCCGTAAAAAGAGAGGCCGATATAAGGCAGCAGAGCATCAACTGTGGACGAAGTTAACGAATGAATTGGCACGCACAATTTCTCCAGCCAAGACTGCTGAGAGTTTCTAGCTGAAGACGTATAGGCCACATGGAGTTTTGCGACCCTATAAATCAGCGGACTGTGATGGAGAAACGTGGTATAGGAAGCTTCCCGCGGGAGACAATCAGCGGCGCTTAGCGATCTGGCTTCGGAAGCAACTTCCTAAAGCCAAATCCGTGCGCCCCACCGATGGATCGCTTGTAATTAGATAACGGCATTATATGATGAAAGTAAGTAAGATGAATAAATACCCTCGACGTATCCATGAACTGTGTGCTGCAGCGGAGAACTTGGTGTCGATCGTAAATTTGTAGTAGCCGTAAAAACGTCTGAGAATGAGAGCGAGAGAGAGAGAGGGATGGATGGACACGCGGTCGTCAGTTGGTGCGGAGAAGAAGAAGGAGAAGAAGAAGAAGAAATCGGATCCGCAGTTGAATTCTCTCGCGTAAATCCTCACCCGGGAGAGACACAAAGAGCGACAACCTACGACGATTTAGTATCATTCATCTCCAGGGATAAGCAGACTTATCTCGTTCAACCTATATCCGCCACACCGCGCCAGTAGAACGAAGCCACCACCACCGATCGTCGTCTCTCGTTCGTTCGTTCGCTCGCTCTCTCCCTCTCTCTCACTCGGCAGCCAGGCAGGCAGTCAGGCAGGCAGGCACACAGCCAGGCAGGCAGGCCGACCGATCGTCCGTCGTCGTTAGACCTCTCTCCCTCTCGGCGGCGGCAGCGGCGGCTCACTCGCTCGCTCGTTCGGTGGCCGGTGCGCAGTCCTCGCCGGCCGCTGCCGACGGACCGTCGCGACCCCGAGCCTGTCAATCACGCCGGGCTGCGACCGTCGGCCGTCAAACCAGGTCGGAGCTTGTGTTGAGGCGGCGAAGGAGGCGAGCCGAGGTGAGCTGTCAATCAATCACGGCGCTCCTCGCTCTGCACGGACGAACGGTCCGTCCGTCGATCGGTCGGTCGGTCGGTCGCTCGCTGCCCGTGCTGAGCGCGCGGACGCGGGGCATGTGCGCGCCGCCGCCGACTAGTACTCTGCCTCGTTGCATCGCATATCGAGGCCGAAATTGAAAGGTCATCGAATGCAGTTTCGTCTTGAAAATTAATGGCCGAGGCGTCCTCCGTTGTCGCCATCGCTGCTGCCGGTCCATCTGTGCCATCGCCAGAGATAGATCCTGCTCAAGTGGTGTAGACTCGCACTGTATACTGTATAGGCCGACGTCGCTGGGTGAATGGGGAAAGGGGGTTGGTCGGGTGACAAGAAGAAGCACGGTCGCCCGGGCCAAGTGCCAAGCCCACTCGCCAGCCGACCAAGCACTGGCCCCACGAGGCAGCTCAAGAAGTCAGCAGCATCAGCAACGACATGGAGCTACAGATGCTGATGTCAGTCTCCTGTAGAGAGGTCTCCTGTTTACCTTTACAAGCAGTCGGATCCTGCTGCAGGTACACAGCCAGGCGAATCGACCAGAGCATCCCTCATATCTTCTGCCAACGAAGCTGTGCAAACCATCATCATTATTGGCAGCAGCAGCAGGACCAGCAGCCTCATCGACCGTTGGTCTCGCTTGGATGAAGTCTCAGACGCATCAGTCATACAATGACTGACAACATCTCAATGACGACACTACGCATATATTGTCTGCTGTATACATTTATGCACGACCAATACAGTTGGTCATGACGTATGAAGTCAGACACTTTCGTCGGACTTACATGAAGCCAACATGTGGTGATATTATGCTGAGTTGCCACTGCAGTGACTGATTTTCTTCTACTAGACATTGACTACATAAGCGTAAACATATATACAGGGTGGCCAAAGTAATGTCTGAGTAATTTATAGTAGCCTATATACCACCAGATAGTTGGATATATATATATATATATGTATATATATATGTATATATATACATTAATATTATACATTGCGAGTATTGTATGCCCTCCTATGCATCATGTATTTTAATGTGATATATATATATATATACATATATATGTTCGTCTATAAATAGAAGTTGTTTGGAAGAGAAGGTGGCAAAGAATGTAGGCCATCACCATCGTCGTCGTCGTCGTCATCATCGTCGTCATTTGAACGATTAACAATCTCATTATGAATGACAACGCAAGCGAAGACAATGCGCCAGTCGAAGACAACGGAGATAGACATTTTTAAGATAAAACTCGGGCAGCGGCGTCTTAGGTCAAAGTTTGAATCCATATTATAAGATCTACATATACATATATGTTGATCTTTCTGTGAGCTATATATAGATAAATATATACGCAGTCTAATAACGCCTAAAGGATCTTATTTGTGTCTTATTATCAAAGCACTTGTACGACGGAAGACATAGGCGTCCATCTAGGACTATATATTTCGGTTTTAACTGCATGCAATTACCCGACAGAAGGAGAAGCTATAGCGTTCTGATATAACTGCATTGATATGTCGCACATTTCTGTTGCCCTTGCATGTATGTATGTACGCATGTATGTATTTATGTATGCTTTTTGGGGAGGGAAATTCCCCCCCCCCCAGAATACATGGTTTTACATGGTTTTCCCCTCCGAGAGAGGAAATCCTAAAAAGGTCATCAACCTTTTGAGAGAGGAATTCGTATAGGAAAAGTGTTATAAGTTGGACGGATGTCTAAAAAAGGTCATCAACTTTTTTTGAAGATGAAAGTTGAAAAAAGTTTTGATGAAAGTTTAAAAATTCTGAAACTCTTTCAAGTATGGTTGGTCCCCCCAGAAACCTTGTTTCCCCTCCCAGAAGAGGGGGACTAGATTAAACACTGGTCTGTAAGTCAGAGAGGCAGCCTATTGTGTTTGCAGTAAGCAATTTGAAAGAGGTAAGTTTTAAGTTAGAACGAAATGAGACTGAGCAGAGAGCACAGACACAGGGAGAGAGTTCCAAGAAGTAGGTCCAAGCAACCGAAAAATCTCGTTCACCAAGAACAGTTCTTGCGTTATGTATGACCAGACAAAGACAATCAGATGACCTCGTTGAATAATTATGTCTGGGAATAAGAACTGATTTTAAGTATTGTGGCTGGCAAGAGTTCAACGCTTTATAAACTAAGTTTTTTTATATATGTTCTGTGCCTTGTAACTGAAGGGTCGCAGGTTCGAATCTACCTCAAACCACTGCGTATAGCGACCTTTGACAAGTTGCTCACCCGCAATTGTCTGTGAGGAAGGCAACGGAAACCACGTCACTCATCTCATCCCCGGGTGGCATAAAACCAATGGAGCTGCCTTCTGGCAGAGAACTCATCATCATCATATATACGACTGGACCCCGAGTTGAACAAATCCACACCTATACGAAAAGTTTCGTATTTGTAATCGAGATTAGAAATACATCAACTTCGTCCATTTAATACTGATCCTCAAAAAAGATCGCAACCTATTAAATTAATCGACAGTTATATGGATCATGAATGAGCACCTGGAAACCATGGGTAAATATATACGTATGGCCTATAGATATATTTGTGCCATGGGGCGTGGTGGCTCAGTGGTAAGTTCGGCGCCATGTGATCGGAGGGTTGCAGGTTCGAATCCCACTCTAGCCGCAGCGCACGGACCTTGGGCAAGTCCTTCACTCGCAATTGCTCGTAGCGCTTCGGCGTGAAAATTCCGGCACAGTATCAAATGCTGTAGTCGGGAGCGCCTCTGAGTAGTAGTTGACTTCGAGAGGCGCTATAGAAATATCCGGAATAATAATAATAATAATAATAATAATAATAATAATAATAATAATAATAATAATAATAATAATAATAATAATAATAATATGTATACACATGCATACATACCTACAATTACACAATCACACATACATACATGCATACGTATTTATTTATTTATTCCGGATATTTCTATAGCGCCTCTCCAAGTCAACTACTACTCAGAGGCGCTCCCGACTACCAGCATTTCATACTGTGCCGGAATTTTCACGCCGAAGCGCCACGAGCAATTGCGAGTGAAGGACTTGCCCAAGGTCCGTACGCAGCGGCTAGAGTGGGATTCGAACCTGCAACCCTCCGGTCACAAGGCGCTGAACTTACCACTGAGCCACCACGCCCCACTATACAGGATGCATGCATAGACCTTTGTTTGTACACACAAACACACACACACATACATATATATATATATATATATATATATATATATATATAAGAAGAAGAAAGAGAAGAAGAAGAATATGATTATTATGATGATCACGACGATGAATGTGAAACTGTGAAAATAAAGAAAAGAAGGAAGAGGAGGAAAAGCAGAAGAAGGAAGAAGAATACGAAGAAGAATAAGACGACGAAGAAGAATGTAAAGGAAAAGAAATAAGGCGACGAAGAAAGTAGGAGAAGGAAGAAGATGAAGAATGGGAAAAAGAAGAGGCGGAAGATGAAGAACAGAGAAAGAGGCGGAGTAGGAGGAGGAGTGTAAGAAAGAAGAAAACAAAGAACAAGAGGAGGAGAGGATGAAGAAGAGGATGAACGTGAAGAGGGAGAAGACGAAGGAAAAGAGCGCGATGAGAAGGAGAAGAAGAAGAAGAAGAAGAAGAAGAAGAAGAAGAAGAAGAAGAAGAAGAAGAAGAAGAGGAGAAGGAAAAGGTGGAGGAGAAGGAGGAAGAATGCGAAGAAGAAGAAGACAAAGAACAAGAGGAGCAGGAGGAAGAAGAAGGTGGAGAAAGTGAAGAAGACGAACGTGAATAAGACGAAGACGAAAAAGAATGGCAAGAAAAAGAAGAAGAAGAAGACAAGAGTAAGAGGAAAAGGAAGAAGAAGAATGTGAAGAGGAAGAAGAGGAAGAACATAAGAAGAGCAATTTTCCATGCATAAGCTATTCTGACAGGCAGTCATCGGTATGAAGCGCTAGCGACTTCATTTTCTTAACCTCGGCATATGAGGGCGGGTGGTCGGTACTCTTTCTCGCCGTCTGATCTTTCAAGTAACAGTGTATGCGTCAATGTAGCTGATAGTTGTCTGAGGGGGAACCGAAAGCTGGAAACAACTACGAACTCCGACCTCTCGGTTGACAGGACTCCACTGACCACTAGGCTATCGCTCGGCGCCTATAAAAACGCAATAGGAACAATAGCACGCACCGGATGACATCATAATACAGGCAACTAAAAACTGAATGACGTCTTTACAGATGTCATAAACAGTCGATCTCCGAAGTCTGTTTGTGTATTCGTTGCCCATTTCCAGATCTAAAATCTCATCTATTTAGACCCGCAAATCGACTGAATGGGTTGTATATATTATTCAGTGACAGGGCGAGGAGAAGGAGGAGGAGAGGCGTCGTTGCATATATGGGGCTGCAGTGTGGAGTACTTCCAAAGTGCATTTAAAATGTCGTTATAGTCTGAGTTGTTGATTTCCGACCTCATGACGTGTGTCAAAACATCGCGACATCTTCCGTCGTCCAACGGCTGCATTGGCTGCTGCTGCAGCCTCTATAATCAGACCTCCATATGTAATCCTCTCGCCACGCTCTGCAGTTAAATGAGCTCAGAGCGATGCGCGATGGCGTCGTTAAACTCCGCAATGAGTATACACAAACTGCATGTCATGCATGTATAGCATACGTGGCACGTACATGACATGCAGTAACTGCCTGGTTATGTCGATACCACGTTTACCTGAATGTATGTGCAAGGAAGTCTTACTATGCCGGATTAGTACCTGGTAACTCCGACACTACTCGTACTCTGGCAGTGCCGGTCCCAAGCCTGGATAAAAGAGGAGGGCGACGCTAATGATCTTTGTTATCACTCAGAGTCGTTAAACTGAAACTACTATTAGTACCCGGCATGCATTAGTGACCGTCCGTGGAATAAAACGGTGCTCACTCAGCCCTCCATCGTTTAGTGATCGGTAAACGAATATTGCCACTTCTCTTCAAGTGGTGCTATATAAATGTCTATTACAATTACATAGATACAGTAACGAGCGCAGGCCGCAGGAAGGTCCAAAGTGTCCAGTCATTAGATGACCTCATTGACCTCAATCAAAATGATCCGTCGAACTTAAGGCGTTCGCTTCTGGTGTAAACTACTGTGTTATCTTTTCACACAATTTACTTACAGATACAGATTCATACACCCGCACATAGATACACACATAGATACACACAGAGATATACACATAGATACACACATAGATACACGTATAGATACACTCATAGATACACTCATAATACACACGTATACATGCACACATAGATACACACAGAGATATACACATAGATACACACATAGATACACGTATAGATACACATATATCTGTATAAAACATGTTCTCAAATGATTAGCAGCTTCTATAGCGCCGGCGTCTAACACACAAGGCATCATCCGATGGCTCGCTCAACCAAGCCATCATGAGGTCAACATCCAGAAGGTCAGTCGACCAAGACAAAGAGACAAAACGTTTACGGTGGATAAGCAATTTAAAAGAGATGAGGCCACATTGTCACCAATCCCATCCAGTGTCCCACATAAATCAATCCATGGGTAGCTGTCGTATAATACATGGGGGTAGTTTTACGAGTCAATCCGACTGGTGATATTACTGCTCTTCGAACCCGGATCCACCATATACTGGTGATGTTCAGCTGTACCTAACATGTTAGTCATTAGATCCTCTTCCCTGTGGTCGAAAACGTGTTTTATAACGAAGACCGTGCCGTAGCCCTGCAGTCCTGCATGTCTTCAGAACGACCGATACAGCATGAGTTCTTGAAAAACACAGGGCTGGGTCCTACCGTGTTTCAGTCCACGAAGGGCTCGAGAAAAGATGCAGGCCTACTTGTCAGGAGATGATATACACAATGGGGGTTCTGCGTGGACGAAAGCCATAATAAATCGTCAGAGATCTTGCTGTACACATGCATTCTGCTTGGCGATGATCAATTAATGGAGTGTCATCTCCCTCTGCATGCAGGCCCTGCTTGGTAAAAGCTCCAGATTATAGTCTAACGGCGAATAGGCTACCTTTTGACGCCGCCGCTGTGAATCTCATCCATTCCTCCATTAGGATGTGATTGGACATATTTATATATATACAGGCCTGTCGCAGTTCCATCAACTGCGCCGCTCGAATCGGGCCATGCTGACAAATTTTTGCACATTTCCAATTATGTGCCTGACTCCACTGTCTCCCGGTTGAAGACATTGTTATATCCAATATCCTCCTCCTTGGACGAACATTGATGGCCGATGTGGCACCTGCAGGGTGCAACGAAGAGCTCTATGTTCTCTGTAAAAAGTCAACCGGGTCGACAAACGTACGGAACCTGTGGAACTCTGTAGAAATCTGTGGAGTGTGTCTCAAACTGTCGCATAGTGTGATTCGAGGACATCAATATTTCTTGTGCATTTGAAACATCGTATACAGAGTCTCATGTGACTCATCTGTGCAGCTGTTGTCTGCTGTCTTCGATCAGGTAGGCTACGGTCTTGGATGGCGGCCAATAAACTCCTACTTAACCCATACAAGACGGAAATTCTGTTACTGGACAATCCACAGCAACTTAAAAAATGTGATCGGCTTATGTCATTGAAACTTGGTGCATGACTCAGTTGTTGAGCTGGCAGATGCAGATCGTAACTTTGCCATGCAAACAGTATTTGTAAGTCATCATAATTATATGTTCATTCGTGGCATACGCAGAATTAGGCGTTATGTACCCATGTCTGCAAGGACATCTCTGGCAAATGCATTACGGGTAGTTTCCAAATTCCAATAGCTTAGATTACTGAAACTCACTTCTTACTGATATCAATAAGTCAAACATCCTGAAGCTGCAGACAGTGCAGAACTCGTTGACTATATAGTGATAACAAATACATCAAAATATGAACATATAACCCATGTGATTAAATCTTTGCATTGGCTTCCTGTTCAAAGAATTAGTTTCAAAGTGGGGCTCACAGTTTATAAAAACTTTAACTCTGGCCAGCCACAACGCTTAAACTCAGTTCTTATTCCCCAGACTTACCATTATTCAACAAGGTCATCATTATCTTTGTCTGGTCATGCCTATATTCAAGAACTGTTCTTGATGAACGAGCTTCTCTAATGTTTGCTAGGTCGTCGGAATCGGATAGTCATGCGCCGGGTCCGTTGAAGGTTTCTAAAGGCGCTTAATCGGTTTTGTTCAGTTGGGTCTAATCACACCCTTCTAAAAAAGACCTGCATACGGAAAAGTTACATGTCCAGAAGAGCTAACTGATGATGACGACGACGACAGTGACAACGACGATGACGATGATGAAGACGATTATCATTATTATTGAGGAAACCAAGACCACTGTGTAAAACGTCTAAAGAGCCGAACAGATGCATGGAGAACACGTTCCAGTTGTCCAATGCGCCGTTGAAGGAGGTCCAGTTAGCTAGTTAATGTAGGCCTACATTTAGCTATAGTGTCCATGCAGTTAGCAAGTATAACAACTGCCCGGTTAGCATGTAGGGCCTATAGCAATTGTCCGGTTAGCAAGTATAACAACTGCCCAGTTTGCTAGTATAACAATTGCCAGGCTAGATATATAATATTATAGCCTGTATAGTTTGGTGAAGTTTGGAGTTCTGTTATACGTTGTTATTGATATAACCTGGTATTACTTTACTCATACATCAACTGATTAGCACATCGATTATTAGTATCGATTAACGATTATTGATTTCTGTTTGACGAAATTTGCTGATCGTGGCCTTTAATGAGGTGTGTATCTAATCGGCGAATTTCAAGGTTTGATTTCCTCCTATGAAGGCTTTCGAGTCGTTGTCATTGTGTTCCGCCCGCATCTGGTATTGCTCGCTTCTTCGATTAACGGATTGCCTGAGGAGGTTCTGCTAATGCGAGGAAAGGAGTGGGTGCATGATACTCACGGGTTCCGCCCTATGCTTCCATTACAGAGACCCATCCATCGTTCGTCACTCGCTCCATCCCCATCCCTATATACGCGGCTGAGACTGCAGCTTCCCGCTCCCCGTGCACCCGTTGCTCTTTCATCTTTCTGTGAAGGCTTTCAATTCTGTTTCCTTCTCGGAAGCGGATACTCCGCCGTTTAACCGTCGGAATATCGCTTACTGCTGTCGACCTTCTCTGCAGGTCATTCTGTCTATACCTTCGCTTCTCTGTCTCTCGCGATGTCTCTCACTGTCTGTCTGTCTGTCTGTCTGTCGGTCTGTCTCGCTGTCTGTGTGCGTCAACATTTGTCGATGAATCTTATTGTTTACATCTGTCTATAGGTTTCTCTCTTCAGCGATCTCTCTTAATTGCTCCACCTCTGCAACTCTTTCACTTCTCCTTCTCTCACATTCTCTCTCTCTCTCTCTGTCTCTCTCTCTCTCTCTCTCTCTCTCTCTCTCTCTCTCTCTCTCTCTCTCTCTCTCTCTCTCTCTCTCTCTCTCTCTCTCTCTCTCTGACACTGTCTGTCTGTCTGTCTGCCTGCCTGTCTGTCTGTCTGTCTGTCCTTCTCTTTCTCTTGATCGAGGTCAGTGAGATCGAGGAAGGCGCCGCGCACTTGGCACTGCTATCTGGACTCCAATTTCCTGTAAATGGGTCAAGTGTGAAGAATGCTGTTGCATATTTAGACCTAATTTATACACAAACAAATGAAACTACATACGGACATACATACAAACACGCACACTTACATACATACATAGAAAAATACATGCACAAATACATACATACATACTTACATAAATAAATACATACATAAATATATGAATACACACATACGTACAGACATACATGCATCCATATATACATGCATACATATACATATATATACATGCACGCTTGCGTGTATACGTACATACATAATATTATACACCATATACAAATTATACATGCATACATATATTTATGCTTCTGCATGTTACTATGTGTCTGACTGTCTGTGTGTCTGTCTGCCTTTCTGTCTGTCTGCCTGTCTGTCTGTATGTCTGTCTGTCTGTCTGTCTATTGAGCGCTGTTGATTTAGGATCAATAAAGCCATGAATTTCTTCATTTGGTCTGCCACGCTCAGCCGGCAACATTGCCTGCCACGGTCAAATGTCTGCTGTCAACAGGAATTACGTCACTCGCATGCCATCCCACAATGCCTTACTTCCTTTATGTATAATGTATATACATATATATATATATACATACATAAACAGAGAGACAGATACAGTCACGCGGACAGACAGTATAGCGAGACAGATAGAATGATAGAGTGAATAGAAGATGGGATAGGAGGGAGAGGGAGGGAGCGAGGGAGCGAGGGAAGGAGGAGCGACAGAATAGAGGGAGGGAGGGAGGGAGGGAGGGAGGGAGGGAGGGAGGGAGGGAGGGAGGGAGGGAGGGAGGGAGGGAGGGAGGGAGGGAGGGAGGGAGGGAGGGAGGGAGGGAGGGAGGGAGGGAGGACAAGGTCCAAGTGTATACGAGTGCAGTTGCTGTGTGGTCGTCTGCATATGGACTCATGCACGGCATCTTTCGTTTTGGCTACTTTATGACCACGCTTCCGCTAATGACCGCAATACACAGGTATACAGAGACATGAAGATTAATGTCCACTCTATGCAACACACACTTTCCACCCTTCTTCCTCCTGCTCTCTTCCTCTTCCTGCTCTCTTCCTCTTCCTCCTATTCCTCCTCCTCTTCTTCATCCTTCTACGTACCTATATACATTCACATTCATCAAGCTGTAATTTGCCACAGCCCTCGAAAAGACTCAGTCTGCAGCAAACGGGGAGTCTATAGATTCTACACAGCTGCACTGGACGCCACTGATACGTAGTAGACCGAGCAACTCAGAAGCACCAAGGACACAACATAACTTGAAATTCCGCGGAGGCATACGTTGGCTCCATATCGTCTTTCCACCTCTGAATTGCACATAATTATAGACTTCAACACAGTCGTAATCTGGAGAAATCTACGGCGATAAAATACGCTAGAATCAGATTATTCATAGTCGCACAGTCAAAACAAAATTGATAGGCAGCTAAGGTCAGATTCGATTCCAGGTCAATATCCAAGGGGTAGGCGGGCATGCAGGCAGACAGTCAGATGCGGATTGTGTATATAGGACTGGAGCGATAGAGGTAAAGGGAAGAGGAGGAATCAGGATAGGTTTTTGTGAAAAATGAGTGTTTTCAGTTTTGAGTGAAAGAACGAGGGAGAAATAGCAAGAGGTGCAGGTTTGGTGAATCCGTAAGATGGATCAGATAGCTGTCGTAATTCTGACATGAGTTTATTCCAGAGGGACGAATCAGCAACGGTTGTGTATATCAATTTCCAAAGTTTATGGATGAGGTGTTAAGGCTGAAGAGGAGCGAGTTGATTGAAGTGGTTGGATTATAAATGACTGACGAAGATATGAGAGTTGGGAAGATTTGAGTGTGATGTAGTTCAATGCGCTTTCTTAATTCAGGTCAATGAAGTGATTTTCGAATAGAATTGATGTGCTGTTGTTTGGGGTTTTAGTGACAGTGTATACGAGCGACAGCATTCTGGATAAGTTTGAAGTCGGTTTATTTGGGTGGTGTCTATATTCAGGAAAAGTGAATTGCAATAGTATAGAGGTTCTCATGGACTTCGAATGTGACGATAGTAGATGCGGGTTTGAAGTCAAGCATATTAGGGCGGATTCTTCGAAGGTCACCGGGTTAAATCGAAGTTGTGTATAGGCCCTACATACCGATACTGTGTGCAGATGCAGAGTCCAGGTTCAATTAGAGAAATAGAGAGATTGGAAACTTTCTTTAGCTGTTCATCCACGCTTGTAAGTATGAAATCGGTGTTAGATGGAATCAAGCACAGGTAATTAGATATCATATACAGAAGGATATACGGGTAACACCACGAAGAAGGTGATCTATGGAGCAAGTGACGAAAAGCTGGGTGTAATCGGCATAGAGGTGATGTCAGTTGAGGATGTTTTACTGAGTGATATCAGTATTTGGTAACCATAATGCAAACGATGAAGACAAGAGGTACAAAAATAGAACCTTGTGGAACTCGTAAAGTAAGATAGACTAATTGGGATGAGGTTTCCGATGTTTTAACTGAGAAAGAGACTATATAAGGAAGACACGATTCAGCCCGAACACTGTAGGCTAAACCAAACCAAGCTGACAGTGTTTGGAGTAAGATATTATGATCAACGATATCGAAAAATGAACGACTCAACTATGGAAGAAATTGGAAGAGAATATGAAAGTGGGCTGGAGGAGTTCCGATGAAGGAGTTGGATTATGATTTTCCAGAGAAGGCGAAGGTTTTAAAGCATCGGCATTAAACTATTAACGAGTAGTATATCTTTTAGCCGAGGTAAGAAGGTGATGGTATTAATTTGTGACAGGTTTAAGGGTTGAGAGTAGCTTAGGATTAACGCGCGCTTGTCAAACCTCCTCCGATTTCGGATTACATACAATCCACGCATGTTGCAGAAAGAATTCTTTCGCAAGTTCCTCTATTATACCGGCAGTCTATGCGATCCTCACTATAGTTCATCGGTCACTTCGCACGGTGCAATAGCTAGGGTGCTCCGAGACTTGATTTCCGGTCGCACAAGGATCTAGAAGAGACCAGTCGGACGATCAAGGCCCACGTGAACCCAGACGATGGAGGCGGATCTTCACCCACTGCACTACGGACCTCCGGGATATACAACCTCCAATCTAAAAGATTGGCGAAGCGTCGTGGAAATTGCAACGCTCCGGAAAGAGGGACGCTTTTGATGATTGCGATATCGATGATGGCGATGATGATGATGATGATGATGATGATGATGATGATGATGATGATGATGATGATGATGATGATGATGATGATGATGATGATGATGATGATGATGATGATGATGATGATGATGATGATGATGATGATGATGATGATGATGATGATGATGATGATGATGATGATGATGATGATGATGATGATGATGATGATGATGATGATGATGATGATGATGATGATGATGATGATGATGATGATGATGATGATGATGATGATGATGATGATGATAATGAGTATTATTTTTTCCCCGAGGTATACAGGATCCCTCAGGGACTTCAACATTATTTACAGAGTAGATTTGTCCGGAATGGGCCCTATTCGTCTAGGTTTAAGTTGTTGAAGGCACCCCTAAAGGCCACCGCGTTGAAACGTTGAATCGTGAGCGCAAGGCGTTGAAACAAGAAAGACGTTTCGCGAACGTCCCCCGTAACAGTTTTGAGTTTCTGCCCTAGAGCAGAAAGAAAGGCCAATCCCTCATTGTTAATCGAACCCATGGTTTCAAATGCCAGGGGAATAAAAAAATGAGTAGCGGACAACTACTACTACTACTACTACTACTACTACTACTACTACTACTACTACTACTACTACTACTACTAATAATAATAATAATAATAATAATAATATTATTATTATTATTATTATTATTATTATTATTATTATTATTATTTAGGGGTCAGCCGGGTAGACATTTTCCACCAAGTACAGAATCCGAAGTATTTAGATGTACTATTTGCCGGATCCGAGTACGAACCGAATATCATTATTTTGTTCTGTATGCGAAGCTTCACATTTTCATGGAATGAAAAATTATCGAAATAAATTTCTGTACTTGTAATAACTGACTAGTACACTTGGAATTTTAGAAATAAATAATCAATGAAATGGACCTGACTTCCGTTGTGGATTTCCGGTGTTGTGTTTTTTGTACTTTTCTTCTTCAAAATGAGTATGCTAGATGAAGCTCAAAGCTTATATTATGGGCCTACAAATTCCGGCATGTGAGGCAGACAAGCAACTATTTGTGTGTTCAGTATTTGCCGAGGCGAATACTTCCGAATAGTGCCAAAAAACGGGATATTCGACCGAGGCAAATGTCCGAGGTGATTTCCGGCTGACCCCTATTATTATAATGATGATGATGATGGTGGTGGTGGTGGTGGTGATGATGATGATGATGATGATGATGATGATGATGATGATGATGATGATGATGATGATGATGATGATGATGATGATGATGATGATGATGATGATGATGATGATGATGATGATATTGATGATGACGATGATGATGATGATGATGCGTTTGTAAGCGTGCACAATGCGTCGATGTAAAGATTTTTAAAGCATGCATGCAGATAGGCATTGTATCAAACACTGCTAGAATGAGAGCATAGGTTTGGTAAGTTTAGGATAAAGCAAGTAGGTTAAAGATTGGGTAGGTAGCCTACTAGGCATGGCATGACATGGAAATTACGATAGGATCATATAATGCAACCCTTCGCTGCTATCATAACACGTATAAGGCATCATCAATGACCTCCTCGAAGTGAAATTCTATAGCCAGGAATTGCAGAGGTCACGACAGGTCAGGCCAAACTCCGAGTGGACCAGAAGTTTCTGAAGGCGTAAAAATACATTTATAAAGTTTGGACCTGAGATTGCATGAATTTTCTGCTGCCTAACAGAATTTAGCAACGCGTTCTAGACTTTGTTTCAAGCATAAAGAAAGCACGAAACCCCAAGTCAGGCACGAATGCTTAAGGTAAACTATGGTAAGTTAAATATGGTAAGTTAAAAAAACTATGGTAAGTTAAAGTCAGATTTGGTTAAACTTGGTTAAAGTTAGATAAGGTAGGATGTACATACAATTAGCTTAAACTGAGATCCTACGAGTGCACATAATTTTGAAAGCAGATGTTTCCTATGTAGAGCCAACATGTATAGTTATGTCTACCCATTGGCAATGCATCGATGACTCAGTCTTGAATATAGGCCGCTTAATTAGACCGAGAGAGTTTTTTCAGTAACAGCGAAAATGACAGCTGCAGTTTAACAAATGAACAATCTATCTTCCCAAACGAAACGATCTTTATTTACGACCATTTTATGCGACAGCAGCGCAACGTGTGTTGCTTATGAATCATTATGAAGGCTTAGTTTCGTGTTGGAAGCATGCAATTCAAGGCCAGGCTAACTATACTGGTTAAAACGTAGCCCCTAGGTCAAGGCGCATATATATTATGGAAGTAAGGATACTGGTTCGCGTACACGGATCGATTTAAGGGATGAATCTCGGGCTATAGAGGTGCAAACATGAGGACATTGAATTGGGTGGCATCCAAGCATAATTATGGCAAATGTGGTGAAGGATCTCACTCCACAAATTCATCGAAAGATGTGCGTAGTCGAGGCCATAGATAAACGTGTACATGCATGTTTGTATACGTGCATGCATGTACAAGGAGAGATATCTGAGCTTAAAAAGTGAACTCCGACGTCAAATATTGATGGCCTGTTATACGGGATCCATGCATGGGTCTCTAAGTCGTGTCCATCATTACACGCATTGTTCCCATAAATAATATAGCACATCCGCAGAATAATTATAAAGAAAAGAAATCGAAAGACTCGATGTCAATCGATGGTAAAATAGTATAACGTTTTTAGATGGATTTTTTCGCAACATTGAACTACATCATCTTGCAAGGCTTGACGGTGTTTTTTTGGTTTATGTGTTAACCACTTTTCATTTCCGTCTCATGTGTTTTGTCTCTCAATTGTTTTCCTGATGTTCCACGTATATTTGTTTCTCTTGCAGTTCTCTTCAATTCCTTATTCTACTGCAGTCCTCTCCTCCGCAAATGTATTCCTCGGGTGTTTCTAATGCAGTTTCCTACCGTCTGTTTCTGACGCTGTCCGTTTCAATTTGCTTCCTCATCCAGTCCCCTCCCATGCTCATGCTTCTCCTCTGGTCCTTCTCCCGTCTGTTGTTGCATTCCATGCTTTTCTCTTCAGCAGCCCTCTGATCATGCAGCCTCAAATGTGTGTTTCTTCTGCCAATCGCTCCAATGTGTTCCTTAAGCAGATACCTTGCATTTCATAGCGCAGTTCCATTCAGACCAGTGCTAATCATTCTTCTCCTATGGAGGCGCAGTTGGATGTTGATATTATTAAATATATAAATGAAACGTTGATGTCTAAGGTATTGTCGGAATCCGCTCTAATCAGACTGGTTGGCGCAGGAGGACAATCGTCAATTCTGATATTCGATTCGTTTTTTAGCTTTCCATTTAACCAAAAAGAGCCTCAGGCTTAAGGTCTTGAAATTACATGGACCTCTCTGTCTGTCTGTCTGTCTCTGTCTCTGTCTCTGTCACTGTCTATGTCTCTGTCTATGTCTCTGTCTGTCTGTCTGTCTCTGTCTGTCTCTATCTGTCTCTGTCTCTGTCTTTGTCTCTGTCTGTCTGTCTGTCTGTCTGTCTGTCTGTCTGTCTGTCTGTCTGTCTGTCTGTCTGTCTGTCTGTCTCTCTCTCTCTCTCTCTCTCTCTCTCTCTCTCTCTCTCTCTCTCTCTCTCTCTCTCTCTCTCTCTATCTATCTATCTATCTGTCTCTCTTTCAATCGCTAAATGGCATGGATTTAAACGTCTATCACACAATTGCCATCATAACTGCTTGCGTAATCTGACTGTAGGCCTACATTATATCGCAAGTAGCTCCTGTTTACTGCACGAGAAGAGTTTCTGTTTCAGTGTCCTCTTAATATACGCCCTTAATAATATAGGGTAGGCAACATACAGCTGTTGTTAATGTCCGAAGTTCATTCAACTGATATAAAAAAAATTGGCTGACATAAAAAAAGACAGACCATGGGAACAGCGAAAATAACATGTCAGCTTATGTATTTTAACACACTGTAATTGAATGTCAACTGAAAAACTGTTTGGGAATTTTAACGGAGTTATGTTAAAACGAAACCTGATTATTATTAGAAATTGAAAATGAAATTTTAAATTCACGTATTGATATAGCATGCCTGTTGATCGTTTGAGACGAGAAGCAGAGGCCAATGTTTCAAAGACAGTGCGCAGATAATTCCAACAACAAGTTTTAGGCAAAGGTCATTGCATACGAGGATTTGAAGTTGGGCACTGCCCTTGCTTTCGCTCTAGCTGTAACATTGATTACTAGTTTAATTTTCTTCGATTGATCATTTAAAACATGCAAAATACATTCCACAGACAATATACACTGAGGGATAAAAGGTGTCGATGGGCGAACCCCAAAAGGAATAACAAAGGGAACAACAAAAGGACCAGTTAAAGGAACCCCAAACGGAACAACATTCCGCTGCTCGTTCGAATTCTATTTGAAAAAACTGTCATAATTATATATATATAGCTTATATAGTAAGAGTAAAGTCTTTTCGGTATTTACTGCTATAATATACAGAAAAACTGTTTGGGAATTTTAACGGAAGGTCAAGGAATTCTGCGTTCTCACGGAAATACATGTAGCTGCCAATATTTAAAGGTAACAGATTTTCAGCTCTCTAGCAAAGCTCTCTATAGATCTGTATACATACGAATTAGCTAATTTGCTGTATTTAAAGGAAAGTGGTCATGAATCGGTTCATCGGAATAATCCATAAAAATCCTGTCTTCTGAAAGATATATTTCTATAACAGCCAGGGGCGTAACTTTGGTCTAAAAAGTGGGGGGTACCAATACTTTGGTCTAAAAAGTGGGGGGTACCAATTTCTTCTCCAATTTCGCTTTTCGCATGGTGGCCAGTTTGAACATATTCCCTCTCAGCATTCTCATTAATTTTGGATCTTGGTTTACATGTGTATCTAAGTACTTTCGCACTTTGGCGTAGACTGCATTCTCTGGGAAGGCACAATAACAAAAATATTAATTGACATTGTTTAAAAAGTGGGGGGTACAGTACCCCCAGTCCAAAAAGTGGGGGGTACGGGTACCCCTCGTACCCCCCACAAATTACGCCTATGATAACAGCAATACTTTGGCCTAGGCGAACAAGATAAAATCTAACTGCATAAAATGTAGTAATACACTACAAGTAGAGGCGACTCAAGACATCTGGTATAAACGTAGAAGAAACGCCTATAAACAATCATCATCTAACGAGAAAAAATATTCAAAACATAGATAATTTCGTCATTGTATGAATGCGAAGAACAAGAACAAGAACAAGAAGAAAGAACAAGAACAATAAGAACAAGAACAAGAACAACAAGAACAAGAGCAACAAGAACAAGAACAACAAGAACATAGAACAACAAGAAGAACAAGAACAGAAAGAAGAACAAGAACAAGAGCAACAAGAACAAGAACAACAAGAAGAACAAGAACAAAAGAACAACAAGAAGAACAAGAACAGAAAGAAGAAGAAGAACAAGAGCAAGAAGAATAAGAATAACAAGAAGAAAAAGGAGAAGATGGATCCAGAGTTTAACGACATCTTTTGGCAATAAAGGCCGTTGACGTCGACAGAATTATTTAGGCATAACACAGCCTTTCTTAGAAGAAGAAGAAGACGAAGAAGATAGTTCTTTGAACCCGAGAGCCTTGGGTATTGTAGAGTTCACGACTTCGTCTTTTTAACCTAAGTGAAGCCAAAATCTCGAAACAGATTTCTGTGACGTCTTTTCGGTTAATAATCAAGCACATGAAACATTAGAGTAGGCCTACTATCGCGCCACATCTCATTGTAGGATTAGGAGGTCTACTACTAACGGCTGATTGAAACAATGACAAGGACGAACAAAGGAGAATCAGGCGAACCATCATTTGGACAAAAGAGAAAGATTTATGGAAGCAAGGAAATAGCAAAGAAACCAAAGGCGAGGTTGTATATAAGGTTAGAGTATACGATGGGACAATGTAATAACTCCTCTTCGTCTCCATGTTCGGAATGTATGTGACACTGAAAACTAGGATGATGACATTGTATCTTGGATTTCTTCAAGCAGCCCCGCCCTTCCCTAGTGCCTGACATCAAAATCTGTTTCTTTATTGATTTCAACACTTCTGGTGAACTCAGAATCAGTAAAATTATAAAAGGAAGTTGCAGAGATCCGCGTATAGGCCCATATGCAGTGGAATTAGAATAGCCAGATATCTCTGCTACGTGCAGATATCTCTGAGCTACATGCATGACCCATCCTGCTGAGATCGAAGCAGACGAGGAGTGGATTCCCACTGGGCGCCCTCCGCGTGAGCTAATCACGCCAAACAATCGGATGGTCGGAAAAACAAGGACGCCGCTGACCCTCCGGTCACTCGCTCGCCCCAGTGGACAATGTCCACCACTCAGCCAGCAGCCGGCCCCTCGCCTTCTCACCTACCCTCCCAGCCCCCGCTGCTGACGGCCACACACTTGCATTCAGATCATCGCCCGCTTACGGCGCAATGCAACGCCTCGATCAAATTGAAAGGGACAACATTATTATCGCAGAGGTGGCTTTAAATGGATCGGCACTTCGCATGAAATTGAATTTGGCACAATTTTTTAAGCGGAGGTGACAGTCCCTTTCTGTCGACGCCCGACCGTGTGCCGAACGCTACTCCTTTAACCTGCCATTGTCGCTTAGCGGACGAGGAACCCAGGGAGATGCTGGTAATTGTAGAATGGCTGGTGCCATCGCCGACGCTGTTGTTGCTGTGGCTGCTGCCGCTGATGTCTAAACAGCTGCTACTACTGGTCCCTGGCATTGGCGCTGGTAATGATCGGGACAGAAGGTGCTAGTAAGGACCTTCGCTTTGTCTCTGTTTGTCTGTCTGTCTGTCTGTCTCTCTTTCTCTCTATGTCTCTTTGTCTCTCTCTCTCTATATATATGTCTCTTTGTTGTTGTTTTTTTTCTCTCTCTATATCCTTTCTTCTATCTCTGTCTCTCTGGTGGTCTTTCTATGTCTTTCTGTGACTCTGTCTGTCTCTGTATCTGTCTGTCTGTCTCTGTCTCCCGTAAGCTGATGAGCGAGACCCAGCCTCGCCCCTCCTTGGCCTCCCCGTGCCTCAACTGCATTTCTTGCACTCCGTCCAACCCAGGCTCTGCTGAATTATTTACAATTTTCCGTGCGCACTCCGTTGCGAGCATTTTATCCAATTTCTTTTGACTGAGCGAAACGTCAATCATGCATGCATGTATGATAAAAGCGCCCGACTCTATGTGTGTATGTACGTCTTCCATCGGGAGAAAGAGTCAGCGCGGTGCATCACTGGAAGGAGGGAAGCTAGAGGGAGGGAAAAGGGAAGGGATCTAGGTAAATGAAGAGGAGTAGGAGGAAAAGGAGTAGAAGGAGGAGGAATGGGGTGAAGAGGGCGACAGAGTCAATCCTCAATCTGACCAGAAAAGAGAAATCCGTCTGGAAAACAATCAGAGTTGAAGTTGCGCCATCGGGTCTCGTTAGAAGGACTCCCCGAGAAATGTTTATATAGCGCATGTTTGTTTGTATTTAACTTTCTGTATGATTAGTGTAGCGCCTGTTTGGAGAACCAACATCACAAAAGCGCTGAATACGATAGTCTAGAGACTCTAGACGAAGTTCAAGTAATTAAAACAAAAAGTTCATCAGTAACTAAACATTCCTCAGACAACTAGAAAAATTGCCAGTGATAGGCCTCCGAACACACGCGGAGCCAAACCAGTGGATTACCATCTGTGTAGATAACAAAAACGTTAATTAGGCGCTTGAAGAATTTTCATAAACTACACTTAGTGCTAAAGCATTGCTAAACATTGCTAAATAGATGGATGAAAAATGATTAATAGGCCTAAGCGAATACATTTCTCTCATCATTTGTCACAAGTTGTGTCTATGACAACGTCGTATATCGTATTATATATTGTATTGTATTGTATTGTACAGAATCTTCATAGACCAAACGTACTGTAGCATAAATCATGGAATAAATTCATCTCACCACTTGAGGCTGCTGCAGTGCATGAGGTCTTCCTAGCAGTCAGCAGTTTCATCGACGCCACCGTGCAGTCGAGCGTAACCATGAGACACGCCTTAAGTACAGGAAATGGCTTTTTCATCATCTATAAATCCGAAACCCATGAACTGATTGGCCTGAATTTTGATTTAGACGACTTTGTTGCGAGGTCTCTAACCTCTAGATTTGCATAGAGCGCTTTAGGGTACCAGCGATCGTGTGAAGTTTTCTACGACAGACTGCTTTGGTGTCATTTAGTTCAGAACTTCAGATGTGTTTATTAATTATATAATAGTAGGCATAATAATAATAATAATAATAATAATGATGATAATAATAATAATAATAATAATAATAATAATAATAATAATAATAATAATAATAATAATAATAATAATAATAATAATAATTATAATTATAATTATAATTATAATTATAATAATAATAATAACACAACATCACCATTAAAAACCATTTGAAGAATTCCTGAACACGTTTTACGTATTCAATGGACATCTATGGATAAGTGTAGTTAGGTCAGTACGTAGGTCTGTTTCTGCGATGCTTCCTCCTCCAATAAGATTCATGCACAAGGCTCAATACTTCTGCCTCAGAATCTCTCTACATCAAATCTGCATGCTCTCAGTTTCCTCGGTTGGTTTCCTGTATATGAACCAATCTGTTTGTACTTGGTACTCCCTAATCCTTATTAATAAAACATATGAAGGTCAGGGCCGTTGTGCTCATCTTGTGTTTTGTAAATTGCAAGGGTGCGACAAGGGGCCAATTCGCCTGTACACCTCTTTGATTTTTTGTGGGAGGTATGTGCAGAGAAAACTAAAACAATGGTGATGAAAAGACCAAAGAGACACCAATAACTATCAATCCAAGGAGAGGCTATTGAGCCAGTAGAACAATTCGTCTATCTAGGAGGGCTAATAAACGCTGACGGCAGCAACGAAAAAGATATACAAAGAAGAATTGGACGCGCTTCACAAGCATTTGGAATAATGAACAGGATATGCAGGAGCAGGGATTAACAAAGAAGACAAAGACAAAAATATACGAGACAATGATACAACCTATTTTTCTATATGGATCGGAATGTTGGAAAATGCGAAAACATGATGAGAGAAGAATTCTTACAGCAGAAATGAACTGGCTGAGGAAGATCGCAGGCATTTCAAGACTGCAGAAAATAAGAAACGATGACATAAGACAATCATTAGGCATCAAAACAACTCGGCTAGACAAAGTCATTTAAAAAAAGACTCCAATGGTTTGGACATGTAGAGATTGCCAGTTGACAGAATCCCACACAGTGCACTACATGCAAGGTTCAAAGGGAAAATACACAAAGGCAGACCAAGACTACACTGGATAGATAATATAACGGAGGACATAACGTCACTTGGACTAACACTAAGGGGAGCAATAGACTTGACAAATGACCGAGGACAATGGAGGCCATTTATTCGTACCCATCGCCGCCAAATGGCTGGCGTCAGGAACTGATGATGATGATGATGATGATGATGATGATGATGATGATGATGATGATGATGATGATGATGATGATGATGATGATGATGATGATGATGATGATGATGATGATGATGATGATGATGATGATGATGATGATGATGATGATGATGATGATGATGATGATGATGATGATGATGATGATGATGATGATGATGATGATGGTGATGTGCAATTGAGTTGACCTAAGGCTGATTTGGACAAGCCTTGACTACTTAAAAGTTTTTAAAAATTCGAAAAACTGGAAAAAATAATAGGCCTACAGATTTTGAATTAATAGAAGGACCAGGAAAAATTCCTCGAAAAGTCATAAAAATCTGAGTTAGCAAAGACTATAAAACTATAAGATGAAGTCATAAAGATTGTGCCGAGCGACAAAAAAACTGTCAACAGTTGACAAAAACAGGTTCTCACAATTTGTCGGCGAAGTTAAGTACTGCCTTCATTACTCCATCCTCCTCAGTACTGGATCAAAAACACCAAATGATCTGACTGTGATTAACTGCATCTTACGACGAAAAAGGTCGCATTCTGGAATTCTCTGTCTCCTCTTGATATTTGAAACACTCCCACTCATCCACTCCTAACTGCAGAGCAAAATAGTTACCTCGACCTCTTTTCCCTCTGGTTCATCGCCCCCTACCCGACTCAGCTGTAACGAGTACACTGCCCGTACACTGTCTGTGGGAAGAAGAGACGGCGAGGGAGAGGACTGGCCACCCGCCGTCATACGCCGAGGATAAGAAACTATAGTCGCTAAAGCTTCATACCATTGCTGCCGCTCAGATTAGCTGAAGGGAAATGCTGGCTTTTAATTTGTTGTTGTTTTCTTCTGTTGCCCGGCTTCAAAGCGCAACTCTGGACGATCAAAGGGGAATTCTGAAATTTCAGTTGTTTTGCATCGTATCATATTGCACTGGAGTTGATACCTTGAAATGGCGCTTACAAATTATGGATAACATTAGGCCGTCTAATGCATAATTTATGCAGCGCATTAACAAAGGTATGTAGTGTAAGATTACATTACATCGCATATCTTGGTTAATTTTGTCTGTATCCAACACGTATCGTATGTATAGTCTATACCCTACATGTTTTTAATAGTGTTTGGAGTTTCTACGCCCGGTTGTAGGCCTATAGTCAATGCTGAGTGTTTTTCCACGACCGGGGAAGAGATGGAAGGAACAGGTGGAGGAATGAACGGGGGGATGGAGGGTGGAAGGCTGCTGGAAGGTAGGGTGGAGCGGAGGAAACGTCTCCCAAAACACAAAGCCGCTGCATATCGGGAGCCGTGCAACCGCATGGATGAACCGATGGAGTGATTGACTGTTGACGCCTTTATGACTCTTTTACCTGTGGTTCTGTCAGTAGCATCATATATGCGCGTACAGCAGGGCTTGCTGTAGTCACCGATCTGTCTGGCTGTCTGTTTGTCTCGGCATCTGTCTTGGGTCCGGTTATGCATTCAGGGCTGTCTTATCGTGGTGCATCTTGCTTTGTGTTCTGTGCATCTTGCGACGAGTATAGGAGCAGCTGAGGTGAAGTTGTACATCTAGTTCGAATTTCCTCTTAAGATAGACACGAAGAGGAAGAAGAAGAAGACGACGACGACGACGACGATGATGATGATGATAACGATGGTGAAGAGAAGAAAAGAACAAGAAGAAGACGAAGAACAAGAAGAAAGAGATGATCAAGCTGAGGATGACGACGACGACGAAGAAGAAGATGATGATGAAGAAGATGATGATGAATGAGATGAAGAAGAAGAAGAAAAAAAGAAGAAAAAGAAGAAGAAGAAGAAGAAGACGACGAAGAAGAAGACGAAGAAGAAGACAAATGCGAAGAAGATGAAGAAGAAGAAGAAGAAGACGATGACGATGACGATGACGATGACGATGACGATGACGATGACGATGACGATGACGATGACGATGACGATGACGATGACGATGACGATGACGATGACGATGACGATGATGATGATGATGATGATGATGATGATGATGATGATGATGATGATGATGATGATGATGATGATGGTGAAGAAGAACAAGAAAAAGAAGAACAAGAACAAGAAGAACATGAACAAGAAGAACAAGAAGAACAAGAACAAGAAGTGCAGTTCATTCAGCTAACCTGAGAAACAGCCATGAGTATGAAGTGTTAGCGACTTCATTTTATAGATGAGGGCGAGTGGCCAGTCTTCTCCCTCGCCGTCTCATCTTCCCACCGACAGTGTACCGGCAGTGTAGTCATTATGGCTGACTTGGCTAAGGGGAGCAGGTGGAGCAGAAATCTCGAAACAAATTTCTGCAGACCTTGGTGAAGATTTGAACCCGTGGTCTCGCGGTTGACAGTCCAGCACTCTAACCACTAGACTATGGCGCACCCCAAAGATAAACAATAAAACCTCCTGTAAATGCGGTAACCTTTGCAAAAGCTGCTTAACTTCCCCTGCCATGCAGCATGCCCACATGGGTCCCATATATGACTATGAGCCTATATAGCTAGGTCCCATTAAAAGTTCATGACCCATTCTGGTTTCCACCATTTTTCATATTTCTCGCTGCCTCAGTTTAACCGCAACCATTTGGCTTTCTACCACGCAGCCCCTTTGGATCTTGACTCGAAACCGAACCTGCCTCATCGATTTTGTTTTAATTAACTGAGCGTTTCTTGGTGAGCTCGTTCCGACGACTAAGCTTACTTTTCGGCGCTGTATAAATCTTGAGATAATGATTATAATTACGATTGCTAATGTAGTGGAGTTAAAATGCGGTCACTACAGGGATTGTCTAAAAAAAGACACGATGATCAAAATACTCTCCCTTTGTATAATGTAGACTAGAGTTACATGGCTTGCCTTTCTATGTGGACAAGACAACCATCTATGTCAAGTTTAGCCTTACATCAGTCTATGTTTTATAGGCCTATGTCTTAAGTTTAGCCTTAAATAGGCCTTTAGTTTAAATAGGCCTAGGGTTTGACTTTAGCCTAAATAGGTTTATGTTTTAAGTTTAGCCTTAGATATTCCTATGTTTTATGTTTAGCCTTAAATAAGCCTATGTATGTACCCTTTGTCCTCGTAATTGAGTTATGCATTTGAGTTGAGTTTCAGTTTATACGTTGCATGCTTTTCCTAGCAGCTTTCTTCTCAGAACTCTTTTTGCTCCTGACTCTAAAATTCTCAACATGTTTTATTTTCTCTTTGTCAAATTTTCTCTTTTTCCTAAAGTGTTTCGGAAAAATTACCCTATGCATGCCTTTCGCTTTTCTTTCATATGTTTTCGTTTAATTTTGTCCTAGTATTTCCCTCCCTTCTTCCCTGCTTATTCCCACTTTTCTTTTTCCACAAGCTTTCCTCTCTCGCTTTTCCACGTGCCTCTAATTTCTTCACGTGATTCTCTCCATCACATTTCCGTGCTCCATCCTCTCTCGCTTTTCCACATCTGCCATCCGAACGCCATTTCACAGTCGTCCTTTTCCAGGTGCCATTTGCATTCGGTGCACAGCTGAGTGCCATCGAGCCCATTGTCTTCGCAGTCATTGTCGTGCATGGTTCGTGCACTGGTCGTGCCAGCACTTTTCCAGGCGTGCTTGCCTTCCTTCCGGATCCCATGTCGTCGCAGAGCTAGATTCGGTGACGCGAACCAATCAGTGCCCGACAGCTGCTGACCGCCCGGACGACCGGACCGCTGCTTCACCGTTCCCGGAACTCGGTCTCGTACGCCGTTAATAATTGATATAGCAATTTAGCCTTCGAAAGACAAAGACACGACGAGACTCATTCGAACGCCATCTCGCAAAATCTCGTCACGGGAGGGTCCGGCGTCTCTCTTCCCTCCGTCCGCCCGTCCGTCCGTCCGTCCACTGCTCTCGGCTCCTCGGCCGGTGTGAAGCCAAATGAAGTATGCGTGAGAAACCGTTCCGAAAGTATTGTGATTGCTTTAAGTGACCATGAAAGTTGGAATATGTTTCTAAAATAGAACTGCTTCTTCTACATCGCTTGCAGCCGATTCGTTCGTCAAAATGAAGTTCTGTCCTAATTACGACCATATAAGTAAATGTAGATGTACCCTTATTTTATATAAATCAGTTTGGCCTCCACCATTCTTATTTTAAAATGAACTCATCGGGTGAAATCCTTAACCACCGCTGCTCACAAACTGCTTTGGCGACTGCCTGTGCTTCTTTTTTATCCACCCACTAAAATATTATTTCCCAGCAAAATTTGCAATCAAGGCAACGGATAATTTCAACCTCGCTATGCTGTGCCAAACTGAGTGGAGGGGGAACCATCTTCATCCTGGAAACGATCTGACACCACACCAACCGACTGAAGAACAGCCGGCCAGGAAACGCTCGATTATTAGCCGATGAGAACACCTACGTCACTCGACACACTGCGGGAAATTGGTCCGACGGTCAATCCCGGGTCCAACGCTCGCCTCAAGCACACTCTCCCTCTGTCTCTCCCTCTCCTCCACACGTCCTCCTCCCTATTCTCCTCCTCTGTCGCTTCTTCCTATACCCCATGTGATGTCCATCCTCGTCAATTTTATTCATCCAGCTCCACCTCTTCGATCTATTTCATCTTTCTCCTCCTCTTCCATCTCAATCTTCTGTCCTCATGCTCGCATCTTCCTCACACACACACACACACACACACACACACACACACACACACACACACACACACACACACACACACACACACACACACACACACACACACACACACACACACACACACACACACACACACACACACACACACACACACACACACACACACACACACACACACACACACACACACACACACACACACACACACACACACACACACACACACACACACACACACACACACACACACACACACACACACACGCACGCACGCACGCACGCACACATTATATATGCATATATATACATATATACATGTATATATATATATATTCTGTGCATGCATAATTATAAGCAAGAGACCTACATCAAATATAAATATTATGGAGGCCTTGTGTATTGGGAGAAAGTTTTGAATATCTGTCTTATAGTCATACAGAACATCAATGATGACCAGATGTTGAAAATGCGACATCAGCAGAAAAACGCAGGCAGGCAGGCAGGCAGGCAGGCAGGCAGGCAGGCAGGCAGGCAGGCAGGCAGGCAGGCAGGCTGACTGACTGACTGACTGACTGTCTGACTGACTGACTGACTGACTGACTGACTGACTGACTGACTGACTGACTGTCTGACTGACTGACTGACTGACTGACTGACTGACTGACTGACTGACTGACTGACTGACTGACTGACTGACCAACTAACTAACTAACTAACTAACTAACTAACTAACTAACTAACTAACTAACTAACTAACTAACTAACTAACTAACTAACTAACTAACTGAATGATCGTCCAACCAACCGACTGATCGTCTAAAATAAAGGAATAAAAGAAGAGAGAAAGAAAGGAGCTAAAGGAAGACAGACAACACACAGAGAGGCAGGCGACAGACTAACTGCCTGACACTGATGCACAGAATTAAACAATGCTTGAAGAAGCAAACGATAGCGAGAAGCGGGAGATTGAATGGTAGAGACACATACATGTCTACGAGTGCATACATCAAACAAGTGAATACATAAAAACATACAAACATATATACATACATACATACCTACATACATACATACATACATACACACATACATACAAACGTACAAACATACAAACATACAAACATACATACATACACACATACATACAAACGTACAAACATACATACATACAAACGTGCAAACATACAAACATACATACATACATACATACACACGTATACATACAAACGTACAAACATACATACATACAAACGTACAAACATACATACATACATACACACACATACATACAAACGTACAAACATACAAACATACATACATACACACATGCATACAAACGTACAAACATACATACATACAAACGTGCAAACCTACAAACATACATACATACATACATACACACGTATACATACAAACGTACAAACATACATACATACAAACGTACAAACATACATACATACAAACGTACAAACATACAAACATACATACATACATGCACACATACATGCAGACATGCTTACATACATACATACATACAGACAGACAGACAGAGACAGAATCGTTTCTGGATGTGGATCGCATGATATGAGGCATCGTACGATTGCATCGACTGTCGTCGAGTACAGTTTGCCTGCCTGAGTGGTTGTCCTGTCTTCGTCCGTCGGTCCATCTCAGTCGGTGAATCAGTCGACTGAATCTCATCGATAAGTCGATCAGATAGACGGTCAAACGTTCGACCGCAAGCCACGAAGAAGAATGCGAAGTAGGCCTACCTGATGAAGAAGACTGTGAAGAAGAATGTGAAGAAGAATGCGACGAAGAAGAATGCGAAGGAAAAAGAAGAAGAAGTGTATACCTTACAACAAAACAGCCTGAATATAACAAATCTGATCATTTCTACTCTTTAGCAAAAGTATTTAGAATACCTTTAACTGAGGACTGACGAGCACCATCGACTCGATCACATTTTGCTATGCATAGCTATAGAGTATTATAGACGGCGTATACGTTTAAGTACTTGTGTTAGAAGCCATCCGTGCAGGGATGTAGGCTTGGTCTCGGTCTCGACATCTCGGTCTCGAGCTGGTCTCATCTAACATCTCGTCTCAACAGATTCGTCTTTGTCTCGTCTTGATCTCACCTGAAGAGGTCGCGTCGGAAAGTCCTCAGATTCAATATTTTCTGTCGAGTTGAAAAACGTCGATACTGTCCATTGATGCAATCACACCGGAGATAAGTTTATCACACCCACCGGAGATAAATTACCACGTGCGGTGCCATCTTAAGGATAGTTAATTCATCAGCGCTTGACTGAAGTCTACTGCCTGCATGGCTGATCTTTCTAGTTACATTGGTTCGAGCGTACATTATTATACACCAAGGCGCCTCTGAACGTGACGATACCGGTTCACATACTGATCGAGGATGTATGTTTCAGATATTTGCATGGTAGCCTATAGCACCATCTAGGAATAGCACAAATCGCACACGGGAACCTTAAACAGTGTGTCACCTATTCGTGTGACAGCGGTCGTGAATGATTTCATTCGAAACATGAGCTAACCATATGGCTGCTATTGAAAAATGTATATATTTACATTTATATAGGCCTAAACTAGCGTTCTTTGACACACCGTACGGCGTAGGCACTTTCTTTTCGTATACCAACGCTCGTTACAGCAGAAAATTATAGTCATGCAGTTGTCATCGTGAGCGCATTCCAATCGGCAGTTTCATTTCCAATTACTTGTTTTGAACATTGAGATTTAGTAGGCTACATCTTAGGCCATTAAAATAAAACCTATAAACTTAGGCCATTAAAATAAAACCTATCATCTTAGGCCATTAAAATAAAACCTATCATATTAGGCCATCAAAATAAAACCTATCATCTTAGGCCATTAAAATAAAACCTATCAACTTAGGCCATTAAAATAAAACCTTCCGTCCGCCTGGCGTGTGGAACTCAGTGTCAATCATTTTCATGAGTACATAATTATGTAATGATTGGTTTCGACAGAGTATTAGGCTGCCGGTAATTGGTTGCTAACTGTAAACAAGTAGATTAACATTACATGCATGTTGACCAAGGCCTACATATTATATAACTGCGTAGAAATCACTGACATGCGTTTGTTCTATTTCACTTTCGATTTAACTCACTAATTTGCTTTCTCTGTTGGATGACTTTATGTCATATAGATCCAAAGATATGCGTAACAGTTACTCTGCATGTCTCTCTCAGCCTGTCATCGAGTATTATTAGTAGGCCTATTAAGTAAGTTGCAAGTATACTTTGCAAGACTGAAACAACCTAAAGCGGCCAATCAACGAAACACAAATGCAGTCCTAAGGACGACAATAAATGGATATAAGGCGACTTCTAAAATTACTGAAAAATCATTTCAATAGCTCCAGAAACGGAAGTCAACATAGGCCTACATTAGAATAGCAAGATAACGGTAGAGTGCTGACAAAACACGGTTTTATGGATCGCGACATCTCGAATTCGGTCTCGTATTACCGCTATTTTGGGTACTTGTACTCCCACATTTCATACCTAAAGAAACAATGCCCATTATTATATTTATTATATATTTTCTCAGAGGAAGGCCTTCATTTGAGCCCTCAAAACTCAAAACAATTACTGAGTTTCATTATCATCGTGATAACCAGAGTCATCTTCCTTGCAACCATTATTATTATTATTATTATTATTATTATTATTATTATTATTATTATTATTATTATTATTATTATTATTATTATTAGTAGTAGTGATTATTAGACTGGTCCTGGTGCAATCCCTCAAAACCTATAGACTGGTCCTGGTGCAATCCCTCAAAACCTATAGACTGGTCCTGGTGCAATCCCTCAAAACCTATAGACTGGTCCTGGTGCAATCCCTCAAAACCTATAGACTGGTCCTGGTGCAATCCCTCAAAACCTATAGACTGGTCCTGGTGCAATCCCTCAAAACCTATAGACTGGTCCTGGTGCAATCCCTCAAAACCTATAGACTGGTCCTGGTGCAATCCCTCAAAACCTATAGACTGGTCCTGGTGCAATCCCTCAAAACCTATAGACTGGTCCTGGAGCAATCCCTCAAAACCTATAGACTGGTCCTGGAGCAATCCCACGAAACCTATAGACTGGTCCTGGAGCAATCCCTCAAAACCTATAGACTGGTCCTGGAGCAATCTAATGCATTTTAGAGGAGAATAGGAATTATTAATTATGAGTTATGAACAACATCACACACACACACACACACACACACACACACACACACACACACACACACACACACACACACACACACACACACACACACACACACACACACACACACACACACACACACACACACACACACACACACACACACACACACACACACACACACACACACACACACACACACACACACACACACACACACACACACACACACACACACAAACAAACATCATTGCAAATACACACACACACACACACACACACACACAATTAGAAAAAAGACAAGTAGAACATGATTGAATAAAGTTTATTAAATTGAACACATCTTCTTTATTTGTAAGTTTTACAAACATTAGAGCCTACATTTAAATTATTTTGAACTTTACCAAATTGTATAGCGCCCTAGCACAACGAGGCTTATTTGAATATGGTAATGGCTTAGCCTATTTGACAGATATTTTAAATATATTATGTCATAATCTAATGTATATTAAAAGTTGTACTCTTTCACGACGTATTTTTTAAATATAATTAAATCTAAGTTAATTTTAAAATATATTTCTAACATGTATTACAAGCTATATTCACACAAACACGCTATTTTGACATCTTAATAATAATATGGAAGCTTTTTAAGCAAGAAGAGAGAGAGGACCCATGAGCTAACCACGAGGTAGCCATGGATATGAATTGTTAGCAAACTCAGTTTCTTAGACTCGGCATATGAGGGAAAGGCGGCCAGCCCTAACCCTCACCGTCTCATCTTCCCACCGACATAGTTCAGTCGGTGTGCTCATTATAGCTGAGCTTGCTATGGGGTGCAGCAGGAGTAGAAATCGAATCAAATTTCTGTCCGGACTGGGATTCGAACCCCCGACCTCTCCATCGACAGCTTAGCGCGCTAACCACTACGCTATCGTGCACCCCCTCTAGTTTTATCCAAATATAGGTTTAAATACATTTAATTACAAAACGGGAAGAACCAAAGAACGTTAGGTTCTACTGTTGGAAATGTATGCACAGGCTGTCATTTATTAGCATATAACTGAATTCTCTAAATTATTTGCTAAGAAATACAAAAACTGATAAGTAAAAGAGAAGGAAGAACTCTAAATTATTTGCGAAGAGATATAAAACTGTAAAGTGTGGAGAGCGAGCAGAATTGGAGAGAAGGTACATTTTAGTGGCTTAGCGCTGGGAAGCTGCGGCAGCAGCGGCAGGAACGCTGAGAAGCTGCGGGAAGATCTGAGAAGCTGCGGGAAGATCTGAGAAGCTGCGGGAAGCGCTGGGAAGCTGCGGGAAGCGCTGGGAAGCTGCGGGAAGCGCTGGGAAGCTGCGGGAAGCGCTGGGAAGCTGCGGGAAGCACTGGGAAGCGGCGGCAGCGGCGCCTGCGGCGGCAGCGGCGGCAGCGGCGGCGGCGGCGGCGGCAGCGGCGGCAGCGGCGGCAGCGGCGGCGGCAGCGGCGGCGGCAGCGGCGGCGGCAGCGGCGGCGGCGGCGGCAGCGGCGGCGGCGGCGGCAGCGGCGGCAGCGGCGCCTGCGGCGCCTGCGGCGGCAGCGGCGGCGGCGGCGGCAGCGGCGGTGGCGGCGGTTGCAGCGCTGGGTGCGCAGCGAAGCTGCGGCAGCGACAGATTTGTGGGAAAGGCAGGTTTTCGATGAAATATATGTGTAAGGTGAGGCATTTAAGAGCATTTTGGGTGACGAAACTGTTATGCATGATATTTCTATCAGGACATGTGTGAAGTCTGAACATACGATTTATGGAAACTTAAAGTTTTTTTTTTGTCTAAAATGTATGCGAAATTGTACCTCTTTGGGAAAATTTTGAAGAAGCATATGAGAGTTCTAACTGATAAAGTATGAAACATGGGGTTACAATTTGTGGGAATAGAGTGTTTTCCTTTGGAATGTATGCTCCATTTTAGAGAAATCTGGAGTTGCCATATTATTTCTAGATGAAGTTTATTCCTACAGGTGATTTGTACACATACAATTGGATAGAAAACGAGGGGTTTCGCATGCAAAGCATGTAATCTGTTGCATTTTTGGAGAGTTAGTTAGAGGAGCGAAACGTACAGCTCTTCCATAGACGTGCAACTTTGCGTATTTTCATTCTCAGAAGTTTTTCAATTGCAGTCAAAATACCTAAATACTCAAAGACACGAGTTGTAGGTTAAAAGCTGATTTATTTCAATAATGCAACTTCTATGTCGAGTCACCAAAGTTTCTCGCACAACATATGGAAATCTATGCTCTACGCCTCATCCACACACGCTCAGTTTGTTAAAGTCAGCGTTTTCACATAAACGACATTATCAAAGATTTCAATCTTACAAGTCCATTTTAAACAATTAAACTTGTCAACATTTCAAATTCATGTGAAACTGGCTCCAACATTTGGCAAAAGTTGTAGAAATGTACACTCAAAGGTAAAAGACAAAGTTTTCACTCAACTTCAAAGTTGTGCTTTTCCAATCGAGCAATATTCTTAGCACTGCACGATCATTTCTGGCTCTCTGAAAGATAATCTTCTTGTCTCTGAACATAGTTTTAAACATGCGAATACTACCGCCGCCACCGTCGCCGCTGCCGCTGCCACCACCGCCGCCGCTGCCGCCGCCGCCGCCGCCGCTGCCGCCGCTGCCGCCGCAGGCGCCGCTGCCGCCGCTTCCCAGTGCTTCCCGCAGCTTCCCAGCGCTTCCCGCAGCTTCCCAGCGCTTCCCGCAGCTTCCCAGCGCTTCCCGCAGCTTCCCAGCGCTTCCCGCAGCTTCTCAGATCTTCCCGCAGCTTCTCAGATCTTCCCGCAGCTTCTCAGCGTTCCTGCCGCTGCTGCCGCAGCTTCCCAGCGCTAAGCCACTAAAATGTACCTTCTCTCCAATTCTGCTCGCTCTCCACACTTTACAGTTTTATATCTCTTCGCAAATAATTTAGAGTTCTTCCTTCTCTTTTACTTATCAGTTTTTGTAATTCTTAGCAAATAATTTAGAGAATTCAGTTATATGCTAATAAATGACAGCCTGTGCATACATTTCCAACAGTAGAACCTAACGTTCTTTGGTTCTTCCCGTTTTGTAATTAAATGTATTTAAACCTATATTTGGATAAAACTAGAGGGGGTGCACGATAGCGTAGTGGTTAGCGCGCTAAGCTGTCGATGGAGAGGTCGGGGGTTCGAATCCCAGTCCGGACAGAAATTTGATTCGATTTCTACTCCTGCTGCACCCCATAGCAAGCTCAGCTATAATGAGCACACCGACTGAACTATGTCGGTGGGAAGATGAGACGGTGAGGGTTAGGGCTGGCCGCCTTTCCCTCATATGCCGAGTCTAAGAAACTGAGTTTGCTAACAATTCATATCCATGGCTACCTCGTGGTTAGCTCATGGGTCCTCTCTCTCTTCTTGCTTAAAAAGCTTCCATATTATTATTAAGATGTCAAAATAGCGTGTTTGTGTGAATATAGCTTGTAATACATGTTAGAAATATATTTTAAAATTAACTTAGATTTAATTATATTTAAAAAATACGTCGTGAAAGAGTACAACTTTTAATATACATTAGATTATGACATAATATATTTAAAATATCTGTCAAATAGGCTAAGCCATTACCATATTCAAATAAGCCTCGTTGTGCTAGGGCGCTATACAATTTGGTAAAGTTCAAAATAATTTAAATGTAGGCTCTAATGTTTGTAAAACTTACAAATAAAGAAGATGTGTTCAATTTAATAAACTTTATTCAATCATGTTCTACTTGTCTTTTTTCTAATTGTGTGTGTGTGTGTGTGTGTGTGTGTGTGTATTTGCAATGATGTTTGTTTGTGTGTGTGTGTGTGTGTGTGTGTGTGTGTGTGTGTGTGTGTGTGTGTGTGTGTGTGTGTGTGTGTGTGTGTGTGTGTGTGTGTGTGTGTGTGTGTGTGTGTGTGTGTGTGTGTGTGATGTTGTTCATAACTCATAATTAATAATTCCTATTCTCCTCTAAAATGCATTAGATTGCTCCAGGACCAGTCTATAGGTTTTGAGGGATTGCTCCAGGACCAGTCTATAGGTTTCGTGGGATTGCTCCAGGACCAGTCTATAGGTTTTGAGGGATTGCTCCAGGACCAGTCTATAGGTTTTGAGGGATTGCACCAGGACCAGTCTATAGGTTTTGAGGGATTGCACCAGGACCAGTCTATAGGTTTTGAGGGATTGCACCAGGACCAGTCTATAGGTTTTGAGGGATTGCACCAGGACCAGTCTATAGGTTTTGAGGGATTGCACCAGGACCAGTCTATAGGTTTTGAGGGATTGCACCAGGACCAGTCTATAGGTTTTGAGGGATTGCACCAGGACCAGTCTATAGGTTTTGAGGGATTGCACCAGGACCAGTCTAATAATCACTACTATTATTATTATTATTATTATTATCATTATTATTATTATTATTATTATTATCATCATCATCATCATCATCATCATCATCATCATCATCATCATCATCATCATCATCATCATCATCATCATCATCAGTAGGCATGGTGCATAAATGACGCCAATATATAGGCCTAATTATTTAATAATCCCGAAGAGAAAATTATGCGAAATTTGGTACTCCACTTTCTAGACCAAAATTACTCCTCTGATCTTGCTCCCACAGCGTGGTTGTGACGAATTCCCTCCCCTTCCCTCTCTCCTTCCCTCTCCCTTTCCTCTCCCTCCATCCCCTTCCGCTATGTATGAATGTAACATGCTTTGTCCGCCACTTGAGGTCACTCTCAGGTAACAAAGTACATGTTTACATTCAGTGTCACAACTGTTACGTTTGACGACACTGAGACCATGAAAGAGCTCAACAACAGTCACGTTACTTGAATTCGTTTCAAACCAAAATATCATGTAGCCCCAAAACATTCAGCACAAAGTGGTGATGACTGTCACCCAGTGTGAGAACTGTAGAAAAAGAATGAGGGGTCAGACTTTGATGAGTTTGATCCACGTGGAGTTGAATATTTTATCCGTGTTTTGCAAACTAAGAAAATTCAAAAATGCAATAGAAAGCTTAAACTCCTTGAAGTGATGACATCACCAAATTTATTAGTATACAATTCACATGGTCACAAATCTCACAGTAAACCAGAGCATAACTTTATTAGTAAACCACAAAGCGATTTGTGAAAGAAAATGCTAAAATATATGCACAATATAGTTAGTCACACTACCACAACTGGGGGGGGGGGTTGGAAGCGACCCCCTGCGTTGTGCAATGAAGTGTTAGCTGGAGGGTCCTAAGAAAGACTATGGGGTTGAACCCCCAACCACCGACAATTCTCACCCTGCTGTCACCATCAATTTTAGAAGTTTTGGTGACGGGACACCATCTTCACAATACAATACAAAGTTCAGCCTATATGAGACTACTTGCGTGAGTAGTATAAATATGGTCAATTGTAAGGCTATGTATGCAAAGGTAAAGACAATCAAATAAGCACACACACACATATATTGTATTGTATTGTATTGTATTGTATATGGGCATTTATAAAGCGCCTCTCGCGGTATAGACCATTCAGAGGCGCTCCCAGTGCGCGAGACCCCGAGAGAAAAAGCAGGATTTGAGGTGAGAAAAGGAAGAAGCAACGCTACCAGAGAGAATAGTGGTGCGGACAGAAGGAGGAAGTCGGTTCCAAAGTGAGGGACCTATGCAGGCAAAGGATCTGGACTGAGCCATAGTTGTCCTGACACGAGGAACTAAGAGGTCAAGACGATCAGAAGATCGGAGAGGACGCAGCGAAGCAGCAGAATGAGGCCGTTGAATTAGATCACATAAGTACTGTGGAGCAAGACCCAGTTGAGACTTAAGCACAAGAATAAGCACTTTGAATTGTATACGGGCAGAGAGAGGGAGCCAATGGAGTTGTTCAACCATGAAGGTGGAGAACCGAGGGAGGCGGGCAATGAGTCTAGCAGCAGCATTGAGTACGGATTGGAGAGGAGAAAGACGGATCTTGGGAAGGCCAATAAGGAGAGAATTACAGTAGTCAATCCGAGAGCACACGAATGCATGAACAATTGAGGTGAAGGTCGAGGATGAGACAGACCGCCGAATAGCCCGGAGACGCCTTAAGTGGAAGTAAGAGGAGCGGGTGAGGTTGGAAATGTGCTCAGCAAAAGTGAGCGAGCTATCCAGAGTGACACCTAAGTCACGAACACTGGACGAGAAAGTGAAGTGCGGAAACTTATCAGACAGGAGCACGAAATCAAGCTTTTTGAGTTGCTGGGGGGTGCCAAACCAGATGAATTGAGTTTTGGAAGAGTTTAGAGAAAGGCGGTTTGAAGACATCCAGCAATGAAGATCTTGAGAGAGAGCTTCAATGAAACCAGTTAGAAGCAGTTGAGCAGATGGAGGCCCATGGACAAAGGCCTGAACATCATCAGCGAAAAGGTGACCAGCGGCCCCGTGTTTAGAGAGTAGGGAAGGGATGTCAGCCGTATAGAGAATGAAGAGAAGCGGGCCAAGGACCGAACCCTGAGGAACACCAAGTTTTACCGAGACCCACCGAGTTCTAGTCTCACCGGAGATGATCATTTGAGAGCGTTCAGACAGGTATACGACCGAAACCAAAGGAGAGGAATGCTTTCACCAAAAGAAATCTCAAGGCGCTGGAGCAGAATTTCATGGTCGACCATGTCAAAGGCTGAAGAAAAGTCATAAAGAGCCAGAAGAGTTAGTTGTTTAAATACACAAATACATATATAATTATGTATACATACATGCCTATATGCATATTTATGTGAATGCATACAAGCCAATATATAAACATATATATTTGTTTAAATGAATATACATTCGCGAGTACATGCGAGAAACGCTGCACTGGCTTCTTATGATGGATCGGATTCGATTCGAGATCTTCCTACTTAATGGAAGATGGTTGCTACTGTGGCGGCATACATCAAAGAGCTTTGTGTTCCAATATTATGAGTCAGCCTGGTCGCCGATCGCTACACCCGCTGCTGCTCGCAGAGATTCACAGGTTCCTCTTTCGTCCGCTATATACGCATCAATCTGAACTCATCCCGCTTTCTCGTGCATCGGACCTTCCTTCATCTTGGAACAATCGACCTTCGAATATTATGTATTGTTCTTCAACTGATTCAACTCAAAACATATTTACAGTTTACACACATACATATAAACATACATGCATACATATATAAATGCATACATACATACATACATACATACATACATACATACATACATACATACATACATACATACACACATACACACATACATATATGCATACATACACATACATGCATACATACATACATACACACATGCATACATACATACATACATACATACATACATACATACATACATACATACACACATACATATATGCATACATACACATACATGCATACATACATACATACATACATATATAAATACATACATACACACATGCATACACGCATATATACATACATACATACATACATACATACATACATATATAAATACATACATATATAAATACATACATACATATAAATACATACATACACACACGCATACACGCATATATGCATACACACATAAATATATGCATACATATACATGCATACATACATATATAAATACATACATACACACATGCATACACGCATATATGCATACATACATACATACATATATAAATACATACATACACACATGCATACACGCATATATGCATACATACATACATACATGCATATATAAATACGTACATATACACATGCATACACGCATATATGCATACATACATACATACATACATACATACATACATATATAAATACATACACACATGCATACACGCATATGTGTATACATACATACATACGTACACAGATGAATGGAACGATCAATTTCTGCTTCCGTCGACATCTGCAAACGCTGATGAATATATGTAAATAACGACGGTCAGTCACGTGACCTCTTTCTTTCTCTTGACCTTCTTCTTTCTCCTTCTTCCTTCTCCAGCATTTCCGGTTCAACACTTCCATCCGAAATGGTTCATCTCTTCTTTATGACACTTTTCCTTCTTGTCATCCTCCTCCTCCTCCTCCTCCTTCTCCTCCTCCTCCACTCCACTTATTCCAATCACCTATTCCTCGTTCCATTGTTCTCCTTTATCCCTCTTATTTTTATTTGCTTCTCTTTTATATGCCCTGCCGCTTCCTTTGCATATTCCATCTCTATTTTCCCACTCTCTTACCTTCATCTTTTCTCATAATCCCATTCCGCTGTGTTCCCTCCCTCCCTCCCTTCCTCCCTCCCTCCCTCCCTCCCTCCCTCCCTCCCTCCCTCCCTCCCTCCCTCCCTCCCTCCCTCCCTCCACTTTCCTTGGTGTTCTGTTTCGTTTCTGTCTGGAGTTTGTTTCCGACTGACATTAATGATATCAGCCGATGACTTGTCTTTCCCACCGATCCCTCCCTGCCTCCCTCGCTCTCTCTCGTCCCAGGCCTCGTACCCCACCCACGCGCACATCCACCGACTCACCCTCCTGCAATCCATTTAACATGCCAGGCCAACCGCCCGGCTACAGACCAACCCAAAGCGCCGAACCGGATAACAGAATTCAGAGTACGGTTCACGGGTTCCAGTCTTTGACCCCTTCTCCTTTTCCCCAGACCCTCCTTCCTTCCTCCCTGGATACGATTCCTTCTCTCCAGCCCTTACTCCCTCCATCTCTCCCCTCTTTCTGGTCTTCCCTCTCTCCTCTTCTCCGTCCCTGCTTCCTTGCATTTCTCCCTGTGTCGCTCTCTCCATCCAACCCTATCCCCTCTCTTCATCCCTTCCCTTTCACTCCCTCCATCGCTCCATCCCTCTTCATCCATCCTTCTCTCCTTCTGTCCAACCCCTATCTCTATATGCCTATCTCGCCCTCTGTCTCTCTTTCTCTTTCTCTTTCTCTTTCTCTTTCTCTTTCTCTTTCTCTGTCTGTCTGTCTGTCTGTCTGTCTGTCTGTCTGTAGGTCTATCAATCCGTCCGCCAGTCTTCACCGTAGAACAAGAAAGGCGCATCTGTTCTGATCGGCCAAATGCCCGACTCCTGCAGCAGTTACCGTCGCTATAAGAGCATCTTCCGACTGGTGCATCAACCTCAGCAGCAGCAGCAGCTGTGGGGCATCGGATGCTTCGGCGCCCGCCTCCGCCAGCGCACCACCAGCAGATAATCTCGTATCGTTAGCGCTGAAGTAACAGACGCGAATGCAACATGACCAACGGACATTCATCTTCATTAAACGCTGTTCAGACCGTTGAAACGTCTCTCCATCCCTTCCTCCTCCTCCTCCTCCTCCTCCTCCTCCTCCTCCTCCTCCTCCTCCTCCTCCTCCTCCTCCTCCTCCTCCTCCTCCTCCTCCTCCTGCACAGCCCGTGATGCCACTGCCTCAATAGCAGTCGACGACGACTATGCGTCTCTGCAACCACCGCGGCCGAAGGGAGCGAAGGCCCCGAGGTCCGTCCGTCCGTCCGTCCGTCCGATCATCCGTCCGTCCGTCCTCGGGCTCTCTGCTCCTCGGTCGGTCGGTCGGAGAGCGAGACGCTGGAATATCTCAGAAAATTTAGCGGCGCTCGGTAATAATGAGCTTTGTCGGCGATGTCTGGATAGAAGCGATTTTTCATCATCAGTCGCGGTGGAGACTGGTTGATGTGTCCTCAGCAGCAGCAGCAGCAGCAGCAGCAGCAGCGACGGTGGCGGTGGAGGCAATGGGGTCGACCGCCGTAGAGCTCGATGTCAGTCGCCGGTCGACCCTCGCTCGCCTCAGATGCAATGGACGCTGATGCTGTTGTTGCTGCTGCTTCGTCCAGCTGACCAGTCGATGTCTTCGAGCCATGTCCTCGCTTACAAGAGCTTATCCCTACGTCTCTGCCTCCCTCCCTCTCTTCCTGCCTCCGTGTTTCCTCCCTATCTCTCTCTTCCGTCTGTCTTCTCTCTGATTTTGCTCATCCCTACCTCTCTGCCTCCCTCTCTCTCACTCTCTTTCTCTGTCTCTCTCTCTGTCTCTCTACCTCTCTCCTTCTCTGTCTCTCTCTCCAGTTCTCTTCGTCTCTTTCCCTTCCATCCTCCCCTTACCTCCCCAATTGCCCTCCCTCTTCCGTCTTCTCTTCCCTTCTCTGCTTCTTGTCTGAATGTCTTTCGTTCCTTGGATCCCAGGAGTGAACAACGCCAGCCACTGATTTACGGCTCGGCCACGACGAGGAGCAAAGAGGGCGAGAGCGATTGCGTCCTCAACGACGATGTGTACAGAAGCCCCTCCCTCTCTCCCTCTCTTCTTTTCTCCCTCTTTCTCTCTCCTTTTCTCTCTTTCCCTCTCCCTCTCTCCTTTCTCCCTCTTTTTCTCTCCTTTTCCCTCTTTCCCTCTCTCCCTCTCCCTCTCTCTCTCCCTCTTTCCCTCTCTCCCTCTTCTCTCTCTCTCTCCTCTCTCCATCTCTCCCTCTCTCCCTCTCCACCCTCTTCCTTCCATTCAGCAGTGGCAGTGTTAGGAAACAGAGTCTGGCGGACCCAAACTCCCAACTCTGATGGGCAAGTTTCGAGCGGTGCAAGATGCTTTCTTCTGCCTATTAACGCAAACGTCGGCAAAGATAAGGTCGTCTGTGAATAAGATAAGAACGACGATAAGGCAATTGCAGGTGAGACTTATCAAATGAACGACTATCTGCAGATCTGGTCCGATCCAGACGCACGCGATGGTTGCGAGAGAATAAATCAAATTTTGTTTATTAATTCATCAAAATATAATCTAATCTAGTCTGATCTTATCCATCTAATCCGGAATGCTCTGTAACGCTGTTGATTCGATACACATGGCATCAAACGATGGTGTGGTATGGTATCTGGAAATTTATAAAGCGCCTCTAACCATGCGAACTATAATATCAGAGACGCTCTCAGCGTGTGAGCCTCGCGAAAACAGAAGAGACTTTAGACGATGAACAACAGAGAGAGCGAATCTAGTAAGTAAGGTCCCGCGCAGTACCAAGGGAATAGAGTTCCATAGGGATGGGCCCACGACAGCGAAAGAGCGAGACTGAGCCAGGGCAGACCTCACCCGGGGAACGAACAGATCAAGCCGATTCAGAGAACGTATACGGGTCGATGAGAAGAAACGATGGTCGTTTTAAGCACACCGCGTTCTGAAATCAAGATACTTCGGGAGTTCCAGGGTCTCCTCGGAGCAGCGACCTAGAAAGTCTCGAGAACTGAGTGCTACTGCTGAGCCTCTGCAGAGTAGACAAAGCATCCGATGAGCTGAAGACTCAAACCCAGCTGAAAAAGTAGGCGAGAAGAGAATAAAACAATCTGAATCTGAATCTGAGAAGCATTCGAGTAACCGATTTCATATTGCGATTAAACTTGTACTTACTTAGACCGAAATCATACTCATTGAGACTAAACCTCGCACTTGTTGACTTCTACTCATTGAGACCGAACTTATGCTTATAGCAACCGAAGGTTTACTTATTGTGACCGAACTTATGCTTATTGCAACCGAAGTTTTACTTATTGAGACCGAACTTATGCTTATTGCAACCAAAGTTATACTTATTGAGACCGAACTTATATTTATTGCAACCGAAGTTATGCTTATTGAGACCGAACTTATGCTTATTGCAACCGAAGTTACACTTATTGAGACCGAACTTATGCTTATTGCAGCCGAAGTTATACCTATTGAGACCGAACTTATGCTTATTGCAACCGAAGTTATACTTATTGAGACCGAACTTATGCTTATTGCAACCGAAGTTACACTTATTGAGACCGAACTTATGCTTATTGCAACCGAAGTTACACTTATTGAGACCGAACTTATGCTTATTGCAACCGAAGTTATACTTATTGAGACCGAACTTATGCTTATTGCAACCGAAGTTACACTTATTGAGACCGAACTTATGCTTATTGCAACCGAAGTTATACTTATTGAGACCGAACTTATGCTTATTGCAACCGAAGTTACACTTATTGAGACCGAACTTATGCTTATTGCAACCGAAGTTACACTTATTGAGACCGAACTTATGCTTATTGCAACCGAAGTTATACTTATTGAGACCGAACTTATGCTTATTGCAACCGAAGTTACACTTATTGAGACCGAACTTATGCTTATTGCAACCGAAGTTACACTTATTGAGACCGAACTTATGCTTATTGCAACCGAAGTTATACTTATTGAAACCTAACTTATGCTTATTGCAACCGAAGTTATACTTATTGAGACCGAACTTATGCTTATTGCAACCGAAGTTACACTTATTGAGACCGAACTTATGCTTATTGCAACCGAAGTTACACTTATTGAGACCGAACTTATGCTTATTGCAACCGAAGTTATACTTATTGCGAAATTTCTTAAGTCGAATCAGTTTAAATCTGTTGAGTAGCTACGGTTTAACGCCTACGTGAGGTTCCTGTAGGGCGCTATGTAAATGGCCATATACATACATACATACATACATACATACATGCAAACTTTACGTCTACGTAGTATGTGATAGGCTCCATAAGAAAGAGATGTAATGTAGGTCGACTATGTAAATATGTAGTCAACAGAATAGGTCTATAGTAGGAAGTGTCACTAGCTTCTAAACAGTTTCTATATACATAATTCTTAGCCAATAAAATATTATGTGGCAAACAACAGTTGGCTTGATATTGAAACTATTTTTTCATGTATCTCATATAAAGGCCTCGGTTGGCCAACGATGACTATACGTGGTTTCGGTTGCTGGCTGAAATCAAACTCCACTCGCAGCTGAAACTGAAACAGGGCTTCAACTAATTAGTAATTCCGATAATATTCGCTGCACACCGAAACCGAATTTAGGCAGATTCTCATTTCAAAATGAGCTGAGTCTTCGTTTTGGTGAAAAAGGAAGTTCTTTTAAACTCTGAACATCGGACGGAGTCAGTTGAGATTAAGTCTTAAGTCGATTGGAGCTGGAAACAATCGATGTAGAATTGGTGACGATGTATTGAGATGGTGATCTGTGTAGCGCAGATCGGCGTCGGTCGCAATAGACGTGGTATCGTTTGCATTGGAAGCTTGGAACCTGGAATAAATTGTCAACGGACAGAGTTCTCCATAGAGAAGCGGAGCAGCTGACGCACGACCTGTCTTCTGCTACGTGCGCCCGGAACTCTGCTGACGACGGCGGTAGCTGCGGCGGTGGCGCGTGTTCAATGGACCGAGACGTTCATCGATGCGGGTCACCGGCTTCATTCGCTATAGGACCCTTTCTTCCTATGTCCCATTGTACCTCTGCCTTCGCCTCTGCTCTGCTTTAGCATCTCTCTCGGATACTCTCGTTTGTGCCTCTGCATACGTAGATGCCTCACTATTTGGCTCTGGTCTCACTTGTAAACATAGTCTCTAATTCTGTCTGCCTGTCTGTGTGTATACTTTCCTCTGAAGTCTCTGCGTTCGGTTAAAACCATCGCTTGGACAGCATCGAAGCTCATCCGTGCGCTCATTGGCTCACTCACTCACTCACTCACTCACTCACTCACTCACTCACTCACTCACTCACTCACTCACTCACTCACTCACTCACTCACTCACTCACTCACTCACTCACTCACTCACTCACTCACTCACTCACTCACTCACTCACTCACTCACTCACTCACTCACTCACTCACTCACTCACTCACTCACTCACTCACTCACTCACTCACTCACTCACTCACTCACTCACTCACTCACTCACTCACTCACTCACTCACTCACTCACTCACTCACTCACTCACTCACTCACTCACTCACTCACTCACTCACTCACTCACTCACTCACTCACTCACTCACTCACTCACTCACTCACTCACTCACTCACTCACTCACTCACTAGCTTAGGTACTAGTTCACGCGCTCCGCTCACGCCCCACGTGCACGTGGACACACACTCAGTCATTCAGTCATTCAGTCAGTCAGTCATTCAGTCAGTCATTTATTCATTCAGTCAGTCAGTCATTCAGTGAGTCATTTAGTCAGTCATTCAGTCAGTCATTCAGTCAGTCATTCAGTCAGTCATTTAGTCATTCAGTCAGTCAGTCATTCAGTCATTCAGTCAGTCATTCATTGATTCAATCCGTCAGTCATTGAGTCATTCAGTCATTAATTCAGTCAGTCATTCAGTCAATCAGTCAGTCAGACACTCACTCAATCACTCACTCAATCCCTCGCACGCTCATTCGCTCAGTGGTTTAATACAGGGCTGTCGTTTGAGATGGATGAGATTCGAAATCTTAATATATTACTGGTGCATAACGAGACGGAAACGGTACATTCAGCTAGCGTCCTCTAGTGAACTGAGCGATAAATACCTGGTATTTTAATATATCCAAATATAATCTATTCAATATCAAATAAATTTTCATAAATTATATCAACGACGAATGGTAGCCATTAAGACACACAGAGACAGAGAGACAGAGAGAGATAGAGAGTGACAGACAGACAGACAGAAAGACAGACAGACAGACAGAGACAGAGGCAGACAGACAGACATAGAGATACAGAGGGAGAGAGACACAGACAGACAGACAGAGAAGGAGAGGAACGGAGGGAGAGGGAGACAGAAGGAGGGAGGGAGATGGAGGGAGGGAGAGAGACACAAAGAGAGGAACAGAGAGAAACAGAGACAGAGAGAGACACAGAGACAGAGGCAGAGGCAGAGGCAGAGAGAGAGAGAGAGAGAGAGAGAGAGAGAGAGAGAGAGAGAGAGAGAGAGAGAGAGAGAGAGAGAGAGAGAGAGGGACGGAGGTAAAGGGGAGAGGGAAGGAGGGAGAAAGATAGAGGGAAGGAGAGACAGACAGACAGGGTGAGAGACAGAGAGAGACAGAGAGAGAGATAGAGAAACAGAGAGAGAGAGAGAGAGAGAGAGAGAGAGAGAGAGAGAGAGAGAGAGAGAGAGAGAGAGAGAGAGAGAGAGAGAGAGAGAGAGAGAGAGAGAGAGAGAGAGAGAGAGAGAGAGAGAGAGAGAGTCAAAGATAGAGACAGAGACAGAGAGAGAAAAGAGATCTCGAAAAGATTAACGGATGACTCGTACATACTGCAATCGATCTGGTTCCAAAAGCAATTATCTTCTTGTCTAAAATAAATTGTCAATTTCTAAGAATTTTATTGTGTTTTCACATAAAGGCCTGTGCTGGCTAATAAGGTCTAAAAGGTTCTACAGTTTAGCCAACATTGCTGTAGAACTTCGTTACATGCGGTCTCCTAAGACCTGTAACTACTCGACCAGGTCCTCTGACTGTCTCACTCTGACCATACCGAGAACAAGGGACCAGGTCCTCGGACTGTCTCAGACCATACAGAGGACCAGGACAGCTCTAGGTGGGCGATCCTTCTGCGCTGTAGGCTCCGGCCTTCGGATCACCGGCAAATGTTGGCGCTGCAGAGTCTGTGTTTGCGCTTAGTTGTGATTGTAATCCACTCGAGGGATCCATTTCTTCACGTCAAAGGACAGCGTCCATGAGGAATCACTCAGAGTCTGCATGCTTTTATCGACAGGAATGGTAATCACGATCATGTCGATCGGCATGCGTGAAAAACGGAAAGTTGAACTTTCGACTGGCTTAAGCACACTGTTAACATAACATTAATTATTATTAATTAGTAACTTCTATCGCACCGGTGTGTACTGCACAGGGCTTCAACCGATGGAGCACCAAGAACCAAGCCATGATCAGTTCAACATCCAGAAGATCAGTCCGCTAAGACAGAGGCAGCCGATGGTGGATAAGTATATAGAGCTATATAGTCCAGTAACATCGCAACTTTGAAACCATGCAGGCCACTTAGTGTAGGACTGTGAAACTAGGAGTGAAATTTCTAATTGAATCCATGCAGTTTGTTTGAATGCAGTTGGGCCTATATAATTTGTCAGTCGATAGGCTGCTACTGCAGATTGTGATGCTGAAAAGTCTACAGCCAGAGGACGGGACTCGCGGAGTTCAGTTTTCCTTCCTGGACACCAGCTTTATCACGATTTCTGGATCATTAGCGCCGTCTGAAATAAAATGAGTACATCGATTGTGCAGTGTCGATGGCAAGGAAAGAGATGACAAGGCTATGGCCTTGCTGATCGTCTTCGTCAGACGAGTTCAAGAAAATTAAGTCGCTAACACTTTATAAACATGTAGGTATGCAGAGCAATGTAATGTAACAAACATATTCACAAAAGCGTTGCAATGTAGGGTTATGCATGTATGTATGCATGTATGTATATATGTAAGGCATGTATGTAAGGCATGTATGTAAGGCATTTATGTATGTATGTATGCATGTATGTATGTATGTATTTATGCATGTATGCAAGGTATGTGTGTAAGGCATGCACATATGTATGTATGTATGTTTATATGTTTGCATGTATGTATATATGTTTGCATGTGTGTAAAAACTGTTTGTATGTATGTATATATTATGCATATATGCATGTATGTATGCATGTATGTGTGTGTATAAACATGTATGCATGCATATATGTAAGGCCTGTATGTAAGGGATTTATGAATGTATGTATCTAGGTATATATGTATGTATGTTTGTGTTTGTATGTATGTATGTATGTAGGAATGTATATATATATATGAATTTTTGTTATAGCGCCTTTATGCCTCACAAAAGCGCTGCAATGGATTCCTGTTGTGTTTGACTGAGCAGATTGTCCTCGTCGAACTCTTCATTTGTTACAAGTCGAGCGAAGCTGATGCGAGGAATCGGTCGATAGTTTGGAAACATCACCAAAGCAATAAGCGCCAGTTAATAGTAATTATAGCTTTACTATCTATTAAACTTTGAAAAGAAGTACCTCATATACGACTGTTGGGCAGTAAAAGGTCTTCTGACGCTAATTCCATCGGGCTATCAGGTCATCAGGCACTATATAATGGCTCTAAGGTGGGCACGATCACTGTCACCAATTTACGTCACGCGCTGATTATAATCGTTGACAGATTTCACAGAAAAAGGAACAAATCCGGATCGAACAGCCATTATGGACATTATGTAAAATTAACGCATTAGGCTCTATATCGAAACATCATATAGACAGGAACGGGGAAAAAGCTTCGAGTCTTTCGCACGTTCTAAATGTTTCTGTCACTTTGCTGTGGAGATGATGATGATGGTGCAAATGCTGAAAATGGCGATGCTTTCGAGCTGTCTTTTATAATTGTTTAATAGCCAATACATAGAGATATCAGGAGATATTGAACGCCATTAATTTAGACAGACGTCCGTACAAACAAACCAAGAATAGAGCCGATATATGAACGTATTTCGAAATGCATAAAGGCTTGTTGAAGTCGTAATATAGACATGTATGTATTCAGCGGACAGCGAATCTAGTGTTGACGTTTGATGCGCAGATTATCCGTCGACGGCGAACACACGATCCGCCACCTCCTCTTCGCACTTTAAAACGTTCCTCGAACAAAAATCATGACCAATTTTCGACACATTACGAACGCGAAAAAACTCGTCCGAGTCGAAGGCAGACAACTGTCATGCAGGTACACCCATCCACCCACCCACTCATTCGCCCATACACACACACACATACACAAGCAGACATAATGCCGGGAGCATTACTGTCCATCGGACTCGATGCGTGAAACGCAAATGAGCAATAATGAAGTAATTGACTGGATATGGTCCGAGCGATGCCCATGCCTCGCCCTCTGCCGACGAAAAACTTGTGTGCAGATATTAGCGCGCCGCCTGCGCGTGTGTTCGTTTACCTCTTTCTTCATCTATCTTCATTTCTCGGATTCAGCCGGACAACAGAACCAACTGCAGCAGCAGCAACAGCAGCAGCAACTGCAGCAGCAACAGTCGCCCCCTAGATGGCAGCGCTGTTCCTTTCACACGTCAAACTTTTCGCCTTATACGGTGCACAATCAGGAGGGGGTCTGTGCTGCTGGAAAGCCAAATGCGTCGAGGGAGAGTGAGAGTGGAAAGGGAGGGGGAGGAGGGATGGGGAAGAGGAACGATGGACGAACGCCAGAGTTCCATTATAGGAGGCGATGGTGGTGGTGGCGCAGGCGGAGGCGGCGTGCATTGGGCGAGATGTGTCAATTTTCTTCAATTTACGTCCGTCGGATGAAGTAAAGATCTCGCCTGATTTAGCGTCAGACTGACGGATTTCATAATCGCCAATTTGCCCATTGCAATCTTCACCCAAAACAACCAACGGGCGCTAAGTAAATTTACTGTCACAGAACACGCACACACGCACACAATGAAGCATACAGGGCCGGCGCACAGACATACACGCACACATACAAGCAGACCCGAATAAGCGTACGAGCATACACACATGAGGCAAGCACACCCACAAACACACCTACAAGAACACACACGCAACCATACACTACACGCATACAAACATACGTGAAACACAGCTACTAACATACACAAATAAACATTATATGCAACCATGCAAACACTCAAACAAACGCACTTACAAACACACTACAGGCGGCGATCAAGGGTTGTCATGCATGTGCATATGCCTGGTTGGCACTCATGTGTTTATTTAGATTCCAATTATATAACTCATCTGAACGGAGGAATTTTCGCGAAGTTTTTGAAAAAATAACATTTGCAACATTCCTTAGTCAGTTGGTTGAAGATTAATTTATTGTCGACAGTCGGTGAAACTGACCAAACTATAATAGATTTGTAGACCATTTTGCTTAAGAAGAAATCGCACAGATGCACAGAAAGTGAGACTTTGGCGGATCCAAGAGGTGAAAATATATGGAGGCGTAAACCTTTTTGTGGTTCAAGTATTGAATAACGAAAATGTTGACATTTTAGTCACCTTGACTTTTTGCCTCTGAATTCTCTCTTGAAACATTAAAATTCCAGTTAATTTCATCAGAAAACACTGAAAATCATCTGTATTCTTCAAACAATGTCTAATAAGAGCAGACACTAGTGTGGCTCGAAAGTTCGATGACACAAGCTGTCTAGTTTCAAAACACATTAATTGTTGCCTTGTCTGCTTTGTCTGCAGTCAGATAAGTAAGTAAGTATGGACTTAAATGCTCCGCCTGTAAACGCACTACGGCTAACAAACGGGTTATACAAGTGCAAGAAACAAAACAAGACAAGTACAGGCACAAACTACCTAGAAAGAAAGAGAATATGAAAAGAGGGGTCACTGAAACATAGAGGAGACTATGGAATCAAAGTTGCAAACCGTTTACTGAAAAGTTTTGTTGACATCATGCAGATGTAATCCATGTCTTTTCCCTGCGCAGTGGCCACTCCTTCGATGCCCCATCCTCCAGAAACAATGAATCGTAATCGTAATCTCTAAATTTCTATAGCGCTCAAACATGCGAAGTCGCCGGAACCAGATTAGGCCTATTCATAGGCACTCAGTCAAAACAAAATGATTGGTAAGGTAGGGTAAAAATCGGTTCCAGGTCAAGAATATAATTTAAGACCTTTCTTCTGCAGCCATCATCCAATCAAAGTGGATGGCCTATTTAGATATTATTTAATATAAGATTAGTGTTTTATACCCTGAAGGCAGGATTGAAAAGTGTGCCTGAGAGTTTATTTAACCTGAAATGTCTAGGCCTAATCTTTACTTCTGTCTGCCTGCTCGATGAAAAGCATTTGGCTTAAAAAGCCGCTATAGATGGTCACGGAAAAGACGTTGAATCAGGTTAAAAGTCTCCATTTTGTCTCTCGACGGTCTATAGTAACCAAGTTTTTGCTGAGGGCAAACCCTTCCTGGTTCAAGAGGCCAAGAGTTTCGAAGGCCAAGGGTACAATGAATTATGATGATGGGATGTCACTGAATTTCGCCAATGAATTTTCATTCGTTCTGCTGCGATGTATATAGACCTGGGAGTGACTTTGGTCAGCCAATCTGACCCCACTTGACCCAAAAGTGACTTGAAGTCGACTTGAAGTCGACGACTTGGAGCCAAAACGACTTGATCCGACTTGGCAGAAAAACAACCAACTTCCGACTTGAAGTCGACTTCTGACATGGTAATAACGATTACGTACGGCTAATAATACAATTGTCAAGCCAATTTTGCCTGGCAAGCTTTACTTTCATATATGGCCTAGGCCTACTAATGAGTAATGAGATCTCAACACCTGATGAATAAAATTGTTAACATTTCGTTTCGCCATTCTTGTAATGAAACGTGCGTGTGACGTTTTAACATAGAATAACAAATTATATAAATAAATCGGCACGAAACCGATAAAAAATAAGTAAGTAACTGTCTAGCCCAACCGGCGTCGATAATCTCTATAATAGTTTTCCAGATCCGTGTGTCCTACGAAAAACGCTCTGGAATGTCTGGAATGTGACTGCAACGACCTACGTAAGACCGGCATATCACGTGGGCGAGCGAAATTGGCCCGGCCCGCCGACACTCGACGCTGGGCGGGTGGACGTGCGGGCGCACACCTGCACGGACGGACGGAGTGACACATGGACAAAGAGCGGTTACTAAGCCTGTCTGTGCCACCCTCCTCCTTACCTTTCCCTCCCTATCACTCCTCCTTCCATCCCTCTGCCTCTATCACTGCGTTCGACGACCTCCGTACAATTCCCTCTCCCTCCCCGTCATATATGACCGGCAAGCATCTTGCTAATAATGCTTATAATCAGTTAACATAATCTGGCTACACAGAAGACCGAAAGGGGTCGTAGACCCAGCTACTAGGTCCACCTGGGTAGTAATACAGTTTGATGGAAAACAATATACTTAACTAAAGACTCGATAGCATATCATTGGTATGTAATAGTAACATAATACTCACTAAGGACTCGAAAGCACATCTTGAGGCTATACCTGTGCATGCTCATTGAATTTCAGTTGATTAAGCTGCGGGCCGTCAATTAGTGTTCCTCGATCACGGAAGACCGTAACTTTTGCTTGAACGATCGTAGGCTGGATAGTTGCTTATTTATGGTGGTATTTTATTCCACGTGAAGGCCCAGTGTATCGTATGGAGACTAACTGGGTATTCGAATGAGCGTATGGCTGGTAACATTGTACATAGTAATATCGCAGCCTAAGTAAGCGGTAGAAGTTAGAAAAGTCTATGCTTTATTCATTTTTGCCAAAACACTACAAAACTGCTTAAATGCTGCCATGGCCTCACGATCATTAGTGTGACGTGATGAATTTAGATTTGTTTGTGTCTGAAGTCAGTTTAAGTCGACTTGTGGAAAAAACAACTTCAAGTGACTTTTCTTTTACAAATTCGACTTGGGGTCAGTTGCGCTAGGCAGAAACGACTTGACTCGACTTGGGATGACCAAGTCGACCCAAGTCGACTTATTGGGGTCGACTCCCAGGTCTAGATGTATACACAACAGTACATGCGACCTCAGCAGTTTTGGGTTGATGTGACTTTCAAGTCCCATGTCAGACGCTTACTCCTCTCCCTAAGGGATAAGGGTTGCGTCATCGGGCCGCCGATCATTAAAGTCTTGGTCCATTAGTGAAGCTAGGTGGAAATCCGATAAGTCAGAGTGAAGCTACGGATGCGAGCAAGCTGAAATGTTTTAAATTTAGTTCTGAATGAGATTAGAGCAGCGGTTCTCAACCTGTGGTCCGCGGACCACTGGTGGTCCGCGGCCATCTGCCTGGTGGTCCGCGAGCAAAGCCTACAATTTATATTTTTAACAATTAAAAGTTAACGTGCAATTAAAAACATTTTGTGAATTTGTAAATTTCTGTTTTATTTCAATCACTAGAATCGGCTAGATGGCAGCATGAAACTTATCATACGTGGATTTATGGCAAAAAATGTCCCTGTATTAATTTGTATTTAGCAAAAAATTTTGTGGTGGTCCGCGACCGAGACTGAGAATTTAAAAGTGGTCCTTGGGTCGCAAAAGGCTGAGAACCTCTGGATTAGAGAACTGGCAGAAAGCACAATAGTCAAAGTTTCGGATCAGCCACCGAGAAAGCCAGAAAGCCTGACACTGTTTTGGTTCGAGGTAGAGCAGAGGACCCATTGATCGGTACAATAGTTACAGGCATAAGGGGTGAGCTGCGTGAGCATGAAAGTAGCGGAGATAAGCCAGCTGATTTTAGTGCAGAATTTGTAGGCAGTTTTTTAAAGGACGCTGTGTCATAGCGAAGATGATTAATGTCGCCCTCTTCTTCAGTCAACGGTTGAGACTGGCACCATTGTGGTGGAGTTGTCAAATTTTTAAAACTGAATTCTTTGCTCGTTGGGAAGACAGTGTAATGAGCGCACTATTGGTGCAATAACTAGGCCCAGGATGACCTGTGTATACTACTATCACTATTATTATATTTTTACCTGCATGAGGTACATACTAATTATGTTCTTTTAGGATTTCTAAAATTATTATTATTATTATTATTATTATTATTATTATTATTATTATTATTATTATTATTATTATTATTATTATTATTATTATTATTATTATTATTGTTATTATTACCATCATCATCATTTGTAGGCAGTTTTTTTAGTTTCTATAGCAGCAGCAATAATAATAATGATAGTGATAATTATAGTGGCCATTCCTCTCCCTCGCCGTCTCATCTTTCCAACCACAGTGTATGGTCAGTGCAGTCATTGTAGCTGAGGTGGCTAGTTCATTCATTCATTCATTCATTCATTCATTCATTTAAATAGCACCTCTTCAAGGGAGGCTACTCAGAGGTAACAAAGCGTTACTGTAAGTGGGAATGTTAACTTGAATTCTCAGCTCCCTCCATGATGAAATTATACTTTGACAATGACGAATTAGGCCTAAAGGAAAGAAATCAGAGACATGAGCAGAAACAGAAAAGACAGAGGTCACTTTAACAAGACACGTGAACCAAGGAATCCAGAGGTTGATGATAAAACATCTTAAGTAATATTACAGCGTCACATAATCGAACTAGACTCTAGTTCTAGACGACGATAACATAGGTTGATTTGAAACTAGCATCGTGATGTTGGACACATTCAGTAATTATTATTGTTATTGTACGTTGTTGTTGTTGTTGTAATTGTTGCTGTTGTTGGTTTGGTGGTGGTCGTGGTCGTGGTCGTGGTAGTGGTGATCGTGGTGGTGGTGGTGGTTGTTGCGGCGGTGGAGGTGATGGCGGTGGTGGTGGTCGTGGTAGTGGTGGTGGTCGTGGTGATGATCGTGATGGTGGTGATGGTCGTGGTGGTGGTGGTGGTGGTGGTGGTTGTGGCGGTGGTGGCGGCGGTTGTGGTTGTGTTTGTGGTTGTGGTGGTGGTGGCAGTGGTGGTGGTCGTGGTAGTGGTGGTTGTGGTGATGATCGTGGTGGTGGTGGTGGTGGTGATCGTCGTCGTGGTGGTGGTGGTGGTGGTGGTGGTGGCGGCGGCGGCGGTTGTGGTTATGGTGGTGGTGGTGGTGGTGGTGGTGGTGGTGGTGGTGGTGGTTGTGGTGGTGGTTGTGGTAGCGGACTGGTGGTGGTGGTGGTGGTGGTGGTGGTGGTGGTGGTGGTGGTGGTGGTGGTGGTGGTGGTGGTGGTGGTGGTGGTGGTGGTGGTGGTGGTGGTGGTGGTGGTGGTGGTGGTGGTGGTGGTGGTGGTGGTGGTGGTGGTGGTGGTGGTGGTGGTGGTGGTGGTGGTGGTGGTGGTGGTGGTGGTGGTGGTGGTGGTGGTGGTGGTGGTGGTGGTGGTGGTGGTGGTGGTGGTGGTGGTGGTGGTGGTGGTGGTGGTGGTGGTGTTAGGCTATTATTTATAACGTGAGCATAGGTCTGCGCCCATGTATAGCCGACTTGGAGGATAGGTAGTGGGCGTGGCCATAAAGAGGAAGCGATGCGTGTAGAAGGAGAAGGGGGAGGAGAGGTCGACGAAGGAGAAGGAGTGGCCATCGATCCGTCTGCAATTAACCTGCCAACGCAGGAAACAATTCACCTTTTCAGTCGCAAGTGCGCATTCATTGTTGTCGCTGTCATCGTCACCATCATATTTCTCGCCATCCAACTCCTCCTCCTCTTCATCATCACTACCACCACCACCACCACCACCACCACCACCACCACCACCACCACCGCCGCCGACGCCACCACCACCAACGCCACAACCACCGCCACCGTCACCACCGCCACCGCCGCCACCGCCACTACCATCACCGCTACCACCACCACCACCACCTTCACTGTCTCCACCACCACTTCATTGTCTCCACAACCACTGCCACTGCCGACCCCACCACTGCAACCACTGCCACCACCGCCAACACCGCCGGTGGTAGTAAGTATAGCTACTAAAGTAGTTAGCAGGTAGGTAGACTAAGTAGTAAGTAAAGAACTGGTCATCTGTTATCGACTGATTGTTAGACTATAAGACTATTAGTCTGTTGCACTGTGACTCGTACCTTATAAGCAAGCGTTGTCTTGTCCTGCTGCTGATGTCTTCATCAAATCTAAACTCGAAAACCACAATTTAAAAAATAAGCAAAGTATTAAGTGAACGAAGTCGCTAGCAGTCGATAGCTTAGCGACTGGTTTCGACTTGAGGGCTGCGGCGCCGGGGACTATAGTCAGAATCATTCCCTTTCTGCAGGTTTAACAGCGATGACTACTGCACTGGGATCAGGATCCGAAATCTAAGGCCTCTGCGAAGGTTGGTGTCCGTAGAGCGAGGTAACTCTTGAGTTAAGGCAAGGTGAGATAATGCAAGATGACTCTAGGCCTACATGTAGAAGAAATTCTACACATGGAAGTCGTAAAGAAGACCTTGATCGACTGGACTTAAGTTAAACCTCAGTGAACAGACTAGTCAGAAGAACGAAGACTGAACCGAATAACATCGGTTTACTTTTTAATAGAAGGCATAGCCTACCCATAAATTATAGGTCTATTGGTCTGTACAGCAAAGTGTTTAAGAAATTATCTATAGTAGGCCTGCCGTTAGTACGATACCTGCTGTAGTGACACTATAACATTGCAATGGTTTCTGCAGTCAGCGAACAAATTAAAAGTATACTGCAGCTTCCGATGTGCAACGTAGAGGCAGCACCAGCGATCCCTGATCTCAATTCATTCAGAGGACTTATATAGCGCCCCGTCCAAAATACCTACTCAGAGGCGCAATCCAATGCCGCCTTACTTATCAGCTTATGCCGCATCCGTTAAAACCAAGCACGCTTCTGATTAGACAAGCGTGGTCTCGTTCAGTGTGGGAATTGTAGAAAAAAGACTGGGGAGCTGAACAGTTTATCCGTGTTTTGCAAACTGATGTCAACTAAATTTGAAAGCACTGATTTCAACGCTATCAGTTTTGCAAGTCAGGCTCGAATCAAGATCAATTCTTTTGTTGAGAAACTTCAAAAATGCAAACATGATACACCATGGAAACTTTTTTCTTTGTCAGAGACTCAGAGTCAAATAATGCAAAATCACACTGGCACAATCCGTACTCATCAGAGTACGTATTGGCTGTAATAGCAGGATGCGATCCCAAGCCAGTCATTAAAACTACGGCGGCAGAGTTGCAGAAAGACGCTGGTCATGTTTCCTCCATGCAGAAAATTGCTGTTACTGAGGGGGTTGGAAACGACCCCCTGGGATGTTCAATGAAGACTTAACTGTGGGTCCTAAGAAAGACTAGGGTTGAACCCCCAAAACCCCCACAATTCCCACCCTGGTCTCATTAAGTACAAGCGTTGACGACCCAACTCTATTCAGGAATCAGAGTGAGAACGAAATCACAAAAGTAACTCTTAAACAGAGAAATTGTCTACTGCTGCAGTCCACTCGATCGGATTTAAATCGGAATACAAATAAACCGTTAGTTACTGTTTAATTACGCTTTGTCATGAGAAGGATGACCATAGCGTCGCCCCCCTACTCCTTAATCCAGGCTTGGGACTGGCATTGGCAGAGTGCTGGGCAGTGGCGGATTTACATCTGTAGTCATAGATTTATTGAGGGATCGACTGATTTGTTGCATCGAGTCGAGAAACAGTCGGACTCTTCTAGAGCCGGGGTCTACTACGACATCGCTTTCTGTTGCTTTTTATTACCTCCTCCATCTCGCTCTCTCGTAGTCATTCATCACTGCTCTCCATTCACCGTCCAGTATCTAACTTACATCTGACGATTCGCTGCAGTTCATATTCCCTACATTTTTATTTTGCTTACCTGAAGATTAGAAGGAGGAGAAGGAATAGGAGGAGGAGAAGGAAGGGAGGAGGAATGGAGGAGGATGGAAGGAAAGGTGGACAAGGGGAAGGAGGAGGAGGAGAGTACGTATTGGCTGTAATAGCAGGATGCGATCCCAAGCCAGTCATTAAAACTACGGCGGCAGAGTTGCAGAAAGACGCTGGTCATGTTTCCTCCATGCAGAAAATTGCTATATATATCTATGCACATTATATAAAAAGATATATATATATATTTCTCTGCGCATACATATATGCATATCTAGGCTACGTATATATGTATATGGGACTATAACCGGACAGTTATTATAGACCCTGCGTGTGTGTGGACGATGGTCAGCTGGGGCGGCCACACAGAATGGGCGGTCGTTGTGGTCATCTGCTGACCAGCGGTGGCGGCGGCGAAGGGCTTCGGCAGCCCCTTCAGCAGCAGCAGCAGCAGCAGCAGCAGCAGCAGCAGCAGCAGCACCACCAGGCAGCAGAATCTGTGGCACAGCATCCTTCGCTGAGTCTTCAGTCGCAGCAGCCGACTGAGCAATGTAGAATCCATAGATCACTCGTCTGGCAGGTTCTCATTTAACAGCGAGCTGGTCACTTCTGTCCGGCCGGTCATTGGCAATTCATAGGGCCGTCAAAAGAAGAATGATAAACGACGTCGACCCGTCGACCCCTGGCCGTCCGTCCGGCCGAGGAGGCCAGTCGCCCCGCTCCCACCCAGGACGCAGCCAAGCACGGACGAAGGGGACGAACGACGGAGGGAGGAGGCATCGGCGCCACCGCCGCGGTGACAAGGCATCAAAGTGGCCAGTTCACAGGGACTAACCCTGCCAAAAACTGGCCGGCCAAGTCCAGCGGGGTCAGTTGGGAGCGCGTCAGAGGGGAGGCGACGGCCGATGGGGAACAACCGAGTGGGACGAGGAGGAAGCGGAGGAAAGAGGAAATGGAAGGGGAAAGGGAGGAAAGCAGGGAAGAAGGCAGGGAGGGAGCACGAAGGAAGGAAACCAATTTCATACACGCTTCGTACTATCGATGTGCCCTTATATATATCTACATACATATATATATAATATATATATATATTTCTACACATCATGTATCCATGTCTATGATATGGCTATTATAGATATATGATATATGGAAGGAAGTATATAAACATGTGACCCGTTGGGAGAATACTCAGAATAGATACCAAAACCGGTGTGCGTATTTAGAGAGAAAATCAAGTTCGAATCAATATTGGGCCATATCTCACCAGATGTGTTTTGACGGGTGAGGGTGGGCGCTGAATTGCTATGGGCCTAATGCTGGGAAAACAAACTGTCATTAGTGTTATTGAGGAAGTTAGGCTTATTTATAGGAAAAATGGTAATTAATCAAATGCAGCATAAAATGTAAAATGGGGATTAATTTAATTTGTTTGTTACTATTTGACTTATGCTACTCTCTTTTGAAACTTTGCAATCTTAAAAGCACAGAACAGTCTTTGCTGAGTTAAAAATGTTCAATAATTCACGATGATTTGCACAGGTGTAAAGTTTGAAACAACTTTATGAGCTGTGTTTTCTAATATCTGCAATTTTCGATGTCGATTTTCTCAGAAACCCAGTTTGTAGAAACGTATTTTGAAACTTTCTTTTGGTATGGTGTTGGGGAATATTGGGATAAAATTTGACACATTGTCAAAGGTCTTCCTTTCCTCTTCCACCTCCTCGTCCCTCTTCTTTTCTCTTCCCAGTGACGTTCACAAACCTTAGGGCCATGGGCGTCCGCAGGAATTTTTGTAGGGGAGGGGGTATAATAACGCTTTTGCATAGAATAGTATTCATGAACACAGAACAAGTGACAACTTTAAAATAAATAATGGTCAAGGACTTACCTAAATAATTAAGTGTGTTTCGCATTGAAAATCGTGTTGGGACTGTTGTAATAATTATAATAATCAAAAGATTTTATTTTTGCAAAATATGTGCAAAAAATCGAGGGGGAGCAGATGCTACCCCTTGTTCCTATCTGCGGACGTCCATGCTTAGGCCCTATGGCACATTTAGTCCATAAACCCCAGCTGCGGTGAATTCTCGCACCGGATCACACGCACAGATAGGGCCTATATTTTATGTCATGTTATAATCTATCCTTTTACATATAGGCCTAATTTACGTGTTTGTGTAAAGTAGTTGTAATTGTACTTATTAACTTCTATCGCGCTATAGTATTCTAATGCACAGAGCATCAACCGGTGGCACACCAAAATCAAGCCGTAATCAGGTCAGCAATTCGCTAAGACAGAGAGGTATACCCTGTGGAGGGTAAAGTATAGGCCTACTTGTACAGTGTTAGCACGTCACTACATACATACGTATACATGCAAACGCAATACCATGCTTTACGCATCCAATATATAAGCCTAAGTCTAGATAGCATTTATGCCTGCAAGCATTGGTGTTCTTTCGTTACCATGTACGCAGTGATCAAGTCTTCTGGATGAAAGATGGATTTGACCGCCGCAGCACTAGACCCTGTTGCTGATGTTGTGTTCTTCAACACCTCAGTGCCAACAATGCAGCCACACTGATCTCGCACCCTTCTTCACCCGGCTTCTTATAACCCCACCCAATCCGTTTTTAAATTTCTAAGCTTGTCGGTCTATTGTTGTACCATGGGCGTCCGGAGGGGGAGTAAGGGAGCATTTTCCCCCTGGATTTTGCAAATATTTAAAAAATTAAATCTTTTGATTATAATGATTATTACAACAGTCCCAACACGATTTTCAATGAAAAACTAAATTATTTAGGTAAGTCCTTGACCATTATTTATTTTTGAAGTTGTCACGTGTTCTGTGTTCATTCTATGCAAAAACGTCACTTTATTGCCCCTGCAAAAATGTTGCCCCCTACAAACATTTTGCGCCCACCCTCTAAAAAATTCCTGCGGGCCGCCCATAGGCTGTACTATAGTAATATCTCTCTATCTGTTCGTCAGTCCGTATGTTCTTCCGTCAGTATGTATGTATGTATGTATGACATTGTATGTATGTATGTATGTATGTATGTATATATGTATGTATGTATGTATGTATGCATGTATGTATGTATGTATGTATGTATGTATGTATGTATGTATGTATGTATGTATGTATGTATGTATGTATGTATGTATGTATGTATGTATGTCACCATCATCATCGTCGTTGTCGTTGTCATCATCATCGTCGTCGTCCTCCTAACCACCATCATCAGGGTGGGAATTGTCGGGGGATTGTGGGGGTTCAACCTCCTAGTCTTTCTTAGGACCCCAGTTAAGTCTTCATTGCACACCCCGGGGGTCGTTTCCAACCCCCTCAGTTGTGCTAGTGTGATTTCGCATTATATTACTCTGAGTCTCTGACAAAGAGAAGAAATTCCCATGGTGTATCATTATGCATTTTTTTATTTTCTCAACAAAGGAATTGATTTTGATTCGAGTCTGACTCTGCGAAACTGCTAGCGTTGAAATCAGCTGCTTTCAAATTTCGTTGACATCAGTTTTAAAACACGGATAAAATGTTCAACCCCCGCCCCAGTCTTTTTCTACAATTCCCACACTGATCGTCGTTTCGAAATTGCTATTAGAAGGAGCAAACTGTAGCCGTAACTCTTGCATAGTTCTTTGTACAGTCAAGACATTTAACATCACATATAGGTTGGCGTAGAGAGCTGGAAGAACCATGTGATTGGTTGTCTCTATATAAATGTCAAATCGCAGTGGCGGCCTCCAGCATGAAATGCAACGTATCGATCTTAGTGTAGTGTAATATATCTTGAGATTTGTTGCCAGTGCCACACAGGGCTGCTCCCCCCGCCCGTCTGGGTCAATTTCGGTCGACGATGGAAAGACAACAAAGGCGAAGAACTGCATCGCCATAAGATGCATCGCTGGCGTTTGCTGTTGTTGTTGTCCCTTATGAAGATATTGTTGTTATTGTGGTTGACGATGATATGATTATTATGATGTTGCGATGTGGTGATAATGATAGTGAGTAGGGTTGCCAGGTAGCCTTGAGGAAATTACCGGACTATATAATTATGGCGAGCACGTTATGGTGGTCTGGGGCCGATGCCCCCAGATCGGTCCAGGGGCAGGGGCGTAACTTTGGTCTAAAAAGTGGGGCGCCAATGTCTTCTCCACTTTCGCTTTTCGCATGAAGACCATTATTTTGAACATATTACCGCGCCAGTATTCTCTAATTTTTGTCTGAGTACAAGTACTTTCGTATTTTTGTGGTACATACTCGGATAATACTCCTCACTCTGTCTACATACACGAAGCAAGGCAGAGACTGTGAACTCTGGGAAGGGACATTAATAAAATATTGATTGGCATGGTTAAAAAAGTGCGGGGGTACGGTATCCCTCAGTAAAAAAATGGGGGTTACGGGTACCCCTAGCTTGTACCCCAACAAATTATGTCTATGTCCAGGGGCGATGGGAAAGCCTCTGGTCAGGGCCCTCAGAGGGTCAGAGGGGCGAAGCTCCCTGAAGCCGACAAGATTACGAAACAGCAGTAAAAATTGAAAAGTTACTTTAAATTGAACTTTAAAAAACAACTTTTAAAATGAACATTAAAAAACAGTCTGATTTATATAAATTGTAAATATACTATACACCGCGATTTCTACTATTGGAGAAAGTAATAGGGGGCCTAATACGACCGGTAGTTTTAAAAAAGTCAAAACTTAAAAAAAATTGAAAAATTTTGAAATATTCTCTTTTGAATTTTGGATATAATAAATAAAAGAATATGTTAACCACACCGTCTATCGGCGAATTCGACTATTTACACCGTACACAGCAAGATTGATTTTGAATCTCTTTATCTCAGGTTTCCCCTCATATTCACTTCTCCTCTGGTCGTGACTTGGGAATTGTCCTCGATCCTACCCTTTCCTTCACCGATCAGGTTAACATTGTATCCCGATCTTGCTTGTTTCATCTACGCCAGCTTCGATCCATCCGCAGATCTCTTTTGGCCCATGATGAATTTCTGCACCATGGTTTCTTCCTTCTCTCCTCGCGATCCTCGGCTCGTGGCCTTATGGTAATTGTTCCACGTAGGCCTATGCAGTCTTCCACGGCCCAATCCAGAAGCTTTGCCTACGTGGGTCCTTCAGCCTGGAACAGTCGTTGACCCCAGTCCCTACGCCAAGAGCTTGTTGCCCTCTCTCCTCTTCAGTTCCACAGATGCTTGAAAACCTGTCATTTTGGCGGTGCTGTCACTGATGAAGGTCTAGAGCACCGCTGATCTGAGTGGCGCTATATAAATGTTCGGTTACAACTATAGTTATGATGAGTTATCTCGTAAATCGTAATAAACGAACGCTTGCACATTGTATACTGTACAGTACAGTTCGTAATTTCGTCGTCGTAAATTTCAAATAGAATTTAGTAAATACTTGTAAATGTAATTGTTACGAACTTAAGTTTTATGAAAGATATTTATGATGTCCAGGTCCTTCGAAGATGATGTATTCCAACACTTATTGTTAGCAATAATAATTTACCGAAAATTACCGGACACCGCCATGTCCGGTAATGTCTGAAATTTCTGACCGGACAAATTGTCTAAATACCGGACTGTCCGGTTCATTACCGGACACCTGGCAACCCTAGTGCGATGATGATGATTATGACGATGATGCTGAGGACGACGACGTAGACGATGATGACCACGGCTATGATAATGAAGACAATGATGACAATGACGACAATGATGATGACGAAAACCATAGTGATGATGACGACGACGGTGACAATGATGATGACAATGACGATGTTGACGACGACGACGATGATGATGATAATGATGATGATGATGACGATTATGATGATGATCATGATGATCATGATGATCATGATGATTTGTATGGATTTCTATATTTGGATTGTATAAAGACTTGACAGGCACATTGGCATAGATTGAGGTAAGATGAGGTTAGAGGCAGAGTAGAGGCACCATGGGCGTCGACAGTATACCACCATAAAATTATAGCGAAATTTCGCCAAATGTAAGCCTACTGAAAAGAATAAGAACAGAGATGGGTTCAATTGATTGATGGCTAACCAAGATGTTGAAGTTGTGTCTGGTCAAAGTGAACTCGAGGTTTAGAGGACGAAGCCTTCAACTGTTGACATCAAGTGAAAATTGAGGATATGGCAATATTTTATTTATTGACAAAGACGAGCAAAAATGTTTGGTAGGCGGGCAGTGTAGGCCTACTGCTAGGCCAACTTTCATTTACTAAAAATGGTCATTCGCAGCACACAACATACAGGAAACAAAACAATAAATAAAGAACGCAGACTGTGCATTATAATTACACAAACGACGCGATGCATACTGGGAAGTTCATACACGAAGGTCACCACAAACTTATCTACCTACCATGCACTTAGCGCTGTTGTGATTAACCTAAAAGGCGCTAGATTAAGGGTCTTGATGCATACATAGGCTACACATACACATATACATACAAACATACATACACATATACATACAAACATATATACATACATACATACATACATACATGCATGCACACATACATACATACATACATACATACATGCATACATACATACATACATACATACATACATACATACATACATACATACATACATACATACATACATACATATATACATACATATATACATACATGCATACATACATACATACATACATATATACATACATACATACATACATACATACATACATATATACATACATGCATACATACATACATACATACATACATACATACATACATACATACATACATGCATGCATACATAAGGGCACCGCAGTCTGACATCTGGTTTCTCTCACCTACTGGAATCTAATGGTGCTTTCTCTTCAGATTTTGACTGTGCGGCCGATGCCACTGAACGACCATCTATCGATGCAATGTGTATTTTGATAAGGCGCTACAGAAGTCATTGTATTAGATCATTTGTCATTTTTAGCCGAACGTAAAACGGTTTAAGCAATAAATGGGATTCAACTGCTGTCTATACCGAGGACAATGGAAATCATTTATTCGTACCCATCGCCGCCATATATGGCTGATGATGACGATGACGATGACGATGACGACGATGACGGTGATGATGATGATGATGATGATGATGATGATGATGATGATGATGATGATGATGATGATGATGATGATGATGATGATGATGATGATGATGATGATGATGATGATGATGATGATGATGATGATGATGATGATGATGATGATGATGATGATGATGATGATGATGTTGAAACGGACTCTATTGTAGGAAAACGTCTGATCTGCATAGAACCACGCACAGTGTGACAAACCGAAATAGCCGTTCATTTCAAACTATTCTCAAAAGTCTATAAGGCTGACCATATAGCTTCGCTAAGCAGAACTAATTATCAGAGCCAGTCCTAACCTTAATTAGTAGGATTCCGCATAAATCGTTCATTACCAAAGGCTAACACACTATAGATCTTACCGCGCATATATTATGAGCTGTGCTCGGTGTAGTAAATAATTCAATATAAATAATTCAGAATAAGGACTTAAATGAATTAAAAGATTTTCTGTAGATCTGTGACAGAGTCCAGTAACAGTTTGAAAGGAAGACTTAAATCAAATTGCCACTTTCTTTCGCCCAAAGGCCTATTCGAACGTGTTATACCCTCAACTCAAACGAGGTATAGGCTATACAGATAGGCTTGCTGAACGGGGTGAGCTGAGCTTAAGCCCACCGCGCACTTTATCGGATCTTGTGTCCGAGCGGTTCGAGCATCAAAGGGCGTTTATCCGACCTTTGACATCTGACCTGCGACCTCGTCGTTTGTGCTAGAAGTGTCTAAGTATCACCATGACACCGTTCTGAAAGAGAAGGAACATCTGGACGAGCCTAGATATTTCTGCAAAGGTCGAGTTCTAGACGGAGTTAGGAAATGAGTTCTCAGAGTATACGCCCACCCCTCGTGTTGCTTTGATTGTTCGCTTTGCCCCCCCCCCATACACTCTGGCCAAGTTTTGGGTCTTTCAAAATCCGAAGTCTTTTTTCTGAACTCAGAAGACAGTTACCAAAACGGTTAAACATTCATTCATTCATTCATTCATTCATTCTTTGAACGTTCCATTCAGAACATTTATACAGCGCCCCTACGGGATATCATCTAGCATAGGCGTAGACTCTGGGAGGGGGTAGCCGGGGCACGTGCCCCCACCCCAATAATTGAGATGGACTGTACACCCAATACAACAAGTGCAGAATGGATAACCAAATCCCCCCCAATATATTGTAAAAGTCTACGCCAGTGTCATCTAGTCGGAAGAGGTTCTCCCATCCCTGGCACGGCGAAGGACACGTTTAGTGTTTCAAATGTTGATAAAAGATGCCTGTGGCATCGGCGCCAGTCGCTTGAAGTTGGAGATCATCGTGGTTTCATTGTGTTAGGTCGGGAGCGCCTCTCTTGAAGTGTAAAATGTAAATGTAGGCCTACACATTTGTCGGCCCTATAGATCATATGGCATCGACTCTGAAGGCGGCTACTCTAGGTGGATGGTCCAGTGGCATAAATTCAAATTCTGCTTCCCTGCAGGTTGCTCTTTTGTTATTGGCCCTCTGGAGCCTGTTACAGACCCCAGACGTGGTTTCCAGACAAACCATCGACGGGGTATGCGACCATGAATGCCCTGCCCCAGATTCGTAAGTGCTCCTAAACGGCACCCCGTCAAAAGAGCGCCCGACAAAAGGGCGCCGACCAAAGAGCGCCGACAAAATAGCGCCGACATAAGAGCGCCGACAAGAAGGGTAAGGTGTCACGACAAATGGTTCACGGACAAATGGTTCACGACAAGTGGTTCACTGACAAATGGTTCACGACAAGTGGTTCACTGACGAAAATGTTCACGATCTTCCAGCTTCTAGTGTGAGACATAATTTTATATCATCGCTCATCCAGCTTCTAGTTTGAACTATTTTCTCGTCGAGAATACAGCTTAAACGTTTGAACTATTTTCATCGAGAATCCAGCTTCAAGTTTTAGCTGTATTTTCATCACTCATCCAGCTTCTAGTTTTAGCTGTTTTTTCATCGCTTTCCCATACCAGGTGATATAACGCAATTGTTAACAATCATTGATAAATATTACAGTGATTACAGTATAATCTCTGTCCCTTTCCGTTGAATGCTAATATAAGTTTCGGTATTGAGCCCTCGATATAAAGTTTTTGTCAGCGCACTTATGTCGGCGCTCTTATGTCGTCGCTCTTTTGTCGGGCGCTCTTTGACGGGTCACCCTCCTAAACATTTCGTACCGGCATCCTCGTTGCTATTGCTCCACTACATCTTGACGAGTTTAATCCTTCTAGTCCCAATCTAGACTCTGGTTGTTTCGTAATAATCTTGATGGAAACTTTCTACCCGAGGTAGAGACACGATACAGCACTGTCGTATAGGCCTACTGATCCTCTTTTCGGGAAGAGTACCTTAATGCTACGGCAGCACAGTTCTTTCAAATCTGGAAGTCACTGCAGCGCGATAGCTCTAGTTATCCTAACGCACCAATCGACGTTACCTTCAGAGTGAAACCCATAGTATTAAGCGACGTCGCTTTCTTCGCCTCGGCATATGTGATCGAATGGTCCTTTCTATACTCTGCCGCCTGTTCTTCCGTCTGACAGTGTACGGTTAGTGTGCTTGCGTTGCACATGAGTTCGCTAGGGGCCGCAAGTGCAGCAGGAATCTCAAAATCTCTTCCCTAGCAGGGTCAACATCTACGGGGACCTAGTTCGTGTGACTCGTCGTTATTAAACCTCTATTCGACAGATGGCCGTATAATCCCGCGTCCGCTATTGATGTTAGAAGCATATGGAGTAATAATAAGATTTCTGTGGTTGTTAATTACACTCACGTAGCATCGGACATACGCCCAATTTCTTTGCCATTAGATAAATCGATTAAACACAAATCTGTAATCTATTCGAAGACATTTATTAGTCGAATGACACCAAATCGGTCAACTAGTAAGTATAGCCTACATGAACCAAGATGGTCAGCCACCAAAGCTATCAAGTACACAATTAAGTCACAGCCATAATGATAATTGATCAGCAGATGATGCAATAGCAGCCAATTAGCCAGGCCTAAACGCCAGTCCAGGCCTTTTAAAGTACTTTTATTTTGACATAGGAAAGACATTTCTAAACATCAACTGATATCCTGGTTTACTCTGCAAACAAGTAATAACTTGCAAATATTCAAATAAATCATCTTATTATCATTATTATTATATATACGATTACAGGGACAACTCAACATGCATCACAGCCGCAATTCTAGTGCAAGTTAAGCGGTTAGTGTACTAGCCGTTAAACCACACTGGGGTTCAAATCCCCCTCCTGAAAGCTACATTCTTTGCGTCCACATGCTGGCCACCTGTTGTCATCAGTGCCATGCAACTGGGCCAGCCTGGGCTCAACGAACCCGCCGTCTGGGGTCCTTATAAGACCCAGATTTTTAAATTTTGTCTGCTAGTGAACTCGGCTAAAAGCGGAGTAGAAAGACGTCTGGACACTTTAGCCAAGAGGATCAATGGAGAAGAGTTGCCAGGTCAGAGCTCCTCAGGTGCATTACATCCCAAGGCATTCTGGAATTAGTAACAGGACTATAATGCGTCTGTAGCGAGTAGTCTATCAACGATGTACATGCCAGTCACATCCTGACGATTCCTTAGACGTCTTAGGTTAGTAAATAACATCAAATGCCGAATTATGTAACATCTGCACAGTTAAAATGCACAAGCCAGACATAACTTTGATGGTATTGGCCTTGCAACCCTGTCAGAACACCTTTGGCCCAACACCAGTTGTTGGCCCCCCATCCCTTTGGTGGAATAAACTACCTTCAGAATTACAATAATTAAGCTAATCCACCGAAAAAACTCAACAAAACTACATCTTGCCATCTCTGCACAGGTTTTCCCACCGAAACTGAAAACAATCCTTTTCCACAAATCCTATTCCAATTCCACCTCTTCTGTTACCTCTCCAGCTGGATGCTTCAGTTGTAAGCAACATCTATTGTACCTTCAGACTGTAACCTCACCTGCCTATCGATTTTGTTTTGACTGAGCGCCTGTGATTAGCTGGTTTCAGGGCATTAGCGTTCGAACGCTGTAGAAACTGCAAGATACATGTACAATGAATGCTTACTTAGAATGATAGCATTCTACTGTCATAGTGCATGTAAACAGAGGCATAACTTTGGTCTAGAAAGTGGAGGGTACCAATTTTCTCAGTTTCCCCTTTGCGATTATTAAATACTTATAACAGCACCGTCATAAGTATATAACTCGAGGTAAACTAATAATAATAATGCTATTAATAATATTATTACTGTTATTATTATTAACAATGAATATGAGGATGTTTGGAGTCTTCCGGGCTTAAATGAAGGCCTTCCTCAGAGAAAATAATGGGTATTGTTCCTCCTGGATGAAAAGTAGTACCCTCCAGTCCAAACAGTGGGGGGGGGGGAACAGGTACCCTTCCCCAAAAATTACACCTATGCATGAAAAACAGCCATGGTGCTACAATACTCAATGCTCAGCACTAAGAAATTGACCATGGATGCAATGGTCATTGGTCAGCCTATTAGGAATTGTTTCATGGAAATCATAATCACAAGGACAAATTCTAATGAGAATCCTGATGGTAAGCCTAGCGTCACTGACACAGAATGCGATAATCACTTGGAACAGTATCCAAGATGTTGATTTACTATTTACAATATCGTCCGCTCATTAAAAATGGCAACACGGCTTTGGTCCAGCCATCTGCAATGAGTTATCTAGCCCATAAAACCTATATTATAAGGATGATTTATTCACGATAAAACTTTCATGTACACCAAAGTGCGGTTAGCAGTTGGATCAACAAAGATTATACTTACCTACTTACTTAAAGTGCTTAACACTTTCTAATACAGAAGCAGATATGGAACCCTGTCCACATGGGGCTCATACAGGACCCACATTCCCACATCAGACCCATATAGGAGGTGGCCTTAAAAGCCCAAAATGTAAAGCCCTCAGCAATCTCTTAGTTTGTTGGTAAATGGTGTCTAGGTACCACTGTGTCACTTTTTAAAGATACTTTTGCTGCTTGGCCTAGTATGCGACTGGTTCTTCTGCAGTAATTAATACATGTAGAGTGTCACCTTTGACAGCTTTTCACAAAGCACAGGGAAATACATGAAAAAAGGCTACAAGAGACATACTAACACATAGCTGTCACTTTTTTATACTGTCATTGGCTAATTCAGAATGTTAACTTCTCTACAGAGAATACTTCCCTGGCAAATGTGCTGTTTCTTTTAGTTTCTAGCACTTTCAATTACATTTGCACAACTGACTGTCGCTTTTCCACCGTGACAAAATATTCTGTACAAGCTGATCTTAAACACACACAATCAACCGTCAATAAGTTAATTATATTACAGTTTCTTTAGATACATGTAGGCAAGAATAGAAATGCATTAAATGGATCGTCACATGGAGTGAAAAACCGTTGCCATACACCGTCTTAACCCTTTAACGACGAGAGTGTACTAAAAGTGACTGGGAAACCAATGCAGCTAGTCATTAAAGTGTTAAACTGACTGGCTCTTCATTGTTTCCAACAACAGTGGACACTGGGACTAGACACGAACGTCACGGCAAAACATACGCCACATTAATATAATCAAGTTCTGAACTGGAACCCTCAGCCGAAAGGCTCTTTGAAAAATCAAGCACTGTATCCACTCGACTCGAGAACACACGCATCTGGATTCCTAACTGCCTGACAAAATAATTTGTAAGAAAAAACTTATCAGTGGCTCATGCCATGCCAACATTAAACAGGCACCAAAACTTTTGATGGTGCTTCATAAATCTCAAGGCAATAAAATCACAGGCAGACACCGTTAATCAGCACAAGAGACAATATTTACTCCTTTTAAGACGAGCTGCACAAGTTTAATCATTAAAAGAGATTAACTTTCCAACTTCCTGACAAAAATCTGACGCAGAATTCCCACCCCTTCCTCGTCAAGAAATTAGGGGACTGTCACAGCAATGGCAATCACAATTTAAGTAACTTTGAGAATGGAAATTAACATACATGGCCACGATCAGAAAACCAAAGGAAAGATAGGAGGTGATGAAAGCAGTCTAACAACATTGTTATATAAGAAACAATATCATCCGACACATGAATGCCAGCATATAAAAGTTACTTATCACCGAAATCACATGCTCTCGTTTCTTAACCTAATGTGACTCTGACAAATTCGTTCATTACCATTCATTACGCTGCTCATACCCTTGTTCTCTCACTCATACTGTCTGCCTAGACTACTACAGCTCGGTTCTTTTCATGGTCTTAAACATTAACTGAAACATGCCTCCAAGCTCTCCAACAGAAACGAGCCCCTGGTTTAAAGGTATCATCCTTGCATATGAAGCACTCCACAGCCTAGAACTAATCTACATTAATGCCATTGTGCAAAACACTGAGTTCAAACATATTATCAGTTTTCTGGTCAGCTGTGTATTTAAATTCTTCCAAAAGAAGACTAGCCACTTCCATGCCTTTTCAACACTGGTCCATCTCTATGAAATTCATGCCTTTCAGGCTTGCATGACACACTCCCTAAAGGTCACAACATTAAAACAGTTGTCTGGCTTTAGCTAGAGCTCTTGAGCTATTGTACGAAAGACTTCAAGAAGTTCAGCTGTGTTATCAAACCCAATTCTATTCTCACTTCTCCAGCGTTGTCAGATTAATGATAATAAAAATCATCATCATCAGGTGACACAGGTCTGTACATTTAGGCTGCTGACCTAAGAAACAAGAGGCCTGTAGTACTGGATCTGACTATAAATTCTGATTCTGAATCTGCCAGACTGTTTGGAAACCCAAAAAATCACAAAATGATTAAATGCCTCCCAGTAGTCAATTTCAACTTTTATCATCAAGAAAGATATAAGATTAGCACAACTGCTCACACAGTCGAAATAACATATTAGCTTGGCCCAGTCCTCTTATTGTAAGACCGAACAACAGACTGTTGTCCCTCTACACTTGTCAAACTTCTTGACGTTTTCCTCCACAGGCTAGGGTAACCAGACTGTACCAGATTAAATTCAGGGTAATGTCCTTCTTCTAATAGCAGATGGAATGACAAGCACCATTTACCCCATATTTTTCTTGGTGTGTACAAGTCTAACAAATTTTATGCTAGAGTTTTAAACAAGTAAAACTTCATTTTACATTCATAGGAAACAGAATTATTATATTCATGCTGGAAGGACAGATTTAGAACTTAAATTAGAATTATGGCTGCAGATTAATCTATAACTTTTCTTGCAAATTCTATGATTAATTCTAATATTTAAACTGAATATTTGTAGTTCATGGTTAAAATAATTGATAAGAAAAATCAATATTGGCCCAATGCTCCAATGACAAAACTAATACTGTAGCAATTCAATCTTTCCAAGTTCCTATGATAAATAAAATGAGCTTTGAGAAGTTCAAAAAGACGTTAAGAATGTGCAAATTAAACTCAGGCACCTAAGAAAGGTGGCAGTAAAAAGTATGATTTCTTCAAGTTGTATGATAAAAATGTGAATGTCCAATAAATTAACATGTTAATTGCAATAATTAGTACAGCCTGAAGCCCTATTCGTCAAACAATCACATATACATGCAATAAATACAGGTGCATGTGACCGTCTGAAGTTTCTAAGATTTATTGCATTCTAGTACTATTACAGACCTGTGCATGAACAAGTGCACACACACACATACATATATATATACACACACGAATACAGGTATATATATACACACATACATACATATATATAAATATATATATATACAAAATTTACACACCCAACTTTACCTCCAGTACTTGCAGAAGACAGACTGAGAAAGAGAACAGGAGGAACAGCCATTTCTAATCTCAGAACATAGTTCTCTGATCACAAAATTTGCAAAAAGCAAACACCGACTACGGCTCAGCCTTCTGCACAAAATCACCCAATTTAGACTTTGTAAACCGTTTCATCATTGATTGCCATACCAGCCGGCAGTAATTTGTAAATCATTGCAGAAGCAAAAGCTTCCCGTTACTTCCTGTTGTAGGAGAAGCACTCAACAGAAACCTCCGTTCAACGCACGACTCGGCCGCGCCCACGTGTACACGTTTCCTTCCTGACAAGACGTTACAAAACAATCCTCGCGAAAGATAAGCGAAGTCAGACGCTCGTGCGCAATCTTTTTACACGTCAGTGGTTCGATGATAGGCACTTCGTTCAGAGAGGGGCAGACAGGTAAAATTCTATCCGAGTCCTTGCTCGGGTTCATCGGAGACGTTTTATTTACAGACAATTTCGAATCTTTATTCTTTTTCTTGCTCTTGCTGTCCTTGGCCACCGGTTCGTCACCGAGCGACAACGACCCTAATTTATTTGTCAGTGACGAACTGGACGAGCTGGAAAGCGTCGACGAGACAGTCTGCTGGTTTGAGACGTCGTCTCCACAGTGGTTAGCTATGACGGTGTTTGTCACAACCAAACCGATACTACATGCCGACAACGAAGAGTCGTTAGTCACCGTACTAGTCCGATGCCGCAGAACGGGTGGCCGCAATATTTCCTCGGTTAAATCCCACAGACAAAGCATCGTGTCCTGCCCCACAGATCCAAATCGATACGTCGTGATGCCCGGTTCCCCACCGCTCCCTGCGTCCGTAAGATTTTTAGTCGAGCTGCGTAAACTGACCGGTCGTAGACCCGAGTTCCCTAATTCCTGGTCCCGAAGATTGTGGTTTAGCATCGGCGGAGACGACGAGGCAAGGTCCTCGTCGCTACCGCTCATGTCGAACGCCTCACCGTCGCTGACAATCGTCGTGTAGGGGTCGAAGGCTACAACGTTTACCCAGGAGGTGTGGCCCCGACCTCGACAGACTACCCTCTTCTCAACAAAAGACCAAACCGTCACCAAATCGTCCTCACCACCCGTGATTAGGTATTTGCCGTCTGGGGACCAACAGACGCACAGTAGTCCTCCAAAGTAACTCTTCATCAGACTCAGTAACTCGATACAGTTGTAGTTGAAAATGCGCAAGAACCCATCTTGGCTAACCACTGCCAAGTAGCGTGAACAAGGTGAGAATGCGAATTCATTGATGCATGGAGTACCATCGATTAGCCACCTGTACAGCGGGTTGCGCGTGCTCTTTGTCTTGCAGGTGTAGACGGAAAACCCATCGCCTTCTTTGAACAGCTGGTAGGCAGGAGGTGCTGTGCCACACGGAAGGTCCTCGTGGTAAACGTACAGCTGGCCACTGGCGTGAGACACCAGAAACTGATTTGGTACGCCCGGCAACCACCGAATGCACGTCACCTTACTACGATCGATCAACCTCTGACAAAAACCAAACATTAACATATTATTTATTGCACATTTATTAAATGCTACTATCTAATGACCAGGGGCGGCGCTACACCAGGGCGTGCCAGGGCAAATGCCCTAGTAAAAAAGCCTTTGCCCTGGTCGATGCCCTGCCAGAATTGTTGCTCTGTCCAGAATTTGTTCGGGCATATTTGTTATATCCTGAGATATAAATTCACTTAACTCACTGGAAAGTTAAAAAGCGTTCAGCTCCCGAGGACATCTGACCTCCTGACTATAGTTAATATAATAGGCCTAGTGCTGGGGGCGAATGATGAGAAGTGCGGTAGCGCGATATTATATACTGTATGGTCACCATTTTAGCTCGCGCTACCGCGCTCTCCATAAATCGCCCTCTGCGCTGGTCACTTGTGTGACTGCCCTGGCTATGCCCTGGTTACAAAATGGTTCTGGTGCCGCCACAGATAATGACCAAAAATCATTCAATGGTGCTAAGCAATTGACTGAAGGACTTGGTTAAACAGTAACAGTAACTACACAGTAACTGTCTCAATTGAGGCTCATACCTGTACTCCCCGCACCACAAAGCGAATGCTCCAACCGTTTGGCTACCGTGTCCCAAAAATAAAATTAAACAATTGAGCAAGACTATAGTAACATGTGTTTCAGGTCTGAATCTTGTGACATACTGTTAAGTGAGCAAAGCTGTTCTACTGTTGGATCCAGTTGTGTTTACAATTTAGCAAATCGATTCATCCACCATTGGGTCATTCTCCTCACTAGTGCTGTTGTTAAATTTGAGTCATTACTTTATCAGACATCTCAATATAATTTCACATAAAAATGCAAACAAAGTTCATTCAGTACTTAAACTGCTAGAAAGATACAATTAAATAAATTACAAAAGGTGTTTTTTATAAAGAAAGGAATTTATCAATGTATATTTAGCTGCAAGCAAGCATATGTAAATTTACATATCAATCTATTGGGCTAGACTGTTTTCTGGTTCATTATGATAATAAATCCCAGTATCAGGACCAGGTAACCATGCTGGGCAATGTACTTACTAACTTGTTGTCATTGCAGAACCAGATATTGATGAGTCTCACCAGCAAGATGCAGTATGATGAGGTAATTATATACCATACACATAATTCATGTGGTGCTTACAGATTTTATTACCAGCACATAAGAGAGAAGTCAGCAGAATAAGTTATGGAAGTGTACAAATTCAAACTATATATAAAGGAAGAAATTTCAAGAAAATTAATGCCTGAATATTTTCCATGAATGCCAATCCCAACGTTTAGTATCTAGGGTTCATCTCTAACCTCAAATGAACTTAACTGGGCTAACTGAAAAAGTAATTTTTAATTGGCCTTTTAGTTTTCGTCTCAGTCAGCAATCTGATAAAGTATACAATGAGAAGTACAAAATAAATATATAATTGATGCATTAATAACACCAATCAGAATGTGCTGAGCCTCACACAGTAGGGCCACTTGACCCATGCCTTAAACTCTGCAGGACCTTACAATAGGCTTAAGGCAGGGGTTCTCAAACTTTATTTTTATTGTACCCCTAGGTAAAAAAATGAAGTGCTGGCGTACCCCCAGCAAAAAATTCTTCTTCGACTGCCTGTTCATGTTCATATCTAACATACACCATCAACTGAGCAAAGTTTGTAACATCTGTATTCTCATCTAACTGAATCGCAAACATTTCCTTTGCTTGATCCTAGGAATGAGGATCTTCTTTACTTCAGAAGCTAACTCTTGAATGCGTCGGGAAACCGTGCTAGTCGACAAAGGAACAATGTCCAGGTTTTTGGCAGCATTTTGTCCCAGCAGAAAGTCACAATATCTTTGGCAGCAGGTAATATTAGACTCACCCCAATCGTGTGCGGTTTCCCTGTATGAGCTATTCGCAAACTTACCAAATAAGATGCTTCTAATGCTTGTGAGCTAGCTGCAGTAAACGACTTTAAACTTTTCTTACTTTGTAACATTTCTATTTTTCTTCGTTTAAAAAATTCAAGTGGTTTACCTTGAAGAAGTGGATGTTTTGTATTGATATGTCGCTAAAGTAGAGAAGGTCTCATTGAATTATTTGACAGTTTTCCACTGCAGATGACACATTGAGGTTTCGGTTCAGTTTCTTCACCACACCACGTAAATCCAAAGGATTATTACTAAACAGCTCTCGTCATACCGTCTAATATTACGCTGTTTACAAGTGCCGTCGTCCTCGTTAGTCTACTTTGGCGTCTGGAATGTCAGTCTCGGTAGATTCAGTGCTAACGGTTGCGTTGAGACGTTCTGGCTTTGTTTTTTGTTGTTTTTCAACCATTTATCCGTTGTTGGTTTCAAAATAATAATGCTACTTTGCAGTATTGTAGTTACTTGTATAATAATTATTTGTTGTGAAAAAATAAATGACGCGGCTGTGACCTTTCAACAGTAAAAATATATCATAGACATAGTTAATCAAAGAAAGATGGGTATTAACTCATATAAAATTTAAACTTTTAAGAAAAGGAAGCGCATGGTGGACTATCGTCCCTAATCAAAGAACGATGGGCATAAACTCATAGAAAATTTGAAGAAAAAGAAGTGCATGGTGGAAGTAGAATAGTGACTTCAATAGTCAATAGCTAATCAAAGAAACATGGAATAAGCTCATAGAAAATTTCCTTTTTTCAATTTTTTTCGCGTACCCCTTCGCGACACCTGGCGTACCCCTAGGGGTACGCGTACCACCGTTTGAGAACCCCTGGCTTAAGGCATTCGATTCATTTCCTATATTCAGTATAACATAGGCAAAGAAATGTGGAAATGGACTGGATGTAACATCTCACAAGGGCTCATTATTCCCTCGATATAACCTCAAAACCCACTTTAGATTCCTGTTCAGTGCCATGACCATTAAAGCGTAAGTTGCCAAAGGAACAAGTTAGCAGAACCAAGCACAAACAGATTCAAGCGACACAGATGTGGCTTTCTCCATGAAACCATTAATTCAAGTGGAATTAACCCTATGCATCATCACAGCCTCCCTTGTTTTTGCCCCAGTCAGACATGTTTGTGGGTTTTGGTCCATTTCACCCTTATGGGTAAAACTTTATACGGGTTTATTTGATCAACCACTGAAGATAGAGTTAAGGTGTAAACATCAAATTTGTTTAGAAATTAATTTTGAACAAACCTAAGGCAGTTAATTGTTTGTATGTGCTTGCAATTTTTTGGATATTACATGCAAAAGGTGATGCTGTAGCATACATTTTTACCACATTGTTTCTCTACATTCTGCCAATGTTTTAAATAAATACCGGTATACATTATCAATAAATACAACATAAAAATATATGTTACTACCGTAAGTAGTGTTTCTTCATATAATATCGCGTCACATTTAAAACTAGAGTCCATAAGACTGTCCATGGACATCACGTCAATAGTGGTTGAGTATGTAAACCATTGTTTTTAATGCACTACTGCATCTTACAACACGCACTTCACAATCTGGGTGGTAAGTTAATCTCCAATGGTCACTGATATTTTAGGTAGGAGCAGTTGAACTTGGCAAGCGGTTACGTTTGGAAGTGCAGAGCACACAAAAGTCACATAACCATTTATTATCTCAAACTTTTTGTGTGGTTAAATAGATCTCAAGCCAAACATTCCTGGGTAAAGTCACATCGTCCAGTAACTATTGCAAAGGCATTTTTATAATTCCCTCGAGCAGCAAAAGCTATAAATCCGCGTATGTCCATTTGTTTACATCCGGATATCAGCACTTGCTGCAATGCAAAATTATTAGTGCGAAGATTGGGTTCAACAACAATTTGAGCCAGCAATTCGTGTCACAAACTATGAAAACATATCAGACATGACAAATCTGTGGTATTCAACGAGCAGGCTGACCCTCACAGTAAATGTTTTTACCAATCTTAATCAGAGGTTGACAAAAATGCAACGTGAGTTTGCTGCTGGTATAGCTTTTGTTGTTTGAAAGGTTCTATAATGGGTATGAACGCTGATTACACTAAGTGTTAGTCCTGCTACCCATAAATGCATGAAATCCATCAAAATTAACTCCTTACACTACTCTGAATTACTGAAAATTATCTACCAATTTTCACTTTCATTCACCATCATGGTCATAAAACATGATCGTAAAACGAAGCAGAATACCGATTTTCAGGTCTAATATCTCCACAACTATCCCACAAGTGTAGAAATCACCGATGAGAATAGTGTAACTCATTTATGCCCCTATTTAATGGTGCACTCAATTATACAGGAAAACCATTGCATCCCTAACAACAACTACTTTAGTAAGCACACCTATAATGCCACAAATTTATGGTTCTGTGGCCTGCATGGATAGTTTCCCGATGTCACAATTTTGCCTGTGGCACACAGAGTTATGACTGACTTCAGCAGCCACAAGGCATCCCATCCATACAACATTCTGGCAGTAGACAACAGTCGATGAATATTCTCACTACAATGGTCTCTGCTGTGAGCAGACAATGCTTACAACGGTGCTATGCATGAAAAAATACTTTGTTACTTTGTTAACACACCTCCTCATTAAACAGTTTGCTATTTTCCTTGCCAATTGGATCAAGCAACTGGACTTGGCCAGCAGAGAATCCAACTACGAGATAGATTCGATCAGGCGTAGCTGTTGTCGAGTTGAAGTCATGACATGTGGGTGACGTTCCTCGATAGAGTCGTTTGTCAACAGGTCGTGTCAGATCAGCCGCCTGTAACAGATTTAGACACAGTCTAATCAATTGTTGTAACTGAAATCAACAAACAGTCGCAGGCAATTAAATGTTGTTGTCAGTGCCTCTCAACACTCCGTAACTATAGCAACTGTGTACAGATTTTTCTAAAACTGTTCTTAATAACCTAAGACCAGAAACCAATGATGCACAACCTTTTTGCCCAAGGGCCAGTAAACGATTTCTTAAGCCCTTTGGGGAGGGGGAGGGCAAACAAGTGCAATGACTCAGCTTAGTTCAGATGAATGCATGTCAAAATTTATGAAGATAACGTGTGCAGTAAAACACCCATAAAGGAAACATAAAGAGTTATTGAGAAAGGGGACACATAGTACTTCTATATTACTGCAATACCGATAGTTTTTTCCAATGATCACAGTGTGCAAGTCACTGTAGACTTAATGTCAGTGCCAGCTCTTAAATAGTCGCCTTTCCTGTTCGACATTGCAGGCCACATAACGACTTGTCACAGGCAGGATTTGGTCTGTGGGCCGGATGCGTGCACCGCTGTCATAAACTATTGCTTTGCAAAATTGCAGCTTAACATTAGGGTTAAACTGTGCTGTCAGGTTACTCCAGATGATGAGTTTCTCTTGAGTAGTACTATATAAATTTGCCATTAAAATTACAATTAAAAGTACACGATTAAATGTTGTTGGAAAGTGTCATAGGTCAATGCAATCACGCACGGCAAGCAAGCCCTTAGCCAGAAATACAGAGTTGCATGTCCAAAAGCATTCGAAGTCCTGACTGCCAGACGCCGAGAGCATACGAATTCGCGACCGCCCGAAGTCCCGCCGCTGTACGAGTCCAACTGCAGTCCAACTGGCTCTAGAGAAGAAACTGGATGGTGCTGGAGGAGAATCATGCACAATTTATGCCCGTCCACAATAATTTTCACCTGTCCAAAGGACAGGTGGATGGGTTCCTGGCTAAGGGCCTGACGGCAAGGGTCAGAAAAGCTCATGGCATTTCAACAATGGATTGCGACCTGTAGGCTCAAAACAGATGAGAACCAAATTGGAACCAACCATCTGCTGTCTCCGTAACCATGCACCATAACCTTATCACAAAATCCCGATATTCCTTTGTACACATGGAAGGTATTCTGGCGGAAGCAAGTGTTCCTTCTTCCGCCAGTATGTTTGCTCAGCACAGCAATCTTGATAAGGAGTAATTCTATTACTGTGTCTTTTCTGATAGAGCAGCTCAACCACGTTAAGTAATCTATATATATTATATTTATCATATACCAGATCTTCCTCTAATACTCATTTATACCACACTGTAGGTTCTTATTTAAGCAGTGAGAGGGAGAGCATGTTGGCCAAGCAGCTAATGCACTGGCATTGCACTTCCAGGACACAAATTCAAATTCCAGGACCATTCATTTGAATTCGACATACATCACTTTGTATCTGACTGCATATATATACATATATATAGTCATATAGTATATAATATATATATATATATATGTATATATATATATATGCAAGGATCCAAGTCTACTTCAGCTTTAGAACATAACCTCATTACAATGCAACATAAATATATCATGGAACTAGATATGGTGCCCACAGGTGACATTACAAGAGTTTCCATTGTACATCAAACTGTCCTAGATGTCCTGTGGATGTGTGACTCGTGGTTCTCCTTCGGCTGGCCTCTTCAGTTGTCCCATTAGCAGCGTACTACTTTGAACTTGAATCCGGACAGTCTATCTCTGGCTCTATCCTCTATGCCCACTACAGAAGCAAAGTATACAGACACGCAGCTAGCCATAAATCTCTGTCTATGAAAACAAAACAAAAGGAATTCCAGTAGCCAACCAGCTCTACATTTCCTTCCATATTCCCAGATAAAAAAAAACGCACGTAGGCCTAGAGACATGGTTGGTGATAGTCGGTGATAAAGGCTAATTAACTATTCCAGAGATTTATGAGCAAAAGGAACAAAAATGAGTCTGAGACTGATTGTATATGTACGAGTGTGCATGTGTGTTTGCAAGTGTTTCTCTTAAGCAAAGCCCTTTTCAGTGTTTGAAGTGGTCTAGATTTAACAAAAACATCTCAACGTTCTTAAATGAAGGTCAGAGAAGTGAACAATCTTTGGACTGACAACATTCCCCATGTACTGGTGCTTAATACTTAGCATCAGATAAGTTTAAACAAGACAACAGCTTCTCTGGTACAAGTGTAATTCTGGAATAGGACTCTGATGCACATTGAAGCTAGAAAACAGCCAATCATCCCACCGTAAACTTAGCCCAGCTCAGAAGCAAATCAAATGCAATCAGGGATGTTAATCTCCTGATGCAAACCTCTAGATTACTCTGATGAAATGACAAAAATCTTGCCATGTAAAGTAATGGGACCATATGCAATGGTGGCACATTGGCAGGTTGGCCTTGGCATCTGCATTTGGGTTTGAATTTTAGTCCATTAAGAGAACTGACAACTTATTATAAAGCCATGTATAACGGTAACCTTAAGAAAACATTGGTCGAGTTGTTCAACTGCAGTGTCATCTATGTGTAGGTATGTCTATGACTAATAACATAGTGCCCTTTAAGAATGTCACAAGATGCCAATCATATGTTTCTTGAGCTGTCACTCTCAGAAAAGCAAGTATTGCTCAAGAATGACCATCCAACACACAATAGAACACAATGTACTCACATTCTTCAGTGTATGATTGTACACTGGTATCAAGGCAAGCAGTGAACAAGACCCTACACCATGACAAAAGAAATTACTACCTAGCTCCGGAGCACACACTTCCCTGCAATTCTTTACTTACAAGATCTCGATAATAAGAGATTAAGTTTACCGATGTTCCTTCCTTTGATGGCCCATCACACCTAAATCTCCTCCAATGTTCTCAGTCTATTACCACCAACAACAATTGGAAATGAAACATGTGGACATCTTTCAAACGTGATGGGATTCCAGACAGCTTGAAAGAGAATGGTCAACTTTTGGCAGTTGACTAAACATCACATCCAGAAGACTGAATCTGACTGGTCTTGATCCCGGGGTGGCTCTTGTCAAATGGCTTACAATTTCTTCTCAGATAATAGCTTTTGTACGGTAATATTTATCTATCCATAAAGTGATACAAACCTTACATAAATCTTGAAACACAACTTAGCACCATATCAAAGTACAATTCTCTATCACAAGAATGGATGTTTATGGCGTTTGAGATAATCAATGCTGATCATGTATTAATATATCGATCAGATATACAGACCTGCAACTCGAGCTAGACTTGTTGACGAATAATTATGGCATCCTATTTGACTTTCGAATGTCCTTGGCAGGTCCATAGGCCTTGTTTACTACAGATCTTCTCATTATCAGTCACAATATGACATCTGCTCGATCAGACTGCAGTCCATTATTTCAGCTCCAGCATTGCTGGTTTCCAGTCATCATCTGGATGATGGCTTGTGCAACTGAACATGGCATCATCCAGTGTCAGTAGATTTGAATCCCCTTATATATTTATATATATACACACATACATATGCATATACATATATATAATCACAGGCTGCCCTCCTGCATATTTAACAAGCTGAGAGTTTCATATTTAAAGGTCATAACATGCTCAGATGTTTAAAAAACTCAGCGCTATTAAAAATCAAAACCAAGATCGATTGAATGACCAGCATGCTTAGCTTAGGTCTCGGTTTTCTGACTTCCAGTTGATAAAAATACACTTTAGTCATTAGACCTCGGCTTCACAGGCTTCAGCAACCTGAACAAAGCCTTGATGGACTAAGCACTTAAAAAAATTTGGCATAAATAATTTCATAGTACAGACGTGATCAAACTGATCATGTAAATATTGTGCGCTACTAAATAAAAGTGCTGACAAGTTCACAACAATTCACTCCCATGTTTCATAAAGTTTTTACAATAATTAAACACTGTTATAATACTATCAAAAGACTCGTGATAAGCCCTGGCAGAGATACAGCTGGAATATGAATATATGACTGACCAGCTGTCCTTTATCAAACATGTTACGTATCAGCAAGGACGTAGCCAGACTTAAATTCAAGAGGAGGCAACTCCGGGAGACATCCAGGTGTAGTAGGGGTGCGGAGGTATAACCCACGGAACATTATTTACATCAAAAAAACAAGATGAGGCAACTGCCTCCTCTTCCCTAAGAGGAGGCAACTGCCTCCTCTTGTCTCAATGTAGCTATGCCTATGCGTATCAGATAACCAGTCTACCACCTCTGTGGATTCAAAACCGACGTATTATTATCCTCAGCATTTTGTCTTTATTGAGTGAATGCAGAGTGAAACTTGAATGCCACAACAGTTCATACATTAAAAGAATATTTGTGAACTTCTTCAGTAGGCTTACATTTAGAGAAAATTAGTTTTTGATGCTTTACTGTTTTCATTAACTGCCTAATATAGCAACTTTCAAAACAAAATGAAACAATCTAGTAAGCGATTTTAAATCAATTTCAACAAGTACACTAACTAATGTGGTATAAAAAGCCAATTATAAACATTCTCCTACAACCTAAGCCTTCCAATTCGTGGATTTGCTTAAGTAACGAAAGATCAAGTATAAGAATTTCTCTGCTGCAACTGTATAAACCATTTCTCGGATGTTACACGTTCACAGCGCAAGGCATAACCACAAGTCATCACGATGCAAACTGTCTTCTACTGTTCTATCATCAACCTGTGGCGTGCGTTTACAATTTAATTCGCAAAGGAATAGCATCTGCTGGCAAATTATATGCGAGAGGTCTACATCAACAGAAGATAGTAAACAGAAATTAGAGGCTATTAGAATCCAGCAGACAGCTTAAACCACATGCTACGTTCATCCCACCCCAAAATACATCACAATTTCCACCTTACCTTACGAATTCCGTTGTAGGGATAGACGTACAGCTCCTTGCCAACGTTAAAACATACACGGTCGTCGTTAGTGCCCGCGGCAGTGTCCACCGTTTTAACGAAAGAAACCCTGACCGGAGTATTGTTCGGTCCATTGAGGGGCATACGAGTGGGTCTGCTGTATTCAGACAGGTTCATCAATTTGTAAGTTCCTTCGCGGGTAATAAACTGCGTCCTTATTTCATCCCTTGTCCCACCGGACGTAAAATCGCCAGCAACGGCCATCTTTGCCGTTCTCCTCTGCGCCTGACTTACACTTCCGGTGTACTTCAAATTTTCCCGGATTGATAAAATATCCGCGTTTAAGCGCTTGATGATCTTCATAATCGTAACGCTGGTTTTTAAACCCCTAAAAGTTTACGAAAGTCGAAATTAGGCTTTTCATTTCCCGGATTGATAAAATATTCGCGTTTAACCGTTGGGTGATCTTTATAATCGTAACGCTGCGTTTCTTCAGAGCGCATAAGGTAATGTCTAGAGAGTCAGTTTAATAGGCCTAGTGGGCTCTATCAATTATTATTAAGGGTGAAAGAAGTAGGTTTATGAGGTATAAGGCTTTTAAAACTCTAACAGCCTACGAAAGTCTAAAATTATGCTTTTCATTTCTACCAAAAAGTAGAAATGAAACAAAAGAAAATTAGATTTTTATTTTGTAGACCTATTTAATTTGGGTTGAAAAATTCAAGTAACCTCGGGTATATAAAATTATATATAGTACATCGTAATCGTGATCTCCAAACTTCTAAAGAGCCACACGAGCGCTGCGTCAAATCAGAGTGGTTTTCCAAAAGTAGTCCAAAGCAGGGTCCGATTTGTCGAAGATACAAGAAGCAGAGAGGATCGATCGGAAATCTACATAAATAATACAAATTTGCTAAGCCACAATTAATTTTTTATTCGTCATTTTTTAAATGAAATTAATGAACTCCATAATACGTCACGATTCTGCAATGACCAACAGTCGACTACGATGCAAACATGACATCGAAAAAATTTCAGAAATTACAAATTGAAAGGAGTTTTCAATCGCATGCAGTTTTAGCTGAAGTACTAATTAATTAATAGGAACAACAATTTGTAGGTCTACACATAATGGAGTCGTTTGGTGTAGGACTGTGGGTTATGAAATTGAGGGAATCAAGCCGACCCCTGGGGTCAGCCAAAGGCTAGAAGCAGCGGTTCAAAAAGAATTAAGCTTGGGGTCCAAACCCCCCGAACTCCCGGCAAATCGGACACTAGTCCAAAGGACTAGAGGTCCGAGTCCGGTTACCATGGGGGCCAGATCAAGAGAGCAGGGCTCAGCAGGCAAAGTAGCTGTTAAGACGGGTGTCGTTTAGGGCGATGAGAATTGGAAGGCGCAGGATATCAATAAGAGTTCTTGACAAGGCAAGACTTAATTCAGTTTTGAATGGAACGCCGGGCCCGGGTGACAGATGGAGAAGGAGGAGGAGGAGGCGGATGGAGGACGGGTTGCAATGATGATGGAGGAACCGAGAATCTGCGGAACTTAGAGGGAGATCGTTCCAGAGGCGTGTTGCTCTGTTGCAGTGGTTTTCAACCTTTTTGTAGTGACGGAACCCTACACAAGCACTCATTTGCTCGCGGAACCCCGGGGCGTCCATTTTTCCAAGAAATTCAAGTAGGCCTAATTGTAACTTGTAATGTTGGGATAGCCTAATGTTAAATTTTAGAATGTTAAACTTTTAATATAAGTTTTTTGCATCTCTGGTGCAGGCTATTATAAATACATGCTTTAGTCTAGCACTCTAGAGTAGTGCACAGAAACAATGTCGGTAAACAACATGTAGTTTCCTGTATTGTGCCGGCAACTAATTCTGACAGATGGATAGAAGAGCTATAGAAACGCTGGGCTGTAAGTAATTAACTTCCAAAAATTTTTTAACTTGAACTATCCTTAAGAGAATAGGCCTATTAGTCACTACCGCTTTTAACCTTGAGTTTTTTTTAACTTCTTCACTTTGGCATTTAAGGCACGACGTAGGTGGCCACTCCGGTTACCTATGTTACGGGAGTGGTGGTAGGGGACAGGTGTCTCTGATTACCCTCTCCAGACCTACCTCCCGCACTGATGGGTAGTGGGACACTCGTCCACGGAGTGCCTTGATACAGCTTCCATCGCTAGTTCCAGGTAGGCAATAGTGAGCCCACTTCTTCCTTTCCTGGGGGTCGGGGATTCCAGATTTCGTCCTGCACGCAACTGAACAGCAACAACAATTCGCTTACAGACGGCCGCATAGCAGTTTCCGGTCCACTCTAAGGTACCTGCCTCTCTCCCCTTGGTCCTCTCTCGTGGTCCCAATAACTGTAATGGTATAATTATGTGCCAGTCCTCCGCCCCGGCTACATATATAGGGGGTTCTAAACAACGGTCAGTAAACACGGTTCAATCACAACTGCACCAAGTGGTTGGCACTCGGCTCGACCCAAGGTCATCTTAGCAATTCAGGGCTATTGTTGGCAAATTCTTCCTCTATCCCAAACGGAATCAGATCGGGGGTAATTAAACCAATTCGACACCAAGAGGGTTAGCTATATCAGAGCGTCTGGTTAGTCTACCCCTGCCGTTTACCCACGTAAAACTACAATGCAAATATTATAAAATGCAACAATACATTCCCGTAATAATGTTAATTATTTTAACCTAGAATTGTGTCTAGCATGAACGCCTGAAAGCTGTGAAGAATTCTGTTATTTGATCATCCTTATGTGAAATCAGTTGGTGGTTTTTAAATTTAAGACTGCTGCCGCGGAACACCGGGCCGACGCCCGCGGAACCCCTGGGTTCCGCGGAACCCCGGTTGAAAACCACTGCTCTGTTGGATATAAATGGCTCAGTTGAACCCATAGTTCGAGAATTCGTGACTTTCGGTTTTAAAATTCGTAAAAATTCGCGAATTTTTGGTCTATTTTAAAATTCGTAAAAATTCGTAAAAATTCGTTGGGCCATTGTTGGGCCTTTTTTTACATTGACAGTGGATTTTGCAAAAACAGCAACAAATGTGATGGCGTTATGATTTGTTGTGCTAAAGCTAAGCTTCTGCTTATAATTTAATGGAAAATTTAATATTAAAGTTTATTACGTAACGAGTTAATTTAGTTAAAATCTAATTTTTTAAAGATGAAAGAACATGGACCGGAGTGGAAGTATGTAGTAATTTTTGAGGAGAAGGAAAGGGTAATCCAAAAATACAGTTTTGTTTTTGTGACAAGGAATTTCTTGGTTGTTCTGCCGGAATTCGGGAGCATTTGCATGGCGAAAATACAGAAACCAGAGTGGAGTGGGAGCAGTGGGCTGTTCCTGACTCAGAATCAGAGGACGATGAAGTAGAAGACACAGCTCGGTGAACGTTGCCAACCCTTTTTACCATGTTTGGTTGCAAGCTGTTTTAGAGGCTGACTGGTGACACTGGACCTGCATGGGGCACTGGTGGTTTTTCGTTCTGCTGACTGACACTCACAGTTACACACCCAAACTATGATAGATATCGAAGTTCAAGACTCCAAGTAGAACAGTAACTGAATATCAGTACTATTGTTTTGGTAGTCAGCTATCTTTTACGGCTGATTGATTGCCGCTATGACATTGGCATTTACTTGCTTAAAAAGTTCAAAAGTAAACAAATAATAAAATTCGTTGACATGGCAAAGAATTCTATTATTTTATTATTTTACGAATTTTTACGAATTTTAAAACTGCAGTTTTAAAATTCGTTAAAATTCGTGAATTTTAAAAATTCTTAAAATTCTTAAAATGCGAATTCTCGAACTATGGTTGAACCTATGATGAGTAGGCCTACCGGGGGTCGAGAGAGACTGATCGAGCTAGGATCCGAGGATGATCGGGTGGAGCTGGTTGCCTGGATGGTGTAGAGATCACGGAGATACTTGGGCTACGAACATTGTAGGGAGTTGTACTAGTAATAGGACTGTGAGGTGGATTCGCTCTAGAATTTTTTACTATGCCCAAATATCTTTGCTATGCCTATACCAGATCCATGAACTCTCTTTCCCTCAACCGTGACTCTGCATCCAATGCCATCCATGCACCCAAACATTCACTGCAAATTCTTCTATCCTCAACCTTGGTGTGATTTTTTTACCAAAACCCTAGGCCCTATAGCATTTCAGATCACCCATCTTTCCCGCTCTTGCTTCATGCATATCCGTGGCCTTCGCAGAAGCTGCCCTATGATCTACTTCGAAACTGCATCTGCAATCGCTAAATCTATAGTTCACGCTAAATTAAGAATACGTACTCCAATAATTGGCTCTTCCTAAACACAAATCACCCAGATAAACCGCATGGAAGCTGTTCAGAATGCCCTCACCAGTGCTGTGACTAAAACCACCAAACACCACCACATCATTCTGTCACTCGCCTACAATACACTTCAATCTTCCCAGCCCTCCAGCTATCTCCGTCAGCTGTTCACGGTCCACCTACTTCGCTCAACCCCCTCCTCTTCCGCCCTAACACTTCTCCGTCCTTCTGTCACCACATCACTGAAATTTGAGAATCTCTCAAGCGGTCCACAAGCTCCCACCAGAATTACACCAAACATCTGATCGATCCGACCAAATTCTCACCTCGAGATCTTACTCTCTCCACAGGTCTTTCACTGAAAACACTACCCTTTCACAAATCCTATCCCGATTCCTCCTTTTCCACATACCTCACTCGCCGTTTCACTATAAATACCATCCACCCCTTGGGTCTTTACCTGGAACCGATTTCACCCCGCCTATCGATTATGTTTTGACAAAGCGCCTGTTGATAAGCTGGGTCCCGCAACTTTTTAGGCGCTGTAGAATTTTGAGATTACGATTATGCGGGCATTTCATAAAAGTGCCAATCTCACTTTCAGCAGCTTTTCAAGAACGTCTGCAAACCGATCTGCTTTGAATAAATTTCCTTGTTCACATTTGGCAAAACCTTCCCGACCTCGTTGCGAACTTCAGCACTCAACTGAGTAGGCCTAGATTGGTCTATCCTTCTGATCTCGCAGGGCTGTTATGGGGTGGGGACCGTGGGGTACATTGGTATTGTCACGTCGTAGAATGGGGCTATAAATATCCTATCCAGCTCAGTACGGACTCTCCCCTATAGTTGCCAAACAAGACGCAGGCTGTACATACTAAATTCTATGCACCAAATTTATATGCGGGCGTCCACATTGATCAGAACACCTCCTCCCACGTCCGTATTCAGACACTCTTCTTACTCGTTGAGGACGTCATCAATGAACGACCCTGCAGACATGGGCGGCGATCCAGGGGGTCGAGGGGACAAGACCCCACCCACCTTTAAGAGTGGGGGACACACCACACATCCCCCCACACTTTGAAGAAACACCAAAAAAAGTAAAGTTTTTTCTTGTGCGTTAACGCAAACAATTTTTTTGACCCTTTTTTGACCAGATCAGTTCAAAACTCTTTTTTGACCAGATCAGTTCCAAAGTCCTCCTCCCACCTATCAAACAAGATCGCCGCCAGTGCCTGCAGAATATAACAGCAATCTAGTTAACGACAAACGGAACTGGACACAGCAATAAACAACATTCTCGAAAGCAGACACTTCTCACAGTTTATAGATGCTTAGCTAGTCATATCTAGTAGACTATGATATAAGCATACAACCCCTGTACTTATTCCCGGTCTGATAAAATTAGAAGAATATTCTTTAATATACCAATTGCTATCCGAATTTTGGTTAACATACATGGTAAAGATCAAACATCATCTAGGCAGCCCGCATATTATCCTCAACTCCGATAAAACATCCTTATGATGAAAGTTTTCCTCATCATGCCATCAGCCAAAGGGATTGTGCAATTATGAGGCAGAGGGCACGTGGCAAGGGGCAGCCTTGACTGGCACCAGCAGGTCATGCAGTACATGGCCCCCATCCACCACAGGACTGCGGCGAGGAGGCTGTTAAAAGAGCGAGTGTCATTTTGCTATCTGTTCAGTTTGGTCATTATGCCTCTTTCTGGTCATACCCACAAGTAGAACTATTCTTGATAACAAGCTTTCAGAACGGAGACTTGGATTTTGGAACTCCACTAGCACCTGTTCATTCTGCAGTCACTTGTGCCATTTTGATCCAAACTTCAGGCTTTGCCTTTCTCAAATTCTTCACCCACCAGACTAATTAGTCCAGTTAATGGACCATTCTTTTCTAGATACTACACATTCATCGTGATCAAATTGATTCACAACACAAGGGTACCATTGCAATCTGGGGCGGAAAGTGTTGGTGGAAGGCATTTAGAATTGGAACAATGAGAAATATATAAAGAACAGACACAACTATAAAAGGATTTCTTGATGACTATAGCCGGTTAATATGATGCTAATCGTAGGTTTAAAAAAAAACAACACAACGTAAGAGGTACTACTAAATCGATTCTGTCAGCATGAAAAACGTAAAATGACTTCATTAATCTTCAAAAAACCTTTGAATTGAAAATATGGTAAAATGTGCAAATTGAATGAATAAAAAGCAGTCCATCAGGAAGTTAGCCCTTGATTGGGGCATCTGAAAAGCAGAACTTCAGGATGTAAGGGTTCTTTCCATCTGCAAAACATAACAAAAACATAACTTGTACTTCATTCTACTAACTGAAAGCGGACTTTCATCTGGAAAATTCACTCAATGAATTCAGAAATGATCTGATGCAACCATTTCCAGACTTTTAATACCTGCTATTCATATATATATATATATATATATATGCACATTTTAGGTATACATAAACAAAAATAATTTGTTAAAAGTGTGCACACTTTAAAAGCCACACTCTTATGTTCCCTAAGCAGAAACAGAATGGGTACTACGGTTCTCATTGGTCCTGCCTTTTCATTTCATACACAGAACTAGAACTGACGGCCACTTAGTTCCTGAACAACTGACTTAAGATGCAATCAAATGGTTCAGAGCAAGAGGACAGTAAATCCAGGATGATACAAAGTCAGAAATATGACATGTCTACAGAAGTGTTAAACACCTCTTCAGCTCTAGAATTATCCAGAAACGAATAGAACTTATCAAGTATCAGAGGAGGAGAATTATAAAACAAGCACAAACTTGGGTTTGGAATTGGAGTGTGGTTTGCAGCAACAAGTGCCTCGACACATTCTCCTTTGTTGTCCCACTCAAGCAGTCCAGTGCTGCTGCGTTCCGCTACAAAGCGACATCAGGGTTCAAGTCAACTTAGAAATACACTCAACAGATTAACAGAAAGGCATGAAACAAAGTGCTCCATTGCATCTCATTCACAAAATGTCCATTAAACAACGGAAGTAACAAATGGTGCCTTTCCGCATCGTGATATGTCAAACGATGGCTAGTATTAACCTGCTCTGGATACACGTGATACTAATGATGAATTATGAACAACCTAGAACAGCAAAGTAAACACCCACACACTCGATTAATATTGCAAGTGTGCACATCCCCAATAAACTAAAGGCTCAACAAATCAATTAATACTTTTACCCATTAACTGGGTAAGAACAGTTCAGTTAACAATAAACAGTTCTAATAAGCAACTGATTACAATGGTTAACTCACTTTTTGATGGGAAAATCTTGATCTTTGTGGGCGCTTTAACATCACAATCGGTGAAAACCTGTTGAACACAAAAAATCGACATTATCCCAAATGATCGGTCTGGTTTGTAAACCATCTTCAACTGCAAGGAAATTATATCAACGTGTGAAATCTCAACGACCTACCCTCTTGGATTTTGACTGGACAACAATTTTCACTGGATTAAAATTGTGCATTACAATTGCACTGTGAAGAACTATTACCTCAAACATAGTTTGCCAATACTATAGTGGCTTCACAGAGGCTTTCAGATAAGGTTACACTACATCACCTGAAACAGATATCGCTTATAAAATTAATCCAACGTTAATTGTATAGCACCTTTAAGAGCTATTGCTAAAAGATACTGAACAGATATATTCAGATACACACAATTCATCTTTAAGAAAAGAAAAACAACTAAATAAGACTGTTTGACTTGCCTGTGACAAGTCACTATCCTTGATTCCAGGAGGAGCATTAAAGAAGTATAAGACCTTTGACGCTGGCTGAATACGTAACAAAAAGAGTTAAGAAAAGCACATCATAAAGCAGATCATTTTAAAACCTATTACAATGCAATTCCAACAACAAAGCCTCCTATAATCAGAATCCATGGTTTAACTTAATAGTGTATTTGCTACTGAACTGCAGCAAAACTTAACAGTAGGCATCAAATAAGCCTCCTTGTGCTGATAAGTGCAAATAGTGAATTAAGTTTCAAACACATCTAAAAGAAAGAACAAAGGATATGATTCTTTGCAGCGGCTTCTGGCGTAGTGAAACGGTTGTTCCTGTTGCCCATGAAATCCATAAAAGAGACTGATCCATCAGGAAGATCAACTGGGTTTGGAACATCCTGGATGAAAGCCTGCTTTGAGTAGCTGCAACAGAAAAAATCTGGCTACCATATGTATAATGAAGCACAGAAGTGACACACATTCTAGGTGTATACAATCCTGCAATACTATTCAATCTGGCACTACTATATTCTTTTAATATGTGCCATCACATCAAAACTCTGCATGTTTACAACACTTTTCATTCTCTGCAAGTTTACAACACTTTTCATTCATCAATTTGAAAAGTTTTGTGATACTAAAGCCATTTCCAAACAATATACATGTATAACGGAAACAACAAATTCTCAATTAGCCGTGTTGAACTTGTCAAAGCGCCCTTTAAACAGCATGTCTCGTGTTACGGTGCTGTAGAAATCGTCGTATTCATCATCATCATCATCGAGGTCACAGAAAGCATTCCTGCCTGAAACAGCATGTAATGCTAGAACAAACAGTAAGAGATTGTGTCACTTACCCCATCAACATTTTGTGGCCAAAAACAAAGCTTCCGTTAATGTTCTTGATTGCCCGTTCACATGATCCATTGTCTCCCAGCTGGACCATCGCAACTCCATCTTTGCTTTTCAAGAATTTCACCTGAAAGTTTGTAATGACAAAAGTAATAACAACCTCTCTGAAACCATGGGTCCCAAATTTTGTTAAGCTTTAGAAAATGACCTCCTTATATAACAAGAACTTGTTCAAGCATGGTTCTTGATAAGGCTTCTAAAGATAGTGCTATAACAAGTCCAATTTACAAAAAAGTATCAGCAGTAAGAAAAAAGATGCAAATCTTGTAATGGCTATTAAAGGTAGATGGTGTGACAACTGAAAAGCACAACACTGCATTGCATATTAACACTGGATGCAATTTACCCTGACTACGTTTCCATAGAGGCAGAAGAGATTGAAAACTTTCTGGCAGTTCATCTTGTCATTGTTCAGTCCATAGACCATTAGCACTGAGCCCTGCTGTAGCATCGAATTGCCAGAGCCATCATCGAATCCCACAAGGGACGCTGGTTGCTGTTGGCCGTGCATTCCAGGTGCAGGTGGTGGACCACGGAATGGCATGCGCTGTCTTGGAGGAGGTGGTCCGTAGGTTTCGGCACCATACATGTCGACCTGAAAAACGTCACACTCACAGATCAGCAAAGTCTTAGGATAGTGGTTACAATTCAATGCCCAACCTCAAAAAAATCACCAGTCAGTCACTGCTACGGAAACCGAAAATATAGCAGAGACATTGTGAGGCCTTGTCATAAATAAATCTAAACCTGAAGAGGCATCAGCGACTATAATATTTACGCTCTAATGGGAGACAACAGTCATAACCAAATGTCCACCAAGGTGTACTCTAGTAATTCAAATTTGTAACAAGCAAGCAGCTTTGCAATAAGAAATAAACGATGCATACTTTGTACATGCTAACATCGACGTTGGCAAAATCAACAAATACAATGTTGTGTCAAAGGTTTTAGAGTCATTCCATGTCAAATCAACACAATGGTACCACAGTCAAGGTTAATAACCTAAGATTGCTCAGCAGTTTTTAAAATAATACCAGCACTTTGACTTGAGTGGGTTGACACGTTTCAGTCAAAGTTCAGAGACACAGGTATTTTAAACTTTTAGAAATTAAAAGTCAAAGTTCAGAGACAAAGGTATTTTTAAACTTTTAGAAATTAAAAGGTCACAAAGCTAACTACAGAACCAATTGACACCAAGAAATGAAACAATGTCCTCCAACTCTCGCAAAAAAGAACAACACGCATTAAGAGTTTTTGTGACAACTCGCCTGTGGTCTTGGCCCTCGGGGCATTGGGCCTGGTGCCATTCTTCTGTATGGATCATAGGCATCAGCCTGGCCAGGATATCCTTCGTATCCGTAATCACCCTGAAGTGGTGGAGGTCCACGTCTTGCAGGTGCATCAGCCATACCTGCTCAACACATATTAAGAAAGAAGACAGTCTTATCATACAGCTCGCGTGAACAGTAGAGCACAACAGTTCCCTCACAAGAACATTACAAATGTACACTCAATATTCCAAATCTTCAACACAGCCTTTCTTGCTCAAGGCTTCAAACAACAGTTACTTCTAAGCAAACTGCTTTCCAAAATCACTTTACAGAACCTGTCAAGATCCACCAAGGTCTAGATACTGGAAGACTGGCTACATAGGACACTGCATTCACTACAGTGAATCGTTATCTCAGAAAGAACTTCAGTCAACAACTCCTCTACATAAATAATCTCACAGCTATTACCACGGTAGTAGCCACTAGTAACTTCTATCCTGCCAGCGTACAATGCATCAACCAATGGTGCACCAAAACCAAGCTGTAATCAGGTCAATATCCAGAAGATCAATCCATACAACAGTACTTAGCAACAAAGTTTGTCAGCAGAGACCTTATCCAGCTATACACATGCCAGTTCACTTGAACACTCTATTATATAATCCTGTAGAGACGGTCAAGTCCAAAAATTCCAGTATCTTTGAAATGTTGTTATTTATGGCTACAATGTACATGTCACCATGCAAACTCATTACACATCATGACAGAAAATGACATCTTACCATATGATGCTCCACCACCAATTTTTGGATCAGGGAGCAGTGGCTGACCCTTTCCGGTGTCTTTTTCTATAAAAACACACAAGGATGTTAAGAAGCATTTAAGAGTAATTTCAGACAAACATGGGCACAATTTTCTTACCTAAAAAGACAACTAGATTCTTCAGTAGCAACAAGCAGCAGGGGCTATAAATACAAGATAGTTCAAAGGTCAACAATCAATCCATCAGTTCTATTGTGTTACTTAGCTAGCACAAATGCTGTAAAAATGTTAAAGGAAAATATACAGCAACATGACATCTCAGACTGTCCGCATAACTTTACGAGTTGCTTGCAATGAAGCCAACGATGAAGAAATGTTCAAGATTGTTGTCATCTGGCCTGCAAATAAAAATAAACAAGTCTTATTCAATACATAATGCCCCTTAAAAACAGTAAGCCATCAATTCTGCAATTAAATCTAATTCCACTGAGCATCCAGGACATCTTTGCTTCACTAAAATTAACATAATTTGTAAATGTAAAATAACAAACATAAACATAGTTTCTAAACATCAGATCTGTTAATAAAAGTTTAAGACACAGAGAGAGTTAGTCATTTTTAAATCATCATTAAAGACCATAAGATAGAGATATGCTTAACAAGTACACTGTATTGTTTAAACTGACATAACACATCTCATAGAAAATTTATTACTAGTAATGTAATTCGGTTGGCTGCTGTTGGTAAAAGATAACAAATAAAGTTTAAAATTAGTCTTTTTTAACTCACTGAACTGTAAAACCACATAAACAAAGTATGAAAGCACCGATTAGCTACAAATCCAAAAATACTATCATATATAGACAACAGATACATACTCATTGTAAATCACATCCCAAAAACAAGTGCTGTCTTTCATCCATTTTCTTGTTTCCAAAACGTAGTCAATACCTTAGCAAATCTGACGTCATACAAGATACCTGACTGGCACTTCAGCAGTACGAGCAGACTACCATTGTAAGACCAGGCAGTGCTGAACATGTCACCCCTGTACAACAGCACAATACTGCATATCACAGTACAACTGTCACTTTCAATGTAAAGAAAAGCTGTGTCTGTCATGTCTTCATCATTTGAAGCAGAGCATACATGTAAGTGAGCTAACAACTGCTTATAAGCATTGTCTTTTCTGTGTCATCATAAGTTCTTGATGCATTATTTACATTGTTTCTGTCCATTATGGAGTGCAACTAATCGGACATGTTTACCCACTGTAGAATAACGTTTGTGTTAAGTTCTTGCAGCTTGAAAACTTATTAGTGATATTACATTATTTATCAAGTCTGCATTGACATTTACTTAAGAAATGTTCAGAAATGGCTTGAACTACCATACCAGATCCATTATAATCACACTGCACAAAATCATTTATTCAATGTTCATCATTTAGAAACAGACCCATGCAAAACCTTTAGTAAATCACCTGTTGACAAACAAACTAGCTCTACTGCTGTTTAAGTGTTAACTGTTAAGTTCACCTTTTATTACATCTAAATTGTTCAATGTATGAGAGCATATCATATCCATGCAAGTAATATTAGTAGTTATATGTTACATATAAGATGTGATTTCCATTTCACGGAACACCGCATGAAGATAGTCAACTGAATCTGATGTTCAATATTAACTTGTCATAATCATATTTTTAAGTTGTCATTTCTTACCTTGACCATGACCAGTCTTCAAAGCAGCTCATGTTAATTGTTTCTTCATAAGGATGTTGAAATAAGTGATCAGGAAATTGTAGCAGCACTTGGGTAATCGGCATTTGAGCTGTATGTAATGTCTTCATAGTAAATAAAGTTAACTTGTCCATTCATGTACAGTTTGCCATTGTGCCAACATTTGAAATAGTTTACTTCAAATATATTGATTCGAGTCTGTGGTAATCCACCACTGAACTCATGCACACATCGATATTTGGTATCACAGGTACACTTTAAAATATTAGTTTGAAGCATTTGACAAATAATAGCTTGTTATGTATTCCCTGTAATTGGTACAGCTTAAAAACAATTCACACATGTTTAATAGTGGTTTGTGCGACCGACTAAACGCTAGGATTAATTGCATAAAATAAACTGTGGAACTTGTTTAATACAACAATACATGTCGAAAACGTCCGCTGTGACGAAGGTGCAAGCAGCATCTTAACTCTACAAAATCGTCACAGTAATTAAACTGGTTTTAACATTTAGTCACATCAGTTACATAATCGGAAGAGCTGTCGACATTCAGTTATTGAAATGATATTGGCAACTGGCTGCAGGTTAACAGAAGAGGTATAAACTATTTGAACAATGCAAATAACATGATCCAAAACTCATTTTGAGCAGATGTCCGGATTCACAGCTATAAATGAATTGTTTATAGGTCATAAATGTGGATTTTTATCTTGAACGCATCTTGTTATCTCTTGTTCTCTAAAAAGTGACACTGCTGTTGCGTACTGAAGATCTAGTTATCTTAAGTAAATAACCAAGGTAATAACAATCATAACAGTTCTAAACAGAGTTTTCTGTTCAAATTGTACTTTAATAACATTTAACAATGCCATATGTAATAATAAATAATCAACCATTGGTCTAATGATACAAAATGTGTAACAAATAATGAATACGTTACCTGACAAAAAATTTAATACAAATTGTCTATGATCCGATCTTGAGAAAGGGAAAACTAATCGTCTTTTGATCGTGAAATCACACGTGTTTCAGATAATTGACATTACAGTATCAAACTTACATTGATCATATTTAGTGCATTAACCATGGGTTGTTAATGATCATTATCAGTTTTAATATGGAATAGGTGCTTAGTTCGAAACCAGTCCTCTCACTGTTCACTTTTCATGCATGCCAGTGTAACATTTTATGTTGAAGTCAAATATGTATTCTATTTAGTTTTTTAAATCTGAAACTTTGTAACATTTTGTATAGTCTGAAGACTTTCCATCTCCAGTTCATTAATTGTCAAACATAATTAATGGCACAGAACTGTACGAACATGACCTGCAGAAACCACGAAATAACATTCGGAGAGAAAGACGGAAGATTTTATAAAGAATGTAAATTTTGCCAATACTAGGATTGAAAAACTGTACTTTGAACGATTGATATATACAACAGTATCTCTAGAAATTTGTTACAGATTACCCTGAGCTTAAATACAAAAACTTAGATTCTTTTCACTGACGGCCGAACATTTCACAGCAGAATGTGACTGTATGTTGTTCCAATATGTAATAAAACAGCTAAATTTTTGTAATTTTTTACAAGTGAATACACTGAATTTGAATTTTTACTGCTTGAACAGCTGAATTTGTTAGTGACTAGTTTCATAGTAGTTTTTATTGAATTTCGTGAATGTGTTCCTCTGCTTAGTAAGAACTGATTTTGTCTGAGCTCCTGTTTAGCATCAATTGCTCAGTCTGTTTTAAATTATCTTACCGAACAGCAACTGACATTGTAATTTAAGTACGAAAGACATCCACCATTAACCCTTTAACGACGAGAGCATTACCTTGTAAGCCACTGGAAAAGCAATGCAGCTCGTCGTTAAAGTGTTATATAAGACCAAAAAGGAAATCAAATTATAATCCAATGTGATATATTAGCACAATATTGTGCTAATGTATTCTACTATTCAAAACAAATAAGAACATTTACCAGAAGTAATAACAGAATAAAAAGTTATGTGATGCATCCATTACCCTGCGAGAAAGCTGCGTGTGCTAGCAAGAAGTTAGCTGCCAGAAAGAGAAGCCTTCAGGGAGTTTGAAATGAAAGTAAATGACAGCTAATTATGATTGAGTGAGCGTAGAAAACGTCGGAAAATCCAAGGCCCCTCACAAAAAAGTCGCTCGTACAGTTGTGGATATCCTTTGGGGTCGTACATTAAGGCCATTCGCAAAGGGAGGGATGGGTCATCCAACTGGTGACATGGGATAAGCTAGGAGTCCAAAGACCAAAGTAGGTCATTTATGCAGAAGTCTTTTACACATGACACATTATTTTGTGCTCAAGTATGATGCTTCAAAGGAAGTCCTAGAAAAAGCATAGTTCAGGCAAGTAACAGAACTGGCACAGAATTTTAAAGCTTGAAATTATTGGGAATACTGAACTAATCACTTACCAATGGATGGAACGGTGTAGTCCCAGCTCTCCTGGTCATTCTTTACAACGTTCAGACGGGTTGGCTAGAGCACAATAGATAAATTCAAGCAATGCACTTCAAGACAGCACAAAGCACCCAATAACACAAACTTATAATAAAAAGCTCTACTATTCTACCAAGCAAATTTGATTTCAAGAGACTGAGGATAGGCGCTTAGTCAACACACTGTTTTAATTACCTATAGTTTTGTTAGTAGTCCCTTTTCCTACCAACATTAAATAAAGAAAAGAACCGGAGAACATTATCGAGTCACTAAAACTGCCCTTACATTTTTTCTTTCATTATTTGCATTATAAATGTATACATGTCTAAAACCAATGACTAACAATGAAAGGAAATTAGAAGTTAACCTATAAGCTAACTTTCTTGTTTACTTAACACTTTAACAACAAGCTGCATTGATTTTCCAATAGCTTTTAGTACATGCTCGTCATCCTTCAGCTAAACATATAACTTATAAAGAGATGTTGTGAAATAACTGTCAAACTTTCTACTGAAATGGCTGTTTAAGAAAAGTTGAAGAAGCAGTTTCACTAACGAGTCCTGCTTGCAATAAAAGTTATCCATTCCAATCCAAGGCTATGGATCATTTCGTGACAATGTTCAATTGCCAAGTCATCACTGTACCTGGTTTCATTATTAGTAAATAACTTTACATCTTTTAATGTCCCTCACCAAAAAAAGAATCTTGCATTACAATATGCATTAAGAATTTAAGATCTGCCAACTAACCCCTTTTCTTTCATCATTTGCATTTTCCAACTAACCTCTTACCAACCATGCAACAGAACTGGTTACCATCTTACACTAAATTAAAGAACTTAATGCCCATTTGAAATTCCATTTGCAAGGGCAATAATAGTGCATGATTTAAAACAATCAGCAGGTGCACAATATTCTGGTGGTTTTGTGTTGGACTGTTAGAAGAGAGGTCGGGGGTTCAAATCCCCACAAAGCAGAAATTTGTTTTCAGATTTCTGTCCCACCTGTGCCCCTACCCAACTCAGCTATAATAAGAGTGCACTGACCATACACTGTCGGTGGGAAGATCAGAAGGCAGGACTGGCCACCCACTCTCATGTGCACAGGCTAAGAAAACGAAGTCGCTAACATTTCATACCCATGACTGTCGGAACCTGACTCTCAGGTTAGCTTAAGGGACGGCTCGTCTTCTTAAAACAATCAATAACTTTTAAGTAAAAGCTTATGATCCGTCTGTAAAACAGTACAACGTATAACCAGATAAGACTCACCTTTCCCCAATCAATCTTCAGAGTACAGCATCCAGAATAGATGTCTGCACCATTCAAGGAATCTTTAACAAGCTGCGCATTCTCCACAGAGTCAAATGTGAATTCAAAATTAAGGGAAATTTGCACAATGATGTAATGTAATGTAATTAGTAACTTCTATTGCGCCGGTGTCTAATGCACAAGGCATCAACCGATGGCACACCAAAACCAAGCCGTAATCAGGGTAGGTAACATAACATTAATTTAACAATGTAATCATACATTGCACAATATTCTGATGGTTTGCATGTTGGACTGTCAGCCAAGAGGTCAGGGGTTCAAATCCACACCAAAATAGAAATTTGTTTTGAGATTTCTGTCGTACCTGTGCCCCTACCCAACTCGGCTATGATGAGCTGGGTAAGGGCACATAGAAATGCCTACAATCTTTGGTCTGCAACATACGTAGAGAATCATATGTGTATCACATTTCCACAGCATGAAAATAAATAATTTAAGTAAAATAAGTGAGGCATGTAAGTAGTACCCACAACAAGAAAATAGCATTTAAGCAAAATAAATAAGGTATTTAATTAGAAAAATTAAAATTTCATAGTAATGGAAAATCTGGTGCATTTTAAAACTCTGCTCTGCCAAGTTATATTTCTGTTTTGACACTGAAATAGGTTACAGCAGTTTAGCTAGCAATTCATGAAAACATTTTATAACGGTCTCTAGAAAAGGATATTCAACCATAGCCTGACAACCATTCTTGCGGAAGATGACAATTCTGAGGACATTGGCGCCATTGGACGTACAGATTGTTTGCATAACATCCTAAAAGAGACAATAATGTCAGTCTAATACATGCAAGGCATTGCAATCTTTTCCCGAGCTTTTATAACACAATTCAAATGTTTTCTGAAACACACATATATTAATCGTGGTAAATCCAAATTCAAAGATGCATCTGCTCAGACAAACTGAACAAGTCAATACCAAACAGTTATATTCAACAGTCAATACTAAACAGTTACACATAACAGTCAATACTAAAAGGCTGTTTGGTAAGAAATCATGTTTATAAGACAAATTCAAAACCAGTAAATCAACCACCACAACTCATATCAGACTAATGTTAACATTATGTTCCACAATCTTGAGGAAACAAAGACAACACAATCTGTTTCGATTCTGGTAAGCAATCTTGTTTAAAGACTTGAATATCAAGTGTGAAATTACTGCTAGAACTTACTTTTCAGTGAAAACAACTTGAATAATCGAAATTCAAATAGTCATCCAGTTTATCATAATACATATCAAGTTATAGTAACAAATAACTTAAAACTGTAGTCAAGTCAAAGCTTTTAATACAGCACATACCACAGTGATTGGATACTTTGGGTTAAAGACTGTGAAGAGAAGAACTCTGTTTGGTGCGTCTTCATTATTTTGTCTGAAATTAACACACAAAAAACAAAAATAATAAAAATTTATTCAACAGTAAAGTAACAAGAAATTTTATAATCAGCCCAGTTACACTGTAGTTATAATCATAACAAGTGTATTTTCCCGTCATAATTATGACGGCAGTATATAGTGTTAGAGTATTAACCCATCATATTATGACGTCATATTGTAGGCCTACATGCCGTCGTCAAGACCGCCGTCGTCAAGACGGCAGTACTGACGTCACAAAAGGTTTCACAATAGGACAGAAGCCGTTTGTGACGTAGTGTCCTACGACAGACAAATTTACATATAAGGAAACTATATATATATAACTACTAATACGCTGTCACCAGCGGCAAGAATTTTGTGTTAACAGAAAATCACTTTGAAGTTACTTAAGTATATTATGGTAGATAGTGGCTCAGAGGGTTCTTTTAAAAGACACAAAATGCCTGATGAAATTCTGTTAAAGACAACACATTTCACATAGATGATTTTCTTTGCTGAAAATAAGTCACAGAAAAATTCATTGAAAGACAAAGAAGAGTTGAGGAAGCAAGAAGTTACCCAGCGGCAAGTCTCGGTGAAGCCTTGGAAGTAGATGGGTAGTTGTTATACGATGCACTTGCTCTAACACCAGGAGCGCCACTGCTTCCATAGACTCCAGTTGGTATACCCATCTGCTTGAAAGCAAACAAAGCAAATAATACAGACACAAAACTTAATAATTACAAATTTCTTGCAGCGCTGTTGGCATGGGTGAGTATTTAACCAGAGGGTATAAACGATACCAAACATGAAAATGATGATACCTTAGACCATAACAATCAAAACGCACCTATTCCCAACTCGCGCTGACGATCCGGCGATTTTCTAGAAATTTTTGAAATTCTGTAGAAACCCATGTTAAAAGTCGATATCGCCATATTTACGAAGAACATATATCATTCCAGAGTCCGCAATACAGTCCTTCCGTAAAGTAATGTGAACCCCGAGTGATATATGTTCTACGTAAATATGGCGATATCGACTTTTAACATGGGTTTCTACAGAATTTCAAAAATTTCTAGAAAATCGCCGGATCGTCAGCGCGAGTTGGGAATAGGTGCGTTTTGATTGTTTTGGTCTAAGGTATCATCATTTTCATGTTTGGTATCGTTTATACCCGCTGGTTAAATACTCACCCATGCCGCGCTGTTTTCTATAGCAGTCTGGGTTGTTCTTGTTTACAGTTTTATGGCAATAATTTCGTGCATTTTTGTCAACCCTAATATAGCCATAAATGTAGCAGAAAAGAAAAGACTAGTTTCAAATATATCATACTCAGACCCGTGTACAACAAACTGTTGCATACTACTGCCGTCTGTTGTTGCCTTTCTATTCCAAGCAACCAATTATAAATTCTAATTGTTGTTCATGTAAGCCACACAGTTTACAGCTAAATAAAACTTCCTTAAAATTTGTTTGTATTAATTTTGCGTTCATTTTGCCATGTCAATTGCTGACATCTTGCATTCTGGATTCAGACAGAAATCGTAAATTTGGCTAAACGAAGGACTATAAAAATGGCCGCTGTTTAGCCCACGTTTAACGAGTTAAATTTGTATTGAAATTTACCCTTTTTTGTGGCGGTCCATATCCCTCCTGATCTTCTGGTCTATCGCGTTTATACGGTGAATTTTGATGAAACATTTTGATCAACAACGTAAAACTGAATCGAAGAGTCGAAAACCCAAATTCGCGCAACCCGACCGAATGCAAACACGCCAATGGCACACCGATTGTTCTTTGCACAAATTGTTGGTCACGTGCAACAAAGACCACAGACTTGTATATCTACTGACTGTCCATCTTACTCACTTTATTAAAAATTTCAATGGAGATTCTGAGAAAGTTGATATTTGATAATAAAATGAAATGTAAATGTACACGTTTTTATACAACGTTTTGACCCTACTCATTGTTTTAATGAATTGATCTCATCGGTGCTGTCAAAAATACTATTCCTCACTCATCCACTCCAGCTCCTCCAACCATAGACATCTTTGGAGAGCAGCTGTAACTCTCTTCTTCATCACAAGTCTCCCTTTTCATCACGACATTTATATAGCGCCTCTCCAAGAGGGCTACTCATAGGCGCTCCCTCCCCACTACCTAGCTCCCTTCCCTCCCCTCTATCGTTGATACCTTCTGTTCATTCTTCTCACCCCTTATTGTATTGCAGGCTGTCTGTTCTGTTAGTAGTTAAGATTTATCGCATAACATGTACTGATTTGTAATCATACTGCGTTGTTGTCAGTTTGAGGATATTAAACGAAGATTATTAGCTTTATATTACCTCCTCCAGCACCGATTCACTCCTTTCCTTCAACCCTAATCCTCCTGCCTCTTATAATCATCGCTCCCAATTCTCTCACCCGCCTTTGAAGCGGAAGTGTCACTCCTAAAATCTCTTCCCAACCAACAATGGGAACTTGATCCTATCCCCACCTCTCTTCTGAAATATTAATTGTGCCTTGCTCCTCGTTTCTGTATTCACCAAAATTATCAATCTCTCACTCTCAATTGGTAACTTCCTCATGGCCTTTAAGCACTCCCTCGTTTCTATATCCCTTCTAAAAAATAAAGCAAATCTTGACATGGGAAACCTATCTAACAACCGTCCCATCTGCATTAATTCTTTCGAATTCCTTCTATCTAGCCTACGTTAACTATCAATTGCATATAGGCCTATGTTGTTGCCAGGCTAAACGATATACTGGTATATATATATATATATATATATATGTATATATATATATATATTATATATATATATATATATATATATATATATATATATATGAGGAATGAATTGGAAGAGAGATAGGGCCTATATATAGGCCCTATCTCTCTTCCAATTCATTCCAACACCACCAATCTGACTTCACTGAACACCACTCCACAGAAACTCTGCTTGCCTCTCTGTACACTAAACTGAACTCTGCCGGTGTAGGAGGCTGAATAGACTCCCCTGAAATAAACACTCCCGGAGTGTATATATCCTAGGACAGAATGACTCGGGAGTTAATTGATACTAGGACAAAAACACTCCACCCTGCGAATAAACACTCCCCTAGTGTCTTCGTTTGAGATCGCAACAAATGACTGGTGGAGTTAATTCATCCTAGGACAAATTGAAAGGGGAGTTGATTCTTCCTAGGACCAAATGACTCGGGGAGTTTATTCCTCCTAGGATAAACTGAATGGGGAGTTCATTCTTCCTAGGACCAAATGACTCGGGGAGTTTATTCTTCCTAGGATAAACTGAATGGGGAGTTCATTCTTCCTAGGACCAAATGACTCGGGGAGTTTATTCCTCCTAGGATAAACTGAATGGGGAGTTCATTCTTCCTAGGACCAAATGACTCGTGGAGTTCATTCTTCCTAGGGCATACTGAAAGGGGAGTTGATTCTTCCTAGGACCAAATGACTCGGGGAGTTCATTCTTCCTAGGATAAACTGAAAGGGGAGTTCATTCTTCCTAGGACCAAATGACTCGGGAGTTTATTCTTCCTAGGATAAACTGAAAGGGGAGTTCATTCTTCCTAGGACCAAATGACTCGGGGAGTTTATTCCTCCTAGGATAAACTGAAAGGGGAGTTGATTCTTCCTAGGACCAAATGAATCGGGGAGTTTATTCTTCCTAGGACCAAATGACTCGTGGAGTTCATTCTTCCTAGGATAAACTGAAAGGGGAGTTGATTCTTCCTAGGACCAAATGACTCGGGGAGTTTATTCTTCCTAGGATAAACTGAAAGGGGAGTTGATTCTTCCTAGGACCAAATGACTCGGGGAGTTTATTCTTCCTAGGACAAACTGAATGGGGAGTTTATTCTTCCTAGGACCAAATGACTCGTGGAGTTCATTCATCCTAGGAGAAATAGAAAAAGTTGGGAGCATTGGACCTCATCAGATAGAACCAGTTGACCTCCATGAGACTATAAGACTAGTGTCGCAGAAGGAAAAGTAGGCAACAAGGAAGGTTGATGAGAGCAAATGGAGAATGAAGATATAAAAACGAACCACAGACGTGGAAGAGATGACAGTGTATGAAGTGGACCATAGAATGAGTTTGAAGAGTGACAGGATATCATGGAAGAATCAGTGAATGACTATTGTAGTGATGAAGACAAAAAGCACTTACTTCCTGAAGGTAGGTCTTCTGCTGATTCTGTGAAAACTATGAAGAGGGCAAAACACAATTCTGCAGACATAACCAACATAGCCCTGGCCAGTCTAAGACACCACACTGGGCTTAAGGAGACAGCGGAGAATGCTACTGCTACCTGGATTGATGTTACTCAGTTCGACACTACTTTAGTGATTGATCACAATAAGGTGAGGAGAGCTCAGAAGAGAGTCGTGAAAGTTTGAAAACGAACGTCAGCAGAATGGCATCAAGTTGTATTTTCTTTGATGGAGCTTCGTGATGAAACCAAGGTCATGTTGAAAGCAAAAGGGAATGGCGAAATGTATTCAGGTTTGGTGAAAGAAGAACACTATACAGTTTGCATTGGACCAGAAAGCAGATATCTGTGGCATTTTGTTCCTGCTCAAGCAACTGAAAAGGAAAAACGTGCTGAAATAATTGCTGATAGACTTGTTGAGTGATTGAATGAAAAAAGAGCAGACAAGGCTCTTGAAGCTATTGGAGGTGATTCCTGTAATGTAACCACTGGTTGGCTAGGCGAGCAATGCATCATGTCGGGGAGAAGCTGCAAAGGCAGCTCGTGTGGATTGTTCGTGATCTGCACACAGGAGAACTGCCACTGAGGCACCTAGATTCTAAGCAACAGCAAATGGTCAGGTCCCTTAGGGAAATGTTAGATTCTGTAACTGAGCTAGACATCAATCCTGATTTTGCAAAAGTCTGTGTTGGCCCTGCTCTCCCTCAGCTCAGCGATGAGGTGATGAAAGACTTGAGCACAGATCAAAGCTATTGCTAAAGGATTGTCACTGCAATTAGTAATGAAGTTCTGCCAAAAGGATCTGGCTCTGTTGGAGTTAGGACCCGTGTGACTGTGTTCCACAGGAGGTGGCTCACAACAGCTCTGAGTTTCAAGAGAATTTGGATCTCAAAGCATAATCGAAAAGGATAGAATGTGAACAATTTGAGGATGATTGTGGAGTTCTGTGTTGGGGTGTAGGCCTATTTTGTGAACTGGTTCAATATATATACCAATCTTTTATTCACCAAATATGGTAGCACAAAACAAACGATACAGCATTCACTGGACAGCAGACCTGCCCGTACTATACTAATTCAACTACATAGTCCACATGTCCTTAATGCAAATTATACTATGTGCATAGGAGATCACACATAAAATTTACCACAGTGTTCCCTATATTTGGGCCTCTTCGAAAGAGTCTTGTTCATCTTAACATCCAGCAGTCCTTAATGTTAGATTCCTGCATGAAGTGCAGTAGGTCCTCGACACTGCAGTGGCTGACCTTGAAGATCTTACAGATGGCATTGCTGTAATTGTAGTTTACTGTGTTAAGTTCACTGTTACTGAGGCTCACAGCTTCCATTCCGTAAAGCAAGAATGGCTTGCAATAAGCACTAACAAGATGCAGTAATACTGGCTCAGTGAATTTGCAACATTTACTATACAGAGTTTAAAGATTGTAGAACTTGACTCTCATTTCATGCAAACTGACTTTTAATGACTTGGCAGAATCAAGAGAACAACCCAAGTATTTAAGTTTGTCAACATAGTTAATTAGCACACTATTTACACTAATCATTTTACATGCAGTATGAAAAGAAGGGCCAATTCTCATCACCTGAGATTTTGTTACATTTAATTTCATGTCAGTACTCTCTAATTCTTCCACACAAATGTCGACCATTGCTTGTATGTCACAGAGAGATGCGGACATCAAGATAAGGTCGTCAGAATACATAATGCATCCCAAAATAGCTCCCCAGTCCGACATCGATGATTGGACCTACTCAGTTTCTCTATAATATCATTCACATACACAGAGAAAAGTATTGTTGAGAGGACACCACCCTGCCTAACTCCACAAACTAGATTGATCATATCAGACAACATTTTGTGCCATGCTGACACATGCTGCACTCATGCTATACCAAATTATAAGGATGCAAAAAACTCACGAGGGACTGATCGATCCATTAACTTGCTAAATAATGCATAGTGATTGACTTTATCAAAAGCTTTACACATGTCTAATGCACACAGGTTTACTTTAGAGCCATGATTAGAAAAGTAATCAACTACTGATCCTACAGCAAGCAATGCATGAGAACAGTCCAACCCCTTTTTGAATCCAAACTGCAGGTCTGAAGTCAGCAAGTAGGTACCATACAGCTCCAGCAAACACATTTCAAAGAGGTTAAACAGATTGGAACTCAGTGTGATTCCTTGATAGTTGTCAAGCTCACTATTGTCTAGGGTGATAAAGATAAATAGCAAATGGACACAAGGACCCAAGCATCTCCTTTTCCAGCTACAAGTGCTTAAAGAACAGAGTGAAGAGATGAAGATGATGGTCATGCCTACAGTGAAGAGATCTGCATGGTATGGTTTTAGCGAGTCTGTGCTGCAAGGAATGTTGTGCAGTGAGGAGGAACAGTAGAGAAGAGATGCATTGCAGAAGATACTGAAGATCAGAGGTGAACGAGATGATATGACACAGCTTGGAGACAGCAGTGTGAGATCCAGCAAAAAAAACCAACCATCAACTCTGAGGCGACTACGCTCTTGCAACTGATTGACTGGAGCTCTGGAGTCTCTGAGCCCATTTCAACCTGCTCCCTAGCAACAGCAGAGATCAAGGCTTCTTATAGCAACCCAATGGTGGTTCCCGACTGGCCATCACACACCCAGTCTGTGGAAAGGTGGGTGTAAATGACAACTGAGGCGGCTGCTCATGAGTACAGTCATGAGAGAACGAACCACTACATCAAAGGTCAAATGGTAAGCCGAGAGCTCATATGGGCCGAAACAGAAGCTAGCAGGACAGAGTGGAGTGGTGCAGATGATTTGGTTGATTTTGTACAATTCCATTAATTTGACCTCGTAAATGACATTTTCTATGACACTGTGTGGCAACACAGAGTTTGTTAAGTTCAATTGTACGTTCAAATCAATAGTATGTAATTATAACTAATTTGAGCTGTAAATTGAAGTAGCTAGGGCTCCTTATAAGCTGTTTCTGTAGCTAGATTTGTATGAAACATCCTAGAAGTAGTTTGCAACTAACGATGCTATATAAATTTTCGTAATTACAAATACAATTATAATTTTATGACTAGTAGTTTGTGAAGTTTGAACAAGCATCATTTACCCGTCACATTAATACACCCTACTCCACAAGTCATTTGGTCCTAGGAAGAATGAACTCCCCTTTCAGTTTATCCTAGGAGGAATAAACTCCCCGAGTCATTTGGTCCTAGGAAGAATGAACTCCCCATTCAATTTTTCCTAGGAAGAATGAACTCCACGAGTCATTTGGTCCTAGGAAGAATAAACTCCCCGATTCATTTGGTCCTAGGAAGAATGAACTCCCCATTCAGTTTATCCTAGGAAGAATAAACTCCCCGAATCATTTGGTCCTAGTAGAATGAACTCCCCTTTCAGTTTATCCTAGGAAGAATAAACTCCCCGAGTCATTTGGTCCTAGGAAGAATGAACACCCCATTCAGTTCATCCTAGGAAGAATAAACTCCCCGAGTCATTTGGTCCTAGGAAGAAAGAACTCCCCTTTCAGTTTATCCTAGGAAGAATGAACTCCCCGAGTCATTTGGTCCTAGGAAGAATGAACTCCCCTTTCAGTTTATCCTAGGAAGAATGAACTCCCCATTAAGTTCATCCTAGAAAGAATAAACTCCCCGAGTCATTTGGTCCTAGGAAGAAAGAACTCCCCTTTCAGTTTTATCCTAGGAAGAATGAACTCCCCGAGTCACTTGGTCCTAGGAAGAATGAACTCCCCTTTCAGTTTATCCTAGGAAGAATAAACTCCCCGAGTCATTCGGTCCTAGGAAGAATGAACTCCCCTTTCAGTTTATCCTAGGAAGAATGAACTCCCCGAGTCATTTGGTCCTAGGAAGAATCAACTCCCCTTTCAGTATGCCCTAGGAAGAATGAACTCCACGAGTCATTTGGTCCTAGGAAGAATGAACTCCCCATTCAGTTTATCCTAGGAGGAATAAACTCCCCGAGTCATTTGGTCCTAGGAAGAATGAACTCCCCATTCAGTTTATCCTAGGAAGAATAAACTCCCCGAGTCATTTGGTCCTAGGAAGAATGAACTCCCCATTCAGTTTATCCTAGGAAGAATGAACTCCCCGAGTCATTTGGTCCTAGGAAGAATGAACTCCTCATTCAGTTTATCCTAGGAAGAATAAACTCCCCAAGTCATTTGGTCCTAGTAAGAATGAACTCCCCTTTCAGTTTATCTTAGGAAGAATGAACTCCCCATTCAGTTTATCCTAGGATGAATAATCTCCCCGAGTCATTTGGTCCTAGGAAGAATCAACTCCCCTTTCAGTATATCCTAGGAAGAATTAACTCCACGAGTCATTTGGTCCTAAGAAGAATGAACTCCCCATTCAGTTTATCCTAAGAAGAATGAACTCCCGAGTCATTTGGTCCTAGGAAGAATGAACTCCCCATTCAGTTTATCCTAGGAAGAATAAACTCCCCGAGTCATTTGGTCCTAGTAAGAATGAACTCCCCTTTCAGTTTATCCTAGGAAGAATAAACTCCCCGAGTCATTTGGTCCTAGGAAGAATCAACTCCCCTTTCAGTATACCCTAGGAAGAATGAACTCCACGAGTCATTTGGTCCTAGGAAGAATGAACTCGCCTTTCAGTTTATCCTAGGAAGAATATACTCCCGAGTCATTTGGTCCTAGGAAGAATCAACTCCCCTTTCAGTACACCCTAGGAAGAATGAACTCCCCGAGTCATTTGGTCCTAGGAAGAATCAACTCCCCTTTCAGTATACCCTCGAAAGAATGAACTTCACGAGTCATTTGGTCCTAGGAAGAATGAACTCCCCTTAGGTTTATCCTAGGAAGAATAAACTCCCCGAGTCATTTGGTCCTAGGAAGAATGAACTCCCCATTCAGTTTATCCTAGGAAGAATGAACTCCCCGAGTCATTTGGTCCTAGGAAGAATGAACTCCCCTTTTCAGTTTATCCTAGGAAGAATAAACTCCCCGAGTCATTTGGTCCTAGGAAGAATCAACTCCCCTTTCAGTTTATCCTAGGAAGAATGAACTCCACGAGTCATTTGGTCCTAGGAAGAATAAACTCCCCGAGTCATTTTGTCCTAGGAAGAATCAACTCCCCTTTCAGTTTATCCTAGGAAGAATAAACTCCCCGAGTCATTTGGTCCTAGGAAGAATGAACTCCCCATTCAGTTTATCCTAGGAGGAATAAACTCCCCGAGTCATTTGGTCCTAGGAAGAATTAACTGCCCTTTCAGTTTATCCTAGTAAGAATTAACTCCACTGGAGTGTTTATTCACCAGCAGGAGTGCTTTTGTCCTAGTAACAATACACTCCACTGTTCCATTGGTCCTAGTAAGAATTAACTCCCCAGTCAATATATCCTAGGATAAATAGACCCGGGAGTGTTTAAAAGGGGGAGTCTATTCAGCCTACTACACCGGCAGGCGGCAGCAAGTCTCCTGCCTATGTCTCCTCGATCGACATCTCCGCCGCATTCGACACCATTAATCACAGCCTCCTAATTCTTTAATGACTTTGATTTGGCGTCTCCGGCACGGCTCTACTCTCATTCCAGTCTACTTTTCGTCCCAATCCTTCTCTGTTAAAGCCCCCATGGCAGCCACTGCTAGGAACCCCTCCCACTCTCCTGCGGTGACCCTCAAGGCTCCGTCCTAGTCCACTTCTCTGCATCCTGCATGCCACACCATTGAGCCATGCGTCTCATAGAATCCTCCTCTGTTCACCACCATCTCTACACAGACGCAGAGGCGTAGCTAGGGGGGGGCAGGGGGGCATGTGCCCCCGGGCGCCAAAGGAAGGGGGCGCCAAAATGAGGGTTAACAATTAATATTTTTTCCTTATTTTGCTGTAATTTTAACTATTTATTCCATAAATTATAAGATTTAATTTTGGCGCCCCAAAAATGCCCAGTTATATGGAGCGCTAAATGGGGCGCCAAAATCATCAGAGTTGATTTTGGCGCCCCATTTTCAACTTCTTTGTTTGGGAAACTTTTAACCAGCTGGAATGAATAGCTGCATTCTGCTGCATCCTTGGCCTAGGGAGGGCGGTGGTATGCAGTATGCTGCCCCGATAGGAGTAGCATCTGTCCACGTGCGCATGGGCTGCCTGAGAGTTAATCTAGCTCGGCCCGGCTTGGCTCTTGCGCCCCATAATTAGGGTATGGAATATTACAGTAGGCATCATGGACACAGGGCGACTGCTGGTGCTGGCTGCTGTATCCAACTCGGCAGCTGATGGCTACAGGGGCTCTGGAGTGATTTGTTTACTTTATTGGGCAAGAGGTCAAAATTACAAGCTAATTTTCAATAAGGCAGACATGCAGTCTTAGTCTGAGCGTGTAGACCGAATTATCAGAGCCCACGGTATAAGTCAGTAAGTACTCGCAGTTTAGCTATCTTGGATTTCAATTCTGAAGCATTAGGATAAAATAAAACAAATATCTGCTGCTGTAAGATATTATTTTAAATTTTTACATTTTTCAGTTAAATAATGGTAAATGTAAATGTAATGTAAATGTAAATCTCCGAAATCTCTCAGCGCCACTCAAAAGCCACGTCATGGAGACCAGCTTATTCACCGGCGCTATTATCAAATCAAGTCCGTAATAGCCATGTCCGCCTTGTTCGTTCCGGTGCCAGGTCAGAGTCTGAGGAGGTCAAGCCGAGGAGACAGCAGGGTGCTACGGTGGTAATCGGTGATGATATCTTACAGCCATATGCCAGGAAAAAAACTAAGTGAAGCTGAGGGCCGTAAAAGAAAGAAAGAAGCTGAGAAGACATAAAAAGTCTAGTAGGCCTTCATTTCTGGCAAGTTTTCTTTAAAAAGCCAAGATGACAGAAGCTGAAGCTGAAAACTCCAACTCTTCAAAATCCGAAGACGGTGGAAGCGGATATCAACCACCTGTTTTAGAACATGAGATGGTTGACAGGGGTTGAACCATACCAAGACCACAACACGGAGGAAAGCATGGTTCAGACAGATGTTACTGACTATGCCGAGGAAAACATCGCGGATGTCGTTGTTGAACAGGTTCAAAAAGACGTCGAACTTGCTAAAAGTGACGGAGACAATGAGACAGAAGAATCTTCTGTTAAAGAAGCTGATGATAATCCAAGAAAAATTAATCTTTTGCAGACTATAGGCTATGTCTACGAGTTTAGGACAGTCATATGTATAATTTGAATTTATTGACTTTTTAAAAACAATGTCTACGATCGTATATAGATTTTCAGAACCTAATTATACTACACTATTAATTTGTAGTTTTGATATTTTATGTAATTAAAATTTAAATTGCCATTCGATGTATTTGGAAAATGTGAACCGTGGGGGGGGCGCCAATTTCATAGTTCGCCCCCGGGCGCAAAATATCCTAGCTACGCCGCTGGTGACAGACGACCCCCAACTCTACATATCCTTCTTCCCAAGCTCTTTTCCCTCCTCCATAACAGAACTGCTCAACGTGGTTAACCTAATATCTCAGTGGATGTCATCCAGCTTTCTCTGCCTTAATCCTTTCAAAACAGAATTCATCATCCTAGGCCTTCAATCCTGATCAAATCAAGAAAATCCCTGACCGTTCTACTCACCAAACTATCGACTAACTCTGCAGCTCTTACCTTCACCTCTGACTCCTCTGTTCGCAATCTTGGTATTACTTTTGAAGTTTTAATCCACATTTTCCCTTCTTTAACGACATCATCAACCTCTGTCGGGCCTGCTTCATGCACATTGGTGACCACCGCCGCATCCGGCCCATGCCGACTTCAACACTTTAACGACGAGCTGCACTGGTTTCCCATTCCCAGTCACTTTTAGTACACACTCGACGTTAAAGTGTTAAAACTTCCTCCAGCATTGCAACATCCATCGTCCACTCAAAGCTCGATTACTGCAATTCCCTCTTCCTCAACCTCGAATTCATTGCTTAGGCCTAACCCCATCAATCTGGATTCACTAAACACCACTCCACAGAAACTCTACTTGCATCTCTATACAAAAAACTGATCTCTGCCATCAGCTATCGACGAGTCTACTGCCTCTGTCTTCACGATATTTCTGCCGCATTTGAAACCATCGATCACAGCCTCCTTCTTAAACGACTGTCTTCTTGGTTTGTCGTCTCTGGCACTGCTCTAATCTGGTTCCAGTCCTAATCGTCTTCCCGATCCGTCTCTGTTAAAACCTTCAGCCATAGCTCGCAACCCCTCCCTCTCTCCTGTGGTGTCACTCAGGGCTCCGTCCTGCCATGGGTCCACACCTCTTCATCCTGTATGCCACACTTTTAAGCCATCTCATAAAATCCTCCTCTGTTGACCACCATCTAAGTCCATCTTTACGCAGATGACACCCAACTCTACATATTCTTCTCCTCAAACTCTTTTTCCACACCCATCACACAATTACTCAACGTGGTTAACCTTATCTCACAGTTGATGTCATCCAATCTCGTCATTCTATCGAATTAGGAAAATCCCTGACCCTTCCACACACCTACCTACTGACTCGATCGTTGTCTCTTACATTCATTACTGAACCCTCCCCCCCGCCCGCGTTCTTGGTACCGGTATTACTTTTGATCCACATCTCTTCTTCTCTAACCACATCTCCAACCTCTCGCGCTCCTGCTACATGCACATTCGTGACCTCCGACGCATACGTCCCATGCTCGACCTTAAAACTGCCTCCAACATTGCTACCTCCATTGTTCATTCAAAGCTTGATTAATGGAATGCCCTCTTCCTCAACTTCAAATCTACCAAAATCAAGCGTCTCCAACTTATCAAAAATCACTAGCCAGGGCTGTCACTAGAACGCCCAAACATCATCATGTCACTCCAATCCTCAAATCACTCCATTGGTTAAATATTCCAGAGCGAATTCACTTCAAAGTCCTATCACTAACCTACAACTTCATACAATATTCCCAGCCAAAGTATCTCCGCGAATTCTTCACCATCCAGGCAACCCGCTTCACCCGATCCTCCTCCTACCTCAGTCTTTCTCGACACCTGGTCACTACTCATCTCAAGTTCTCCAACCGAGTCATGTCCAATTAACACTGCAGCACAACTCAGAAACGATCTCCCTCTCGAATTCCGCAGATTCTCAGTTCCCTCATCATCATTGCCACTCGCCCTTCATCATCCGCCTCAGGTTCCTCCCCGGCTTTCCATGCACTCAAAATGTAAGGGTTACCTTTTCAAGAATTTCTACCATGACTCATCTGATCCTCCGTGCACCTTCAAATTCTTCTCGACCTATAAACGTTTGACACCCGCCTTAATCTGCCTCCTGCCTTCATCTGGACCATCTGCAAACCGGATTCGGACCTCCTTTTGACTACCGGTACTCTTTAGAAGCTCCCTCTGACTTGACATAGCGCTCGTGAATAAGCTTATGACCTACGCTTGGCTTTCTAGTGGCGACGTAGAAGTTTTCCAGTGTACGATTACTGTATATATAGTCGTCTGTTTTCGATGGTAAAAGTAGAATAATCATACATAAAATGAGCCCTTATTAAACAACTCTTAGCTTGCGTTAAGGGTTTCCCTCATTATGAAGGACTTTCCACGAATCAATCAATCAATCAATCAATCAATCAATCAAACATTTATATAGCGCCCCTTCAAGGAATCTATTCAGAGGCGCTCCCAGCCCAACCCCGGCGAAAGAGAAAAGTCTTTAGAGCAGAGAAGAAAGCGGTGGATGAGTTTCGAGGAAGAGACCGCAGCTCAGAAGGAAGCCCATTCCAAATTTTGGGACCAACGACGGAGAAAGCACGATGCTGCATAGTAGCGGTGCGTGCAAAAGGAACAGAGAGATCACCACGGGTGGTAGAGCGAAGAGAGCGGTGACCAGGTGGAACAGAGGCACGAGAACAGAGCTCACGCAGATAGAAGGGAGCACAGCCAAGCTGACATTTCCAGACAATGGAGGCAACCCGGTAGACAATGCGTTGCGAGAGTGGTAACCAGTGGAGGACATCACGCATGTATTCAGAAACATGGCCAAATTTAGGTATGCTCCCAATCAAACGCGCAGCAGAACGCAATATGCGTTCCAGACAGTTCAGTCGAGTGAGGGGAAGCCCAATATAGAGGGAGCAGCAGTGGTCAAGCCGACAGGTAATGAATGCATGAACGAGAGTAGCAGCAGATTGGGGGGAAAGAGAGCGGGAAACAACGCGAAGCTGTCGTAGCTGAAAGTAGCAAGCCCGGCTCAGCTGCAAGATATGCGGAGAGAGGGTGAGTTCTGAATCCAAGATGACGCCAAGATCTCTGACGGAGGTGGAAAAGACGATATAGGGGAACTCAGAAGTAAGACAAGCATGATCAATCTTAGCAAGCTGCCTAGGGGTGCCCAGCCAGATATATTGAGTCTTAGTGGGATTCAAGCGAAGGCGGTTGGAAGACATCCAGGCAGTCAAAGAGTCAGTGGAGTGGCACATGAGGCGGACTGCAGCGGCGGCGTCAGAGGGAAAGCAGTGGGTGTAAGCCTGTATATCGTCAGCATATAAATGGTTGGACAAAGAACAAGTGGCAAGAAGGCGACTGAGATCAGAGGTGAAGATAATATAGAGGAGGGGACCCAAAACTGATCCCTGAGGAAGGCCAAAACGGACTGGGGTCCAGAGGGACCTGGTAGAACAGTAGACAACCAATGAGGAGCGGTCAGAAAGGTAGGAGGCTAGCCACTCAAGGGGCTTTTCAGATAGACCGAATGATACAGACAAGCGATTGAGGAGGATGTCATGGTCGACCGAGTCAAAGGCAGCGCTGACATCGAAGAGTGCAAGAAGGGAGACTTGGGAGCGATCAATGGCGCCATAGAAATCAGAGAGGAGGCGAAGGAGAAGGGTTTCTGTAGAATGACCTTTGCGGAAGCCAGATTGATAGACAGGAAGTAAGTTATTAGCATCAAGGTATGTCAATAATTGCTGAGCGACTAATTTCTCGATGATTTTAGAAATAAATGAGACGTTCGCAATGGGCCTGAAGTGTGCAGGGTCCGAAGAGTCGAGACCGGCTTGCTTGAGGATAGGAGTAACAATCGACCTCTTCTGCGAAGCTGGAAGAGTACCGTCACGGAGCGAGGAGTTGCATAGTAGTGTCAGGAAAGGGAGGAGGACATCGATGTAATCCTGGAGCAAAAAAGGAGGGAGGGGGTCAAGCTCACAGGATTTCGCAGCAGAAGCCAAGATGATGTTGCGCAGCTCAAGACTGGAGACCTCGTGAAGAACTGAGAGCCGATGGTTGGTAGTAGGAAAGTCTGGCGGAGGAGAACCAGCGGTGTCGTTGCGAACCGATTGGACTTTAGCAGCGAAGTAGTTCGAGTAGTCGGATGCAGTAAAGGAAGGATCAGGCGATTGTGCTGATCGATGACGGCCGAGCAGGTCATTGAAAGTCGACCAATGCCGCCGTGGGTCGCTGGCGTTGGATGATATCAGACGCTCCCAGTGATCCTTTTCCTTCTCACGATGACGTCGGTGCATCCCACGGACAAACTGGATCCATGCTGACTGGTCGGTTGGCGAGCGTGTGCGCTGGTAAACGCGTTCAAGACGACGGGCTTGACGTCGAAGAGAATAACATTCAGCGTCGAACCAGGGGGAGAGAGGGTGCTGGCGATGTCTGACCGGACGGGATGGAAGAAGACGATCGATGATGGCTGTCATAGAGCTCTCATAAATGTCAAATAGTTCGGTAGTAGAAGAGCCGACAAACTGGCCCGGGTCAAAGAAGGCTGGAACAGCAAGGATAGCCGACTGGAAAGCTTCACGGTCCAGGCGCTTCCAGCCACGAGACTGACGAATAACATAGACAGGTGCCGTCAGGAAGAAGGGAATGTCAGCGAAGACCAGCCCATGGTCTGAGATGACGGGAGGAAAGATATTCAGATCAGCAGGGACGCAGTCATCACGAGTGATGAAGACATCGAGCCAGCCGCCAGCCTGGTGGGTTGGAGCAGCGACGTGCTGGATTAAGCCGTACTGTTGGAGGATTGAAGAGAATTCTAGAGTAGACGGCGAAGAGAGATCCTCCAGATGCAAGTTGAGGTCGCCGAGGACGACAATCTGTGTGTTGTACAGCGCAAATTGCTCAATTATGGCGGCGAACTCGGTGAAGAAGGCAGTGGAAACAGGAGCCGATCCGGGGCGATAGATAGTGATGACAGTGGTGGGGCCCAGAGGAGAAGAAACAGAGGCGGCGAGAACCTCAAACGTGGTGGGAGGAGAAGAGATGGTGATCTGCTTCACGCGAAGAGTGTCTTTGTAGAAGAGGACAATGCCTCCTCCACGAGAGACCTCTCCCGAAGTGTCGAGTCTAGGGCTGTCAAGCGAAGCGTAACCAGAATAGGGAATACACAATCGCCAATTACACAAAAAGTCATCAATAGAAACTTTAATGAACCAAACAGGACGATGAGTTGTAGGCCTATACAGAATTGGCTGTTATAACAGTCAAGATATATAGTGCAGAAGACGAAGAGGGTGATGGTAGCAGTTCAGACAGCGATTGATCCAGAAGGTTTATGGGGATGGGGGCCAATAATAATTTTTTTGCCTTTATTAAGAGAGTCATGTGCTAATTTGTATAATTTAATATTAGGTGTTTGCCATTAAAACAATTTTGGTCAATTCGTTAATCTCGTCGTTCCACTCACAGCACGGATCCTGCATTGTTGGTGCTAGCAGGGGCTTAACTTTGATCTAAAAAGTGGGGGGTACCAATTTCTTACATACACGAAACAAGGCGGAGACTGCGATCTCTGGGAAGGCACAATAATAATATATCGATTGGCATTGTTCAAAAAGTGGGGGTGCGGTACCCCTCGGTCCAAAAAGTACGTGTACCCCTCGTACCCCCCACAAATTACGCATATGGGTGCAAGTCTACTGTAAAATGAAGCTATATAATGCACTTCGTGATGTGTGGGGCACGTTCTGTGTAAATATCAAATGGGAGGCCGTGGCCGGATTGGCCCCCTGGATCCGCCTCTGAGTCAAGATGCAATGCAGATAACAGCGAGGTTCAACCCGGACCTGAAGGAACAAATAAGGTGCATCGGTTCAACCGCAACTGCTTCTGGTTCAACGTCGCTTAATCAGGTGCAACGAACATGTAACTATACGATGGCCTGATTAGCTACATCGGTTAGAGCGCACGTCCCACGCATCTCTAGGAGCGTGATATGATCAGGTTCGACACCCGATGGTGGTTTTTAAAGAGATTTGTATCTGTCCTTACACGCGGGACCATTTAGCCTAAATGGCGTGGCACTCATTTAATTAAGCAGACAGCGGTGGTGATCAAGGATCTCACCCGATCAATTCTTTGAAATGTGAGCAGGGTCGAGGCCATAATACGATAATGACGATTGATGATAACGATACACACATCGGCGTGGAAATATGACGATATATAGGAACAGATATAGGGCCTAACGATATATCAAGGTATGCATGTACGCGTGCGTTTTGACACTTAATATATCGTTTTGAACCTTTAACACACCTAAAAGCACTGGCGTAAACTTGTCCAAAATATTTTGAAAGGGGGATTTGGTTATTCATTCTACACTTTTTGCATTGGGTGTATACAGTCCATCTCAATTATTGGAAGGGGGCAGTGCCCCGGCTCCCCCAGAGTCTATGCCTATGCCTTATAAAAGTGATGTATACGCTATTTCAAAGTAGCAGCAGCAGCAGCAGCAGCAGCAGCAGTAGTAGTAGTAGTAGTAGTAGTTTGTTAGTAGTAGTATAGCAGTCACTTTATTGATTACCAAAAGCTTACAAATTTTACACACAATCAAGTTCACATCAATAGGTGTCAAATGGAGAACTGAAAAGGAACCATATGGTTAGTTAATAGTGTCATAACAAAGATGATTAGCGTCGCCCTCCTCCTTTATCTAAGCTTGGGACTGGCATTGTCAGAGTACGGGCGCTACATGGGCCTACAGGGTGTCTTCGTTTTTTGCATAGAATAGCTGACTTACCCAAATAGTTAAGTGTTTTAGCATTGAAAATCGTGTTGGGACTGTTCGAATAATCATAATAATCAAAGATTTTATTTTTGTAAATATTTTCAAAATCCAGAGGGGCAAATGACCCCTTGTCTCCCCCCTTCGGACGCCCATGTATGCGTGGTAATGCCCTTTATACAGACCTGACTTTTTCTCACACTAATCAGCTACCGGTACAATATGAGGCATACATAGGGTTGGAAAATATTATTTTCATGCGAGCGAGGAACTGCATATATTTATAATATTATATACGCGGAAACGCTTTAAGTTAAAGACCGTAATTGTGTTCCAGATTGTACCCTATCTTATCTTCGACAACTATATATGCGTCTTGATCTCCTCCATCCCTACTATAGTTGTAGATTTTTCACTCTGCTGTTCTTAGTGATTTGATTGTCCCGCCGAACATGAACTTCCGATGTCCAGCAGTTTTGCTGTTGTAGGTCTATCTTTCTGGAATAGCTACCTTTACCTGCTTCTTGACCTTGCTTTGACCCATTTCTGTATGCGCTTGCAAATCATTCAATTTGATCTTGGTTTGTGATGTCAGGTCCGTAACGCCTCTGGTATGCTTCTCTTTAAGTGGCACAATATAAATTTGCGATTACAATTAAGCGACAAAAACAACAACAGCAACAACAATAATAATAATAGTAGTAGTAGCTAGTAGTAGTAGGCCTAGTAGTAGTAGTATAGTAGTATAGGCCTACCTATAGTAGTAGTAGTAGTAGTAGTAGTAGTAGTAGTAGTAGTAGTAGTAGTAGTAGTAGTAGTAGTAGTAGTAGTAGTAGTAGTAGTAGTAGTAGTAGTAGTAGTAGTAGTAGTAGTAGTAGTAATAAAACAACAATAATAATAATACAATGATAATAGGCCTAATAATAATAATAATAATGATGATGATGATGATGATGATGATGATGATGATGATGATGATGATGATGATGATGATGATGATGATGATGATGATGATGATGATGATGATGATGATGATGATGATGATGATGATGATAGTAATGAGATCAATATTTTGTGACATAATTAGTATTCACAGTATAAGATCGAACGCTTACGATCCACATTGCAGTTGACAAGTTGTTTACAAGAAGAAAAGGCTAGAAGCTAGAACACATGAACGTTGCAGCTGGGTCGACGACATAATTAAGCGATTTCTGATATGAGCGACGACGACGTAGAACCGATAAAGCCCCGTGGTGACCTCTGGCATCATTTATTAAACCATCTCTCAATTACAATTGGTTTCAAAGGTTTGCTAGAACTCATACTAGAACAGGTCACCGATCATTTCCAATCTATGATCTAGATTTTCGATCACATCTGTTCAGTTCAGTCGCTGGTCGATGATCGATCAGTGAGTTTCGCAACAGAAGACTATCGATACGGACAAAAATCGATTCCATCAGCAGTACAAAATGAGCTTTGCTGTAGTTGTTCTGCTTTTGGCCGCCAGGATGCTGGCTGTAACTGCAGTCGAAGGTAGGTTAATGATTAATTCTTACTGTATATGCCTAAAAGAGTTTGTAGGACCTTTTTTATCCTGTCAGCATTTTCATGGGCGCCATACGGGTCCAATAAAGACTCGATCGTAAGGCAGAGGTCGACTGACATCAAGACCCTAAAACCTTCAAGTCCCAATTGGTCGAGTTCCTCTAAGCGCGAATCCACTTTAAAGTCCTATCACTAACTTAACTCTCCACATTATTCCCAGCCCAACTACCTCCGTGATCTCTGCACCATCCAGGCAAGTTGGCAACCCGCTCCACCCGATCATCCTTCCATCTCAGTCTTTCTCGACCCCGGTCAAGGGTCAATACTCATCTCGAGTTTTCCAACCGATCGAACCATATCCAACACAGCACCACACCTCTGGCACGATCTCCCCTCCCGGGTTTTCCACTCAAAACAGAAGTCTCACCTTTTCAAGTACTCCTACCGTGACTCATCTGATCATCCGCCTTCCAATTCTTCTCGCCCTAAACGACACCCATCTTAGCAGTTGCTCTGCTCCTCTCTTGATCTGGCTCCTCCGTAACCGGACTCGGATCTTCTTTGGACAACTCTTTGAAAAACCCCTCTGATTTTACGCAGCGCTCGTGAATAGGCTTGTGCCCTGCGCTTGGCCTTCGAGTGGCGCTTTAGAATTTTGGAGATTACGATTACGATTAAGGCCATATGGTTTGAAAGGTTAAACGAAGGCGTTATGCCTGCATAATGGCAGTTGGCGATACTTTTTGTCCTTTGCCAACTGCAATATTTAGAATCAAAGACTCAGATCTAAGCAGTTAAACGCACATTTCGGAGAACGATCGACACGGAACTCCATTACTCCTACATTAAACACAGCTCTCAATAAATATTCGGAACGTAGTATATAACTGGATGTGGGATTTACAAAGGTCTCCTGCTATAAAACATGCCGAAACTATAGCTAAGCCTTAGAATTCGTTCCCTCAGTTTCAAGTAGGCTTCACCTGATAACTTCCTGCTTATAACCTAGACTTTGCGACGTCCACCGAAGTCCCAAGGATAGAACTATTATATCCGCCGCATGTTTAAGCATAATATGTGGATGGTTTGTCTTTAAACTCAGACACGTCGAATGACATCGATGATCCGAAGGCAGAAGCCTTGTACGACGACATCGTCTTCAAAGAAAAGCTATTCCGTATGTCTTACCAGATAGAAAGCACACCGCATCTCAAGGCCGACTTTGAGAAACACGCTAAAGGCAAAGAAATCGTGGTAGGCATCTATATTATATATTTCATGATATAATTATATATTTCATATAGGCCTATAGGCTATAGCATGTTACGTATTTAAATATTATATTATTCATTCATTTAGAGGACTTATATAGCGCCCCTACTCAGAGGCGCTCCCAGCCCAACTCCGGCGATAAAGAACAGTTTCAGATCCTTGCAAAAGGTGTACACAGATTCCCTAGTTAAAAGAACACGCAGAGCTGAAGGATAAGTTATGCATAATTATGATATGCATAATTATGAACTGTTCATACGTTGATCTGAAGGCCGCATTCGACTCGGTAGTTGAGAGGCGATCTAGCGTTTACTCCATAACTGACGCATTCCGGCTAAGATTAATGAAGTCATGCGCTTAGCTTGTAGCCTACACTGAGACTTGGAGCTGCGAAAAAGTTGAAAGGTTGACATCAGATTGGTTAAGAGTTGACGGTGGAGTAAGGCAGCGTTAACCGATGGCTTCTCAAACCTCTTTTAGTGGCACCAATGGACCAAATTATGGAGCCCACGACCTATAGTTGTGGCATGGCAGAAGTCACTATTGGGAAGAAGTCTTCAACGACCTTGATTATGAAGAAGTCTCACTGTTGCAGGAGATCACAGAACTTTCATTTCGTCTAGATGCCTGAATAGTTCTTATAGAGAAAGGGGAGGTATCATGGTATGTTAATTACTATTATTGTTGATATTATTATTATTGTTATTACTACTACTACTACAACAACTACTACTACTACTACTACTACTACTACTACTACTACTACTACTGCTACTACTACTACTACTACAACTACTACTACTACAACAACTACTACTACTACTACTACTACTACTACTACTACTACTACTACTACAACTACTACTACTACAACAATTACTACTACTACTACTACTACTACTACTACTACTACTACTACTACTACTACTACTACTACTACTACTACTACAACTACTACTACTACTACTACTACTACTACTACTACTACAACTACTACTACTACAACAACTACTACTACTACTACTACTACTACTACTACTACTACTACTACTACTACTACTACTACTACAACTACTACTACTACTACTACTACTACTACTACTACTACTACTACTACTACTACTACTACTACTACTACTACCACTACTACTACTACTACTACTACTACTTTTTTTAGATAATAATATTAATTAGTAGATTCTATAGCGCCGATGTGCAATGCACAAGGCATCAACCGATGGCGCACCAAAGCCAAGCCACAATCAGGTCAACATCCCGAAGATCAGTCCATTGAATATATGCAATGTAATGTAATGTAATCACATATTTGTATAGCGCCTCTTCAAGAAAACTCATCAGAGGCACAAACTCATTGGAGGCGTATATATTTAAGTGTATACAAGTTGTATCGGGATATGTAGTATGACACAAATTCTATTATGAAATATATTTAATTCCCAAGTTATTACAGTCACAGCATGAATATTACGTATAGGCCATCACACAAGAAGATGTTAACCTCAGACGGCGACAAAACCAGTGTTTGGTTTGGAGTGGAAGACATGGGGTGGGGATGAGTGAAAAACCAGAAGTAATAAACGCCAGGGGAAACCAAACGATTGGTCGAGAGACTGGCAATAAAACGGTCAAGCAGGTCCAACAACCAATATCCTGTCTGAGAAGCAATTAAAATTCACAACCTTATACGGTTCAATTTTCCCGTCAAATGTACACTCAGATGACGTACAACGTGCAAAACTGTATGTAGTCGGTCCTTATTCTACGACGTATGTAACATACTCAGGCCCGCCGACAGAAATTTCGGGCCCCTACAGGCTAGCAGAGCAGTCACGGGCCTCTAAACTAAACTATCTTAAGGCCTTATGAGAAAACTTAACAAATTGAAATAATAAAAGTGCGGGTACAACAGTACGATATCATATTTATATCTCTATAATAATAAGCCAGATCTGTCTGTCCATCGTTCACAAACGGTAATGGAATGTCTGGAATGCAGCTTATGCTGCCTACGCTGCCTTCATCGGCGAACTGCATGACAAACAGATGCTCCCTCCCTCCCTCCCTCCCTCCCTCCCTCCCTCCCTCCCTCCCTCCCTCCCTCCCTCCCTCCCTCCCTCCCTCCCTCCCTCCATCCCTCCCTCCCTCCCTCCCTCTTCTGTCATATACTGTGATTAGCTAGGAGATAGACTCTGGAATGGGGGTGCATGGTGTGGATACACATGTAGGCCCTACAGAAGAAAGCCAGACGGACGGACGGACGGACGGTCAGACAAACAGACAAACACCGTCATAATGACTTTAATAATATATAGGCCTACAACTATGATTTTATTCAGTTGTTAATTTAAAAAATTTAATTTTCAAATTTATGCTAATCAGAAAGCAACTATTCTGAATTTAGCTGCAGTAAAATGACTAAAATCGATTATAATATCCTGAGGAATAAATCCTCGAGCAGAATCGTGTCTCTTGGTCGTTTGATCGGTCTCTGCTCAGAGGTGTAAAACACGAGCAGAGCGATCCAACGATGAAACACGGTTCTGTCTTTCCAACTTGTAATCGCACTTGGCCTATAATTATTGTCACCTACCGACCAGTGAAGGAAGGATGGCGGGCTGATTGAGTGGGTGCCAAGTGAAGCGGTATTTGCCCAATCCACGGATGTTCACCTATGAACAAAACTAAGCGGTTAGTAACTTCGCATTTAATTGATTACTTGCAGGCACCACCGGCAGAGTTCACCTGCAATGTCACAGAGTATACCTCTGCGGAAATTCCGACGAGTGGTAAGAGAAATTAAATGATTGACTTGGTATGTAAGAAGTTAATGCGTTGACAAGGCTCAAAGAACAGCATTACCTCAACACAGGGAACATGGTCTAATATATACTCATGGCAATTATACACGACAACATTTCCATATGGAATGTACTGTACAACATTTCCATGCTGTTCAACATTTCATACACTACATTTCTGTAGACCAGAGAACAATGAGTTGTTGCGCTGGATTGTGTGTAGTTTGAAAATCTGAGAAGGCGGTGGACTGGATTAGGGTAGGATCTATACGGAATCAGGAAAGGCAATTCTGTGCAAGGAAATATTTTTGGAAAAGTGGCGGATTCGTGGTTGTGACCAGAGGTGGTTTTACTTGGAAGCTCCTAAACCGAGGTCTTACCACTATAAGGTGCCCCCGAATTGGAATAGTACTTATCGTGTGTCTGAAAATGTAGTCGTCTATTTGTCACTCGGCCAGTTCCATACGGGTTTCGTCTACGGAGTTCGAATCTGACTAAGTTTGTAACTGTGTCTTTTGTTGGTTATGAAACCTAGGCTATACCACGACGCAACTACTTTGACAGCTAATAAAATGCATTATTAACTATTCAGATTGTTTAAAAAATATCAGATAGCTTCATTTGTCGGGCTTTAGTACGAAAACAACATGCTCCATTGCTTACGTTTTGAGTCATTCATTGCTTCTGAAATTAGGCAATTCATGGTGGAAATTCAACAGATTAATGAATTAAAAGGGAAGCACTTAAAGGGAAGGACTTTTGAAATAGACCAATAGATTTACAGCTGATGGGAACAGTTTTCTGGCTTGTTGTCGCCATACAACGCCTGGAGCAAGATGGGTTAATTCGATCTCCTCTGCTTGCGTGCATGCGTTCGTTTACGCATGCATGTTCGTGTATCAACACTGCATTTGTTGCGTGTTTTTCAGTTCATCAACTTCGACCTGGTGATATCAAAGTTGTTGCAGCCTTCGGTGACTCGATTACTGTACGTATACAATACATACACACATATGTTTCGTATTTAAAATACAAAACCACATATCTGTAAATGTAAAAATGTAAATGTACACACGTTTTTATATAGCGCCCGCATGACCTCGACCCTGCTCATTTTTCAATGAATTGGTTATTGATCTCTGCCCGTTTGAATGGGACCCACGCCATTCTGGGTACCCGTGTACGGACCGTGCTAGTCCAAAATTCAAATAGCCTATACTTATGGTTGTCATTTACGAAGTGCTTGTAAGCCTGGATCTTCAGTTATCGGTGAACAATAACTAACTGTTGATAAAACATATTAATTTCGCAATAATTAAGCCACTGTGCTTTGAATTCTGCGATAGGCAGCCATCCACCGCAGTGGACGAGATAATAAACAAATCCAAGTCAAGATAAACTGAACTGATGGCACACTTAAGACGTCTGAAATGACAGACCTATCTGCAGTTGGTTTATGATCAAGTCTGCGAGGAAGAGATAATAACTGACCGTTAGTCTGACATGATCGGCAGCCTAACTAACCATCTGATGGTTGGCTAACTAGGCTGCGTGAAGTAGATAGGCTACACACAGAAGTTGCATTGTTTAGGCCTTTCATCCTTTCATGCTTAGTTCGTCTTGTTAGGCTTATGTCGTCCTTTATAGCCTACTTGGCCGCAAAACGATTACAATATATTTAATATTATTTTAATATATTAAGGCTATATGCAACATATTTAATATATTTTAATATATTGAGGCTATATACAACATATTTAATATATTTTAATATATTGAGACTATATAAATTATAACATATTTAATATATTTGTATATAGGGGCCTAATTATTGAGACGATTTTAATATATTGAGACAAAGAAGTCGCAATATTAGGCCTATATACTGGTATAGCGTATACAGCCCCTTGTACTAACATGGAAATTTGGCCTCTATGTGCCAGCTGCGTGACAGGTGATGATATAGGCCTACATCACAGGACCCTCAGGTAGTACGAAACGCGAATACATTATACGGGAATGCAGTTAACAGGCCTAGCAGTGGCGTACGGAGCTGAAATGCCGCCCTGGGCGAGGGCCCAAAATGCCGTCCTTGGCAACTTAATTTTCGATATGCTATCTTTTCTAAGGTATGGCAAGACGATCGTATTACATATACAATTTTATTTTATACAGTTTATAGCATGGGCGGCGATCCGGGGGGGGGTCGAGGCCGGGGTACAAGACCTCCACCTTTAAGAGTGGGTGGGGGACACTGTATACAGATTTTGAAGAAACACCATAAAGGTCAACACATTAGTAGGCCTATTTCACCTCTTTTTTTGACCAGACCAGTTCAAAAGTGTCCCGTGTCCCCTCCCCCACCTGTCAAACAAGATCGCCGCCTATGGTTTATAGCCTTTCTGGGTTTCATTTTTCACTGTATTTTGTAATTATCCCGTTTAGCTACACATTTCAACTTACTGAAATCTATTTTATTAGATAATAAAACACTTAATTGCATGACTTGCGACTGTCGCTGCAGCTGACTCGCTGTGATGTGTACATACATCATACATGCACACACAGCCTATAGGCCTATTTCATATATTATGTTATAATTACCATATCATCAAAAACTTCTCTCACAGCGAGTAACCGAGATTTGAAAATAACTGAATATTATTACTGAACTCTGTTGGAAGGATAAGTGGTCATCTCAAATGACAAAATCATGCAGTCAGTATCTTTCAAAACCAGACCAATTTTAAATTAATTAAAAAAATGATTAAACTAAGTGGTTAAAGACTGTGGTGGAGATATTGATAGTTTGTGATTAAATTATAGTCTAAGTCATTAATTCGATTAGATATGCATATATAAATATGTAGGCGTATACGATCGGGCGGTATAACAAGAATATGCTCTAAAGTGGACTATGCTGTAGGTAGACTCTTACTCTGTTAACAGATTACTAGGTAAATGCTATTCCCCTTCTTCTTCTGCAATTCAGTTTAGCGTTTAATGTAGACCTCTGCAGATATGTCGCCCCTAACGATCAAAGCAAGCCAAGCCGACTTGACCAGGGTGACGGTTTCTTTCCTTCCTTCTTTTTTTTATTTCTTTCTATCCTACTTTTTCAGTTTTTATCCAAAATTTACTCATTTTTATTTTTCTTCAACCCTATTTTTTCCGCCCCTGCAAAAGTGCCGCCCGGGGCGACTCGCCCCCTCTGCCCCCCCCTTCGGTACGCCATTGAGGCCTACTAAATTCCTGTCGCATGCACTCCAACTGCCCAAGGAAAGGTTCGCATATCCGGCGCTACTGCACTCGAAACGTAATACTAACCACAGCATGAAGAAGAAATGCCAAGATAAGAGAAGATAAGATAAGATAAGATAAGATAAGATGACTAGTTGTTCCTGTGTGCGTGTCATATTTCAGGCGGGCAATGGTCTAGGCGCAACGACACTCCCACAGGTTGCTGTTGAGAATCGAGGAGAATCGTTCAGGTGAGTAAGATTGTTTTAGTCGATGAAGCGGATCTAAAGACACATCGAACGTATGCCATTGCTATGGGACTTGATGATTGTCTCCAGAGACAGTCACGGTCTGTTAACTCATCCATTGTTTGACGTTTAACATAAAGCAACAAATTTTGACTCTGTAGAAATCAATTCGTAGAGATTTCGATCGAAGTAGTGAGAAAATGAGGGTGTTATATGTGTTATTTGCTGGTGGTTGTGTACTCCATAACTTAGAATTCCATCCCACTCCCCGCGTAACCCGCACCCTGAGGCTTCAGTGACCGACAAAAACAAAGGATATCCAGTCTTGTTGTCAAGACCTTAAACCTCAAGACCAAGACCAAGACCAAGACCTTGAACCTCAAGACCAAGACCAAGACCAAGACCTTGAACCTCGAGACCAAGACCAAGACCAAGACCTTGAACCTCAAGACCAAGACCAAGACCAAGACCTTGAACCTCAAGACCAAGACCAAGACCAAGACCAAGACTTTGAAACTCAAGACCAAAACCGAGAACAATACCCAAAAATCACAACCCTATCCAGATTTCAATTCCTTACTAAACAAATTGTCAAGTCAGACAACTCGCTATTTTAATTTAAACACGAATCTTTTATTTTATTCAAACAAAACAATTCCAAATGCAGACTGCAGAGAATTTCGAATTCGTATTTACAGAAGTCCTTCGGGCGAAATTTTATTCCATATGCCTGTTGCATTTTATAAAACTCAATTTGCTCAGAATTTTCTGTGGGTCCTCATAAAAATTCTGCCATGTGAAAAATACGTTCTACAGTGCTGAATTCACTGGCACACAGAGCAGCTTTTTCAAGTACCGGATGTAAATGTACAAATTGTGAGTCTGTTTTGAAATCATTCCATGGTAAATAACCGGAAGTCAAAATAAATGTCAAAAGCAACAGTAAAGCCTCACTTACACCGTGTAAACACTAAAGCAATTGTATTAGTAATTATTGGATAAATTATTAAAATCCTTGCGTTTTGTTAAATGACTCTTTATATTGTCAAAAGTCTTGGTCTTGGTCTTGGAAAACCAAGACCAAGACCTTGAACCTCAAGACCAAGACCAAGACCAAGACCTTGAACCTCAAGACCAAGACCAAGACCAAGACTTTTAAAAACGAACTCGAGTGCACTCGAGACCAAGACCTTGGTCTCGAGGACAACAAGACTGAGGATATCCGCGTGAACCTGAGAACATAGGTTTGGGACGTAATAAGAAAATGCCAGTCAGTCAGGGTTGTGTTCTCCGCCGTCGGCCTCCTGTAATGAGTAGGCCTAATATATGTGTGATATTCGTTCTTTTACAGCATTGGTGGTGACGAGAGCCTCGAAGGCGGAGTGATTACGCTGCCAAGTATGTATACTCGCGTGCTGGCTGCTGCCTTTGATTCTGACACACATGTATATACACATACATACGCATAATATATACATACATACATACACACATACATACAAACACATTATACGCATAGATACACGCATACATACATACATACACGCATGCATACGTACATACATACACACACACACACACACACACACACACACACACACACACACACACACACACATCTGCCAGTCTGAAACACGAGATCAAAGAAGGCGCTTAGAATAGACCCTACTATCATCTCTGGTTAATTATCATAATCAAGGTCTTTATACCAGTAAATGTAAATGTAAATCTTTGAAATTTCTCAGCGCCACACAAAAGCCACGTCAGGGAGATCAGCTTCTCACCGGCGCTATATCAAATCAAGTCCGCAATAGCCAGATTGGTTTGTCCGTTCCGGTGTCATGAGGTCAGAATGCGGGGAGGTGCAGCCGAGGAGACAGCATGGTGCTACGGTGGTAATCGTTGATGATGGTGGTCGTGTGGTGGCGCGAGGATAGGACAGCTTGAAGAGTTCGGTTCTCAGTGGTGAGTGGAAACCAACAGAGGAGAGTGAAAGCGCAGGAGAGGTGAAATTAACAGGCGAGATAGGAAGATGAGCAAAGAGACCTGTTGGGAGTTCCTTCTAAAGAGTTGGGGCGGCACGGACTAATGAGCGGTAGGGATCTAGGCCTACACGTTCTTGATAATTATGAGAACAATTAGTCCATATTTCGTGAGCTATTTTACACTAACACTGAAAAACCCGATCACAAATTACACGAGAAACAGGAACAGATGCGGAAATTAACCAACGGGAAAATGAAGACAATATCGGTTAAAAAAACATTCAGGATATAGAGAAGATTTTGAAAGATATCAAAAGGCGCTATACAAATATTCCTGTACATACATACATGCTTACACACATATACATGCCTATCCTGCACCCTGAAGTTTCATTGATACATCATACATATATGCATACATACATACCTACATACATACATACGCACACATACATGCATTCATACATACATATGTAAATACATACATGCGTTCATACATACGTACATACAGGCATACATGCACACATGTACGCATACACACATACATGCATACATACATACTTTATACCTACATATACACACATCACACTTACACATATACCCACGTACATTCCATGTAAAGGAGTTAAAAGGACTACATACATACAATGCATATACATACAATATGCACATCACACACACACACACACACACACACACACACACACACACACACACACACACACACACACACACACAGTATGTCCTTGATGAAGACGACGGTGATTTTTTTTGGCCAGACATCATGCGGAAGTTCAATCCGGACCTGAAGGGATATTCGAGGTGTGCCAGCACAGAGGACAATGTCTACCGCTCCTGGTTCAACGTCGCTCGACCAGGCGCCACGAACGAGTAGGTACCATGATGATGATGATGATGATGATGATGATGATGATGATGATGATGATGATGATGATGATGATGATGATGATGATGATGACGACGACGACGACGACGACGACTACGACGACGACGACGACGACAAAGAAAAAGATAAAATCAAAGACAAAGACAAAGTCAAAGACAAAGACTGCGTTACGATGACGATGCACAATGGTGTCAATGACAGCTAAGTGATAATGCCGATAAAGATTACGACGAGAAAAGTTTAAGACGATGACAAAGAGTCAGACGGGAGAATGAGAGAAGGAAGACAGAGGAGAGTTGGAGAGTGCAGATGGTAGAGGGGTTAGTTTACTCTATATGATGTATAGGTGCCTAAACTAATTAAAAGCAATCCCTTACAAATATATATATAGCGCTGCAACACATTTAGAACAAAACCTTTCAGAGCTTCTTCAAAGGCTCGGCATAAATGCAGAGAAAGCAAATAGGCCACACTCACTGGGGATGTGAATGAAGCGAGCGATCTTAGGGTCTGGCAAACTGTGAGCTGGCATGACAGTCGGTCGGGTTTAGAGGCGAAGGGTACACGATCCTTTCCAGTATTGTTGTCCTCGAGACCAAGGTCTTGGTCTCGAGTGCACTCGAGTTCGTTTTTAAAAGTCTTTGTCTTGGTCTTGAGACCAAAAGTCTTGGTCTTGGTCTTGGTCTTGAGGTTCAATACTTAAGGTCTTGGTCGTGGTATTGGTCTTGAGGCTCAAAGTCTTGGTCTTGGTTTTGCAAGACCAAGACCAAGACTTTTGACAATATGAACAGTCATTTAACAAAACGCAAGAATTTTTAAAATTTATCCAATAATTACTAATACAATTGCTTTAGTATTTACACGTTGAGGCTTTACTGTTGTTTTGGACATTTATTTTGTCTTCCAGTTATTTACCATGGAATGATTTCAAAACAGACTCACAATTTGTACATTTACATCCGGTACTTGAAAAGCTGCTCTGTGTGCCAGTGAATTCAGCACTGTAGAACGTATTTTTCACAAGGCAGAATTTTATGAGGTCCCACAAGTCACCTCTTGGTCAGAAAATTCTGAACGAATTTTTTTTCTAAAATGAAACAGGCATTTCAAATAACACTTCGCATGAAGGACTTTTGTAAATACGAATTCGGAATTCTCTGCAGTCTGCATTTGGAGTTGTTTTGTTTGAATAAAATAAAAGATTCATGTTTTCATCAAAATAGCGAGTAGTCCGACTTGACAATTTTTTTAGTAAGGAATAGAAGTCTGGATATGGTTGTGATATTTGGCATTTTTCTCGGTTTTGGTCTTGAGTTTCAAAGTCTTGGTCTTGGTCTTGAGGTTCAAGGTCTTGGCCTTGGTCTTGGTCTTGAGGTTCAAGGTCTTGGTCTTGATCTTGGTCTTGAGGTTTGAGGTTCAAGGTCTTGGTCTTGGTCTTGAGGTTCAAAGTCTTGGTCTTGGTCTTGAGGTTCAAGGTCTTGGTCTTGGTCTTGAGGTTCAAGGTCTTGGTCTTGGTCTTGGTTTTGAGGTTCAAAGTCTTGGTCTTGGTCTTGGTCTTGAGGTTCAAGGTCTTGGTCTTGGTCTTGAGGTTTAAGGTCTTGACAACAAGACTGATCCTTTCTAACATGGTCACTGCTGCGGTTAGCTGTTATCTGGAAACGATGCTATTATGTACGTTTGTTTGTAGTGATATGCTATCGGAAGCCAAAGATCTCGTTGAACGTATGAAAGTCGATAAGCTGGTTAACTACGAAGAGGACTGGAAACTACTGACATTTCTCATCGGCGGAAATGACCTCTGTGGATCCTGCGAGGTACTTTTAATCAATCAATCAATCAATCAATCAATCAACCAACCTATCGATATGGTATGGTATATGGAAATTCATAAAGCGCCTCTCACAGTCCGAATTATTCGGAGGCGCTCTCAGTGTGTGAGCCTCGCGGAAACAGAAAAGACTTTAAACGATAAACAACACAGAGAAAGAGAAAATCTAGTAAGTATAGGGTCCCACGGAGTACCAAGGGAAGGGAGTTCCATAGGGATGGACCCACGACAGCGAAATATGTCTCTTGTTCCTTCTTTTTTTCACAACAAGGGCTTATACCGCCTCAGCAACTTTGTGTTTATCACAATATTAGTATAACGCTTTCTGAAACACCTTCAAGGCGCACTCGACGATCTAACAAGTTGCCATCCAACGGAAGAGACTAACAGCCGAAATATTCCACGAGAAAGCAAATAGGCCACGACTCGGAATTTCAGTGGAGATTGTTCTTGAAGGACGGTCCAACACACATGGACAAATGGCGAAGTGACCGAGTCGCTGTATACAATGCTCCTGACCAATACATCTTCAAGGTCCTTAAAAGCCTAATCTAGACACAGCACACGCATGACATTGACAGACCTATACTCAAACTGACCTACGGAAGACGGACTGGGTTTGCTTGAGCGCCCTTGTATAAGCTGGTTATAACGTCTCAAATTCATTGAAGAAGCGAATATCTTAAAATACCCCATGGGCGTAACTTTGTATTGTAACGGTTGTGTCCGGACAACGCCATTTTTAAAGTGGCGATGACAGGATTACTCTTTGCCCCTGCACCATAGGCGTAGACTCTGTGGGGGGGGGCAGCCGGGGCACGTGCCCCCCAATAATTGAGATGGACTGTATATTTAATGCAACAAGTGTAGACAAAATAGCCAAATGCCCCAATATTTTGGACACATTTACGCTAGTGCCCTGCACTAAAGTAGTTTTTTCGACATGACAGCGTTATGTTGGCCTGAGAAGGGAGAAGGGAAGGGGAGAGGGTGGAGAGAAGGAAAGGGAGAGGGCAGGAACGAGGGAGGGGAGATTGGTCACCATCGACACTGTGTATGGGCACCACTGAGCACAAGTTGAGTGGCGCCGTAGAAAGTCCTGAATGATGATGATGATGATGATGATGATGATGATGATGATGATGATGATGATGATGATGATGATGATGATGATGATGATGATGATGCTGCTGATGATGAAAGTTACGCCCTTGTAAATACCAAATATGCAGTTACGATTGCAATTACGTTACAGGGAAAGCACAGCGCCGAACAGTTTTACGATTGGTTCAATCAGACTTTGACGTATCTGTCGGGTGAGATGCCGAGGACCCTCGTCAACCTTGTCTCCATGTTTGACGTTTCGCCATTACAGAACCTCAGCACAGGATACGCCTGTGACTTACTGCAATGGTATCTCATTTCCAATATTACAATTTACAAACACTGTCACTGAGTCACGGCACTAGCAGCAACTAAAAAAGAATGCGGACAGATTTTAAACTTTTTATTAAATAATTATTTCCCTGTTTCTTCGCATTCTTGTTCTTCGCATTTCTTCTTCTTCTCAGTGTTTTTCCTTCAGTAGGCCTAACAGTCCACTGCTGCAGTTCCGCGGCGCTGAAAACCTCAGTCTTGTTCTTAAAACACAGTTTAACACACACTTCGTCACACTTCTGTCTGTTTATTTGCTTGTTCCGATCGCTTCATCTCATGATGCTATGTCCACTGCATGGCGACCCTTCATTTAGACCAGCGGTTCTCAACCTTGTTAGTGCTGCGATCCCTTGATAATATTTCCAAAGTTGTGGTGACCCCGAACAATAAAATTTATTCGGTTGTCCCCCTCATCGCATTTTTGCTACCATTATGATGCATTTCACTTCTCACCATTTGATAGGCCTAATCATTCACATCATGCATAATAGCATAGTAAATCATTGATCAGCAAAACTATTTGTAATTTTTTGTTGGAATAATTTTGAAAATTTTAAAAGTAAAATGTAGTAAATTAAATGTTTACTTGAAGTTAAATATTATTGTGTATTGTATTATGACTGTACAATTAGGAGTTACAAATTTCAATAGCAGCTGCTAAATTAAAAATTTTCGGCCAGCCTTTGCAAGATCTAAACGCAGAAATCATAGGCTAATTAGATAAAATATTAAATATTCTACTGAGAAACTACATGACAACTTTTTTCTAAATTTCTGAAGGTTCCAACCGACCCCTAGCAAACCGTAAGGCACCCCCGCGGGGGTCGCGACTCACAGGTTGAGAACCGCTGATTTAGACCACATTTGTATGCATCTATATACTAAACTGGCATTTCGTTCGCCTTCAGGGGCTTTTGCGCTTGTGCTCGTAACTGGACGACGCTGCCTGCCTTGCGTACTCTACAGCTGGAATACCACGAGCAGTACGTTAAGCTGGCCAACGATTCAAGGTTCAACAACCGAGACGACTTCGCTGTGGTCGTTCAGCACCACATGCGTGACATGATACCCCCAACGGACGTACGTATCACGTGCACATCAGTAGGCCTAATCGTAATCGTAAACTCCAAATTACTGAAGCGCTAATCTAAAGCTAAACGCAGGGCACCAGCTTCTTCACGAGCGCACACTTCTCGACAAGGCGACGGATTTAGCATTGACAAGAGGAAAATACATGCATTAGAAACGTCAGTTGTAGTCAGATGAGAATTGCATGGGGATCGAAGTATAGGCCTAATGCCTAATAGTTTCCAGGGAACTAAGCGACTTCATTCTACCAGAAATTAACCTTGTAGGCCTACTGGCTTTTTAAAATTATGCGATCAAAATACTTAATTAAGCAAAATTATGCTATGTTTATTCCATTGCTAAAATGCTAGAGGCGCGTTTACGCATAAGCGCACTAGGCGCGCGCCAAGGGCCCCAAAATCTCAGAGGGCCCCAAACGACTGAAAATATTGTTTTTCAATTATAAAAAATGACATTATTGAATTTTGAATTATTTTACAGTTTAGCATTCACATGAAAGTATATTATTATAAATTTATATTGTTTTTTTCATTTGGGCTAATAATTCGTATTGTGCAATTGTGCAAATAACATCATGTTCAGAAGCGTCCCCAAAAATGTTTGCGCCTAGGCCCCGTTTTTTGTAAACGCGCCTCTGTAAAATGTATTTATTTTTCCCATTTTTTCCCATATTTCCCATTTCACTTGATAGGCTACGTCAGAACACTGACGTCATTGCCCGTAATTATACGAATAACCGAATGTGACTGCACTGCCTTAATTAATTAAGTAGGCTATGATTACTCAGTTTTATTGCTTTCGACATTTTATCGATTAAATTCCGAATATCTATGTTATGCGAATTTCTCCATGACTTAAAATACTATCGACAGAGTTTAACGTAAAACTATGGGACTACTGAAATATAACCCCGTCCCCCGCCCCCATATGCTAAAATCGCATATTAAATAATTCCTTGGAGCCCTATCCATAGACAAGCAGAATCCCTAATTTATCCATGGGCTCTGTAGTCTGTATGGGTCCCATATAGCAATGTTGGTCTTTTATGGGCTCCATAAATAATTAAATAATTATTTAAAGCTGTCCTGTGTAATGAAAACCATTCACTAAGATGCCTTTTCCCTAACCATCATTTAACTCCCTATTTTCTTAGAGACAGACCTCATAACTTTAACCTCCCAGGCCTCCCTGAGGTTACGAAACTTTACGAAACTTTATTTCTCGTATGTTATTCGCCAACTCATACTAAGCTATTACTTCCTCAGTTCTATTTTTCATGTACACCTATAGCGTTTTATGCCTGTTGTTCTACGTAATAAACGAATATAAACATAAACATAAACATGCTGGCAGGGTAAAGAGAAAAGTCAAGACCATGGTATGCGAAAGTCTCTCATTTCTCCTACAAATAACATCCTGGTTGTATAGTTACTCGGAATTGCCCCGCGGTACTGTGTTGTAGGTCAAGTAAAGATCATTAGCCCACGCTAGCTAGGGCCTACATTGGGTAGAGCGTACTTAAAGAAGATACTGTGGACCTGTTCTACCTTCAAGTTGTAATGTCTTCATCTTTTAGGCAAACGGAAATTACTTGCCAGGCTACCTAAGTCCCGACTGTTTCCATCCGAATAGAATCTCTCATCAGGGATTTGCCGTTTGGCTGTGGAATACGATGGTTAGTTTTTTTAATGAAATGTATTGGTGGGAACACAATGTCATTATTTCGTGGAAAGCACTGGCGGCGATCTTGTTTGACAGGTGGGGGGGTGTGATTTTGAACTGACCTGGTCAGAAAAAGAGTTTTGAACTGATCTGCTCAAAAAAAGAGGTAAAAAATTTGTTGACATTGTTTTGTGTTTCTTCAAAATGGGAGGTGGGGGGGGGCACAAATGTATGGTGTGCCCCCCCACTCTCAAAGGTAGGGAGTCTTGTCCCCCTCGACCCCCGGGATCGCCGTCCATGGTGGAACGCATCACTTAGGTCTATATTACAGGACTCTTCACACACACTCACACACACACAGACACACACACACACACACAAGTCACGTGTGTGTGTGTGTGTGTGTGTGTGTGTGTGTGTGTGTGTGTGTGTGTGTGTGTGTGTGTGTGTGTGTGTGTGTGTGTGTGTGTGTGTGTGTGTGTGAAGGAATTGATACCCCCACTTTTTAGACCAAAGTTACGCCCCTGATTCAGATAGTATACAACCGCAGTAGAAAACCGAACATAGGGCCTAAGAGAATTTAGGTAGGCTATATTATATCGAGCCAATAATTGTATCGCGCAAGAACTGTCATACGACAGATCGAATTAGCCGAGAAGCAACCACCAGCAAGGACCTACATGTATATTAATGGATTAATAATCAATTTTAAAATCTAAAATGTAATGTAGGCTAACAATGATTTTGAAAATAACACATAGCTATATGTTCACCGGTGAGCTTCTAATAGCGCCCCTCTAAAGCAGCTGTGCGCGGTCTCTTAGGCCTATTCATTTGGCTTATTCCTCGAATATCCAATGGAAGGTACGGTTCTTTCAACGTTTCCCACGCAGCTTTCCAGCCACTATAATGCATATTAGTTTATACTGCACGCACCATATATATAATCATATATAATTATATATATAATTATATATATATATACACACGTATATGTAGGCTATATGTATAATTATGTAGATGCATTTGTGTGTATTTATAGATTAATTATTTTATGCTAGTAGTTGAATGTCTGATCGATTTTTCAGTTGATTCCTGTCAATCAGAAACCATATTCTGTGGATACAAATAACCAGAATGTCCCGATCAGCTGTCCTTCAGAGGCAAGTTTTTAATCTCTTCTCTATTTGGTTGACTGTTGGCATTCCACCTTGAATCAGTCCGGATGTCACACTCTTTCCTTTCTTTGCACATTTTTATGTGGTTGATATTGTTCCAGTCAATAACGTTTCTAGGATGACATAATGGACGCCTGGAAAAGTGTCCCGAATCTGCTTTGTAATCTATATATTTTATTGGATGGCTATATAGATGTACACGATTCAGTATGCTGCAGCTGAATCCCTGATCTATTGCTTGACAAACGCTGTTAGCATTCAGGAAAATCCAGCAACAGGATTATTCTTATGTGCGCTTTAGAAATATCCGAAAGATTGCATGCTCTAATAATTCAATGTACGATTTACCTGTAAGTCGGCTACACTGAGCTTGGTGTTTACCTGAAATTCACGAATAATTTTCTCCTCTGTAGGCCTAGAAGCATTCATTACATTTACACGAATTAAGAGTGAAGCAACATTCAAATTACTCCGTCAATTCTTTCAGGTGTTCACAACATGAAAGATTAAATTTCAGTTAAGAAAATAAGACAGCTTAACTGAAATAGGCTACATTTATGCATTCCTTTCTTCGTCTGTACCTAGATGACTGTATTCCTTTCTTCGTCTGTACCTGGATGACTGTATTATTTCTCTTCGTCTGTACCGAGATGACTGCATTCCTTTCTTCGTCTGTACCTGGTTGACTGTATTCCTTTCTTCGTCTGTACCTATAGATGACTGCATTCCTTTCTTCGTCTGTACCTAGATGACTGCATTCCTTTCTTCGTCTGTACCTAGATGACTGCATTCCTTTCTTCGTCTGTACCTGGATGACTGCATTCGTTTCTTCGTCTGTACCTAGATGACTGTATTCCTTTCTTCGTCTGTACCTGGATGACTGTATTCCTTTCTTCATCTGTACCTGGATGACTGGATTCCTTTCTTCGTCTGTACCTGGATGACTGCATTAGTTTTCTTCGTCTGTACCTGGATGACTGCATTCGTTTCTTCGTCTGTACCTGGATGACTGCATTCGTTTCTTCGTCTGTACCTGGATGACTGTATTCCTTTCTTCATCTGTACCTGGATGACTGCATTCCTTTCTTCGTCTGTACCTGGATGACTGCATTATTTTTCTTCGACTGTACCTGGATGACTGCATTCTTTTCTTCATCTGTACCTAGATGACTGTATTCCTTTCTTCATCTGTACCTTGATGACTCCATTCCTTTCTTCGTCTTTACCTGGATTACTGCATTCGTTTCTTCGTCTGTACCTAGATGACTGTATTCCTTTCTTCGTCTGTACCTATAGATGACTGCATTCCTTTCTTCATCTGTACCTGGATGACTGCATTCCTTTCTTCATCTGTACCTGGATGACTGCATTCCTTTCTTCGTCTGTACCTGGATGACTGCATTATTTTTCTTCGTCTGTACCTGGATGACTGCATTCCTTTCTTCGTCTGTACCTAGATGACTGTATTCCTTTCTTCATCTGTACCTGGATGACTGCATTCCTTTCTTCATCTGTACCTGGATGACTGGATTCCTTTCTTCGTCTGTACCTAGATGACTGCATTATTTTTGTTCGTCTGTACCGAGATGACTTTATTCCTTTCTTCGTCTGTACCTGGATGACTGTATTCCTTTCTTCGTCTGTACCTAGATGACTGCATTCCTTTCTTCGTCTGTACCTGGATGACTGTATTCCTTTCTTCCTCTGTACCTAGATGACTGCATTATTTCTCTTCGTCTGTACCGAGATGACTGCATTCCTTTCTTCGTCTGTACCTGGTTGACTGTATTCCTTTCTTCGTCTGTACCTATAGATGACTGCATTCCTTTCTTCGTCTGTACCTAGATGACTGCATTCCTTTCTTCGTCTGTACCTAGATGACTGCATTCCTTTCTTCGTCTGTACCTAGATGACTGTATTCCTTTCTTCATCTGTACCTGGATGACTGTATTCCTTTCTTCGTCTGTACCTGGATGACTGCATTATTTTTCTTCGTCTGTACCTGGATGACTGCATTCGTTTCTTCGTCTGTACCTAGATGACTGTATTCCTTTCTTCGTCTGTACCTGGATGACTGTATTCCTTTCTTCATCTGTACCTGGATGACTGGATTCCTTTCTTCGTCTGTACCTGGATGACTGCATTAGTTTTCTTCGTCTGTACCTGAATGACTGCATTCCTTTCTTCGTCTGTACCTGGATGACTGCATTCGTTTCTTCGTCTGTACCTGAATGACTGCATTCCTTTCTTCATCTGTACCTAGATGACTGTATTCCTTTCTTCATCTGTACCTTGATGACTCCATTCCTTTCTTCGTCTTTACCTGGATTACTGCATTCGTTTCTTCGTCTGTACCTAGATGACTGTATTCCTTTCTTCGTCTGTACCTATAGATGACTGCATTCCTTTCTTCATCTGTACCTGGATGACTGCATTCCTTTCTTCGTCTGTACCTGGATGACTGCATTATTTTTCTTCGTCTGTACCTGGATGACTGCATTCCTTTCTTCGTCTGTACCTAGATGACTGTATTCCTTTCTTCATCTGTACCTGGATGACTGGATTCCTTTCTTCGTCTGTACCTGGATGACTGCATTATTTTTGTTCGTCTGTACCTGGGTGACTTTATTCCTTTCTTCGTCTGTACCTGGATGACTGTATTCCTTTCTTCGTCTGTACCTAGATGACTGCATTCCTTTCTTTGTCTGTACCTAGATGACTGCATTCCTTTCTTCGTCTGTACCTAGATGACTGTATTTCTTTCTTCATCTGTACCTGGATGACTGCATTCCTTTCTTCGTCTGTACCTGGACTGTATTCCTTTCTTCATCTGTACCTGGATGACTGGATTCCTTTCTTCATCTGTACCTAGATGACTGTATTCCTTTCTTCGTCTGTACCTGGACTGTATTCCTTTCTTCATCTGTACCTGTATGACTGGATTCCTTTCTTCATCTGTACCTTGATGACTGGATTCCTTTCTTCGTCTGTACCTGGATGACTGCATTATTTTTGTTCGTCTGTGCCTGGATGACTTTATTCCTTTCTTCGTCTGTACCTGGATGACTGTATTCCTTTCTGCGTCTGTACCTGGATGACTGCATTCCTTTCTTCGTCTGTACCTGGATGACTGCATTATTTTTCTTCGTCTGTACCTGGATGACTGTATTAATTTCTTCGTCTGTGCCTGGATGACTGCATTCCTTTCTTCGTCTGTACCTTGATGACTGCATTCCTTTCTTCGTCTGTACCTGGATGACTTTATTCCTTTCTTCGTCTGTACCTGGATGACTGCATTCCTTTCTTCGTCTGTACCTGGATGACTGTATTCCTTTCTTCATCTGTACCTGGATGACTGTATTCCTTTCTTCGTCTGTACCTGGATGACTGCATTCCTTTCTTCGTCTGTACCTGGATGACTGCATTCCTTTATTCATCTGTACCTAGATGACTGCATTCCTTTCTTCGTCTGTGCCTGGACGACACAAGCTCAGCTTGCTAGAATGAGTATACACTGACCGTATTCTGATAGTGGGAAGATCAGATGGCGAGGGAGAAGCTGACACCCGCCCTCGTATGCCAAGACTAAGCAAATGAAGTCGCTAACACTTCATATACCCATGGCTGCCTCTCAGCCTAGGCTTCGTTGCCGGACTACTCTTCTTCTTCTTCCTCTGCTTCTTCTTCTTCTTTGATCTTTTCTTCGCATTGTCCTTAGCAGTCATCTTTTTTATAACGTGGAGAGTACGGGTTCGAACCTCCTCCCTGGAGCGGTTGCTGTGTATAGGGACCTTGAGCAAGTAATTCACTCGCAGTTGCTCAGTGCCATCAAGTACGTGATGCTTAGTCGGTCGATATTGGTGCTAATAAACCAGAAATGATGATGATGATGATGATGATGATGATGATGATGATGATGATGATGATGATGATGATGATGATGATGATGATGATGATGATGATGATGATAGTAAACTGTATTAATTACTAGCCTAATTCGGTGCTGGCGTTGTTTGTATACATATGACAGGAGTATCCGTACATCTTCACCAATGCTAACAGTGACGTTCCGTGGCCTCCTGCTGGATCAGTGAATCCGCCGGCACCCGTGATCAGTTCGTCTTCAGCACTGAGCATCCATCATTCCTACATCCTTCTTGTGGCCTGGATTCTGAAACTGGTCAGCACTTAGCCGAATCGAAGAACGAGCATCCCGCCAAACAGAAAGACAAAGAGCTAAAATGGAGGGGAGTAAGAGCAGTCAGATTAATGAGCTAAATGACTTGAACGGCTAGTAATTTTTGGGTTTTTGTATGTATATCCTTGTAAACATGAACTTTACTCATTGTAAGCCCAATGAGGAATTTTACAGCTTTAGGGGTCTACTACCACATAACCATGCAGTACCAATTAATTATTATGGATTAATGTGTTAGTTTTATTTGAAAACTGTGGCCATCTGAAATTGTAATTCTTACAGGTAGGGCGATATAGGCTATGAAGCTTCTATGTCTACAGGCCAGTCGATTTGAAAAATGCTGTTGTTTTATCTGTGTTTTTGTGATATGTAGGCCTAGTGTAGGGCCCTACCATGGCACACATACAATATAGCATTTGCCCATCTTTAAAAGAAACCATCGAAAGCGGTTATGTTAGACTTTATAGTGGCACTCCAAATCTAACTGAACGAACGCGTACATTGACAAGAGTGGAAGATAGATAGAAGCGGGATGGATCGGTCGAGTCAAACATAAATAATTATGCCACAGAGATTACCAGTCTCAGCTAAGAAGACGCCAGAAGAGACTTGGCCTAACTGTAGGAAGAAACCATGTCAAACTTCACCGTAGAGTACTTTTGGGCGATTTTCTTTTCTATATCTGAGAGCTTAGGCGTGGCTTTTACGGTAAGATTCAAAACTCCGCCACGGCCCGCACTATGATAGAGCCAGTCCCAATTAGCCTGGAAAAAAGGTGACGGCAACGGCCCAGACAGCCGTAAGATGTCATTAAATACTAGAAACTACTGCTACATGGTAAGATCCTTTATAGGCCATCCATATAATACGTACGCAAAAATCGGGGAAAATTGGACCCCTCCCTGTATACGCACCCCTACTTTTTCCACCTCCCCCACCTGCGTACGTACGCTTGACGCACACCCTCTTCCAAGACCAGCTGCAGAATGTGTCAGTACGACAGGTCCAGGCAGCGGCTGTCTGCACCTTAAGCCAGATTGAAGGATGAGTAATCACTGCTGAGCTGTGTGATAGTTTAATAATAGCGTTCAGAGTTCAGACGTAAGGACCCTAAGGTGGCAAACAAGAGACACCTCTCCCACAGTCCTACTTCCCCTGGTAGTATACCTGATAGCTGAAGAGATTGAACTGTGGCTCACTTGAAGGCCAATCAATTTGAATACCAATATATAGACAAATTATAGGTCCCCCGTTTCCTATGCGTACGTACATTATCAGTAGATCCCTCATACGCAAACATACGCAACCATACGCAACATATGCATTTGGGAATTTTGGGTTAACCCCCTCCCCTCCATGCATATGTAATATATGGGTGGCCCCTTACAAGGGTTTTGCCATCATGTGCCAATGATCCCTTCCTTTAGGCAGTGTGGGAACTGTAGAAAAGACGGGGGGGGGGGTCAACATTTATCTGTATTTTGCAAACTGATGTCAACTAAATTTGAAAGCAGCTGATTTCAACGCTAGCGTTTGCCCTGGATCGCCCTGGTGTAGAGCGCCACTGCATCACTGATAACATGGAAGATGTGTTGGCTCATACTTCAATGTTAAGGCGCCAGTAGTGACGTCAGCTAATAGGTTGGACTCGTCTCGACAAGCTGAGCCTTCACACCGAATAGCTACATGAATAGCGGAAAGCGAGACACTGGTGAACTTCAACAGCGTAACAGTACCATAAGATAATTAACTGATAATGAGCGACTGTACTTCTGTAGACTTCCAGACAATTTGATCTATAATGTACCACAGGTCTTAACAGCCCATGTTCTGTGACAGAAAAAGGATTTGATGAAGGTCTGCAATAGCATAAGTAACCAGCCGCAGTGTGTTCTAATCCACATAAGGAGTAAAATGAGGCGAAGAGAAAACAGAACAGTTTAACAGCTTTTGTTTATTGTATCCACAGTAGAAAATACATAAAAATGAAAATGACAACTTAACAAAAATGTGTTTAAATTAAAAAATACTGAAGATATGAAACTGCCTAAATCAGAATATATACACAAGCATATAAGTGTATATATATACATACACATATGTACATACATATATATATATATACACATATATATTAGTAAGAACATAGGTTTAGACTGTTGCAAAGGATTCCATGAACACAGGCATGCAGTGCACTCATAAATTTAAAAAGAGAAACACTATTAAGAGAAGGCAAAGTTTTTTCTTCATAGAGAAAACGAATGAAGATAACTTCTTGCTCTTTCTCTCTTAATGATCTGCATGTGGCAAGAAGTCTACAAAGTAACCTTCGGAAACAAAGACTGAGTTGCATTTGGACTCCTTAACACTTTAACGACGAGCTGCATTGGTATCCCAATAGAGTTTAGCACATTCTCGTCGTTAATGTTAAGCAACACAAGAAGTTATTCAACTTATGTAGCTACATATTTAGTAACATCTGGCTTTCTACTAAAACCAGCACAGGCATTATAACCGTAGTTAATTTTATTCCATACAAACAAGTCAGGTCCTCCAAACATGTAACACAGAATGGAAAGAATCTCAGCAATGTCAGCGTGTTATGTTGACTATCTTCAAATTCAAGACCAGTTCTTGAATTATTGAATCGAATTGACCAATTGTTATTCTTCATGTTTTACTTTACTGCTGACAAACTTTTACCCAAACGAATGTTTACAGGCATCTCGGCTACATTTACTACTATTTCTGAAAGGTCTTCTGTTTAAAACCATTTAAAAATTGTCAACTTATGCATTTAAAATTATTTATTTGATAATTTACAAAAGATTCTATTGCATTTAATCCTAGAACCGTTTTTAAATGCCTTTCTACCTATTTCAATGTGTGGTCAATCACCAATAATCTCGCTAAACTTTGTCTCGTCTCAATGTAGACCACTGAAATCAAGCTTACAGACTCGGTATATCAGCTTACTTTCAGATTTGCAAATATCAGAGTGCAGACGTTTATGTATTTACTATTAAAAACAACAAGATTGTCTGAGATTTTCGGAGGTTAGCTGAATTTGATTATAACTCAGAAAAAGACACGGATTGCTCTGAAAGTAAAACACAATCCAAATGACAAATTTTCATAGAAGACAAAATTAAAAACAGCAAAGAATTTCACAGCACAGTCCTTGCTAAGATTAATACTAATAGCAGTAATAGAATGAGTATGACAATATTTTTGAGCTGTAAAGTTCAAAAGACCGTAAATACGTCTAAAGCTATCACACACATTAGGAAAAATGCATACTTATCATGCTCAGGACAATTGTAAGCTGATTAATGTGCATCATACACAGGAAATTGTAAAGTTTACTCAAAAACCGCAATATGTACAAGAAACACAGAGCACACAATATACACAGTTAGCTACATTGGTTGTGGTTGTGTCGCAAGCACCTCTGCGTAAGAGAGCGTGCGGATTGCGCCGAGCCTCAGGATGGTGGCTTATTTAAGAGATTTAAATCTCAGGCAAGCACGGTCCCTACACGGGGAACTTAAATGGCGTGGCACCCAGTTAAATGGGCAGCGGTTTTGAAGGATATCACCTGATCAATTCAGTGAAAAGTGAGCAGGGTCGAGGACATACGGTTGCTATATAAAAACGTGTACATTTACACTTAATAGGTAGGTAGAATGCATGCCCCATGCAACAAGGCTGGCAGATGGCAGCCATTCATAGGCAATTTTTCATCAACCACACATTAAAACTATGTCCTTTCCATCATGCAACACTAGAATTGCTAGTTATAAGCATTCTGAAATTCTTAGAATTGCAATAGTAGCCCATTACCATAACCCTAGCTGCCAATTACTATTATCAAGCACCCTACATTTGTCAGTGTATGTATTCAGGTCAATATTTCTGTGTGACTTTGCAAGCTTAACAATTTTAGTAATAATAATAATAATACGACAAGGTTGGAGCGGAATTATCAACAATAAACACCCCAGGAAACTAATTCATACCCAGCGTTAAAGTATCTCGACGGTAAAGATTCCTGGCATTAGAAATTAAGGATTCAGATTCAAGCTACAGAAGAGCAGAATGGCTCTGCAGAGCTGAAACTAAGACCGAGTCCCTGTTTTCAGACACTAGAGAAATAAGTTCAAGATTTGTGAGCAGTAAGAGTAGCATATACTAAAGTCAAAGGAAATTAAAGCATATGGATAAATGAACCATTCTGATTCATGATCAAAGAGAGGGAGGAACTGTCGGTGAAAGATCGAAAGAATGAGCAAGAGATGCAACGTACTTTGGATCAGGTCAATAAGAAAGCAATCCTGCAGTGATTGTGTTGATGAAAATGAAAGCCCAGAAAGGTTATTCCGAGTGACCTAAGCTCAAGAAAAGGACACGATAAAGAGCAAGATTACTGAGATGAAAGCTTTGAAATGTTGGAGGGGCATCAATGCATTCACTAGTCCCTGGGCCAGGTCACAAAAGCACAACAATGAGGTTTTGGAAATCGTCAAATAATGCCGGCAAAGTTGGAACAATTACACCTCGTGCAAAAAGTTACAAAAACCACAGGAAGCCAACAACTGTGATACATTAATGTAACAGGTTATAACAACAAGCAGACAGACATTATATATAAACATATATATAATGTATTACATATATACAATGCAATGTGTGTATATATGTATGATGTAGGCAACAGCAATTTACGATATATGTACAAGTCCTTTTCACTGTTGTGTCATTCTGCACTAGACCAACCTCTCTGAAAAGATCGGTTTCATTTGATCAACACTCAGAAAGCATCGCAGAACAACTGTCACTACTGCAAGCTGTAGCACATAATCCAAAGTTTGCATAGAATTCTGCTTTGATGACCGGGTTTGCATTTCTTGTGCTAGTTCCGCCATCTCGTTGTTGTTCCGTATAATAGCCCATAAAGCGATAAGTTCCAGGCACAAAATGAACATGTCCTAACGGGAGTAATAAAGTTATTTCACTAACGAACAACTGCATTTCAACAACATCGTCTCAGTTTAAAAAGAAACTGACCTGGCCTTGAAACAGTCGTTTCAGTTAGGAAATGATTCTGTGTCAGCAGTAGACATGTCACTAAGTCCTGGACATGGCAAAACCGTGAACCAGACAACTGAGCATCAGACACCCTCTTCCTGTATCCAGTAATTGATGAAAGGTGCTTTTCAGCACATTTCTTAAACAAAACTTTCTACCGGATTCTTTCTGTATAACATTTCTTAGGTTTCGTGTGATGAAGGCCACTCAATAAGGGACTTCATACGGAATGAAGAATTTGAATTCAAGTGTTTTAAAGCATGGTGTCCAAAGAGCCCAGGTAAATACTGTACACAAAGAGCAAAAACCTTATCACAATCTAAAAATGTTCTGGAACATTGCCAAGTTTAATTAACAGTGGATCATGTATGACACATAACCACGATATGCAGGCATCACGTCCAAAACTAACATCATTTACAAAATGACTAATGCAAATGCTGCAGTTTTTGTTGGCCAGATCGTTTGTTTAACCTTGCAGACAGTGGAGAACAGAGGAATGATCACAGGAAGGAACAAAGGAAGGTAAGCAGGAAGGAAAGAAGAAGGGAAGAAAGAGATGCATGGCATTAACGAAGTAATGAATGAAAGAGGGCTGGCAGAAAGGAAAGAAGGATGGAAGGAAACAAAAGCAACAAATGAAGGAAGAAAGGGAGCAATGATGTAATCAAAAAGCAAAAATAAAAGAGAAGAAGGAAAGAAACTAAAGGACAGAAAGAGGAAAACAGAATATAAAGAAGACAGAGACAGACAGACAGACAGACAGACAGAGACAGACAGACAGACAGACAGAGAAACAGAGAGAAGAACCACTGGCATTACATCAAGAGGGACATGTATTTGTTAAACCTCCCTGTCTTAGGCCTGTTCGATTTCTTTAGACTTTGAGCAAATTTCAGAAAACATCACCCAAATAACGTGAACACCATAATAAAGGAGCATCAGTTGTGATTGTTGAGCTGTTATGTCTGGATTGTTTAGTCTTTTGAAAAACTGCTAGAGGCCTACCTACCTGCACAAAGTTCAACAAAAACAAACAAACTGCAGCATAGCAAATCACACAGCAAAACCGACCAGTTGTAGAACTGACATTACCATTTTGCAAATAAGTTCAAGCAGAAGCAAAAACGTCTGAGAAGTTAAGGCCAGCAAGAAGTTTTCCGACAATTTACAACTTTCTCTCTTGCTGGTCAAATCATAAAGAAGCTAAACACATGTGCTGCACAGCCAGAGAAGGGACAAGACGGTCCCCGCTTCTAAACCTGCTAAAACTTGTTAGAAATGTCACAACATTGTACACCGATGGCATATCGTATCGTAATGCGCACAAGTATACAAACATCATGCATGAATAAACAATTATTAGAAAAGGCTACAATATTTATTTTGATAAATGACCAAGAGAGTGTCGACTATTATTATTCTTATTATTATAATATATATATGCACAAAGAAGGTTTTAGGCTAACTACCCATACGAAAGATATGTATCGTGCAATAATCGTACAATAGCAGAAACAACACAACTGCAAGGAGGACGCAAATACCTATATAGTAGAAATTCACATCGTCTGCATAAAACAGCGAAAACATGACAGCAATGGCTCGAACATACGTGGCTCAGACAATGCCGAATGAGTGGGACCAGAGGCAGCCAGTCTGGAGTTGGCAGGCGGGGCAGAAAACAGGAGGAAGAGCAGCCTCGACTCACTGTGTCAGCGCATCGTCAACGATCGTGGATGCAAGAATAAATTATAAAAATATCTCACGAATGAACAAGAAATCGTTAAGCATATACCTGAACAAAGTTACAGTAAAACTCACGGGACTTATAAAATAAACTGCAAAACGGCACGGCACAGTTGAAAGCCCGCAAATCAACAGGAAGGACTTGCCATCACGAGTAATAAAACACAGATCTAGAAGAAAATAAAACGAGAATAGTGCATCGTCATCATAATCATCGCTGCTGTTGCCCGCATTGCTGGTGGACAGTGTAGCAGCTAAAGAACCACACATAATGACTGGAAGTAATCTTGGAATTTTTTGTGCATATCGTCTATATAATAAAACTGCAAGACTACACTGACAGTAACCAACTACATGATAAATTTAACAGATAAAACTGTACAAAAGAGCTAAAACAAATTGAGCTTTTTCATAATGTTACATTCATAATTATGCATTATAAAGAAGAGTATTGAAAAAATTAGCTGGATGGTCATATACACCACACCAATAGTTTTGACTTTAAAGCATGTTGGTCGATCTGCAGTCGACCATCGCGTACATGGCACACAGAGGGTTTGATTTGACAGTAAATTGCTCTACAATTGAGAATCTTCCTCCTCGGCTGATGTGGAATGGCAGAGTTTTTGTGGCAGACACATCAAAATGTTTGACCATCAGACAACAACTTCGCTTTCGGCAAACAATTCCACCGTCTTGAAATCGTTTGGCGAGTCCACAGCAGCCCCATCAGCTTTCTTCTTTTCGGCAGCATCGACAAAGTCCTTTTCGTTAACTTCGTCGATGGTAATAATTGTCTGAGCATTGCCTGCATCATCCCCAAACTCGCCTGGAAGCAGCCCACGCTTTCTCTTCACGTAATTGCGCCACGTTCGTTGAATGACCTTGACCACAAATGTTTCGCGTTGCCTCTTCAGGGTGCTGCTGATCGGATGGTAGTCCTTCCTCTCGGGGCCTTTCTGGATGTCACCAAGATCCCCAGCTGTTTCCTGGGTCCCCAGAAAGTTTTTGGTGAGGGCGTCAAGAATATCGACGCAGTGGACGTGGTCGTCGACACAGATTGGAATGTCGAGAGACACAAGTTTAAAGAAGTTGGGTGCGGGCAGACGCAGCGGTACCTCAAGCGTGTCGACGAACTCACTCAGCTGTTCTAGTGCAATGTATTGGGTGGCCTTCTCGTCAAATCTCTCCCAGATCTCGTAGTACATGTCAAAGTCGTCCTGTGTGAGGCCTTGTTGGACGTCCTCAGTCGCCTGGCTGAAATTCTCAAGGATGACGGCGATGTACATGTTGATGACCACAAGAAAGCTGATGACCAGGTAAGTGACGAGATAGACGACCGCCTGCCCCGCGCTGCCACAGTCGCCGTTTGGCTTCACCTCGGTTTCCGTCTTGTTGCAGTCTTCCTCGTTCATAAGTCCGGCCAGGACACCGTCCCACCCGGCAGACGTTGACGTCTGGAAGAGTAGGATCATGCTACGGAAGAACGTTTCAAAGTTGAACATATCGTCGATGCCCTTGGTGTGTTTGACGTGCATGAAGAACGACATGCCAAAGATGGAGTAGATGAACATGACAAGGAAGAGCAGCAGGCCGATGTTGAAGAGCGCTGGCATCGATACTGCCAACGAGAATAACAGCGTGCGAATGCCCTTCGCAGACTTCACTAGTCGAAGAATACGACCGACACGGAACACACGCACGACTCTGAGGAGAGTCGGCGAGATCGGAAGATCATCCAACTGTTCAGACATTGCTGCAGCTGGAAATTAGAACAGCAACAGTCATCATCTGTTTTCATTATCATTTGTCATTAGCTGTAAACACTAGATATATTACTTTGCATCCAAGGAAACTAATACAAGAGAACTGTCAAATTTTTTATTTGCTCAGATAAAATTCCTTTGACCTAGATAAAAGGTGTGTACTCCGTCCTAAACGAACAACGTTGTTCCACCTCTGCCATCTTCCTTCATGTACTTATTTGCGTTCTGTCAACTTTATAATGAATAAATGAAATACTGATTGAGTGATTGATCATGCACAATTAAACATACGTTTCTGCTGTATCATGAAATTCTTAGCAGTACAGACAACTTAATCAGCAAATATCAGGAACTATTCATTACTGAAAATTGGCAAAAACTGAAACAAATGGTGACCATGCCAACAAAGGCACCACCAGCACAATATAGAAAGCTGTCAGCCTTCGAGAACTAGATCACTCGAACCAGAAAAGGTTCGCAAGGAGTTACAAAAATTGCCTACGACACTTGCCCAAACCCCCTACTTCACCTACTGGTTACAGAAGGTAAAGTTTAGAGCCAAACAGTTCATATAGTTAGGCAATCTTTCTTACTGAGCACTGATGATATTACAACCACAAAGTCGAAGACGTTCCATGGCTGTTTGAAATAATACTGGCGCAAGCCGAGCAATTTCATAATGCATTCACAGGTGAATATGAAGACGAACAGCTGGTTTATCCAGAAGAGGGCGTTCTTAAGGTCATCATCCATGTTATAGTGTTCAATTGACATTGTTGTCATATTGAGCAGAATTATTAACATGATAAAAATGTCAAACTTTTGGCAGGATGTCACTTGGAAGAACAACAGCTGGATTTTAATCTACAACAAAGGCATAAAACAAACAGGTAATACAACCTGGTTCAACACGGCGGCATGAATGTGCAACAAATTGATTGATTGATTGATTGAATTTTTATTGAAGCACCAAACAACAGACAAATCAAATTATGACAGTTTCGCCTATAGCATTACAAGTTCTGGCGTCAAAAGGGTAATCCAAAAGGGTCAAAAGTCCCGCTACAGCCTGGATTATCCTCTCACATAAACATTTTACAGGCGGCCTGTTCAACACACAACTTCATGATAATTTCAAACAACATTTCAATGTGCGGTTCTATACTTGTTCACCAATGTGCGGTTCGCTGTTGGTTTTTCAATAAAGAATATTAATAATAATAATAATAATAAATCTGACAATATCAACATAAACAATGAAATTAATAACATGGTTGTGATTTAATAATTACTGTTAAAAAGCAAAAAAGCAGTTCACAAATGCTTTCATGGCTTATGAGCAATGAGCATTAATTCAGTGAGTTATTATATCTTAATATGCCAAAAAAGAGAAGGTGAAGTTGATACAAAGACCCAAAATAATGAACAATTCGACTCGATACTCAGTGACTAAGCGCTTGAAGACCGAATAAACTACCATCAAAGCTGACTTTTATCAGCAAGGTGTTGCTCTCAGTGGAAATTGCCTTCCCTGGACAGATTTTCAGAAATGATGAAGAGTGCTACGGAGTTAAAGGCACGAAACATTAGAGACGCAACACTTCAGTCAGTGGTCACTGAGAGTAAAATCACAATCATTAGAGAAGCCAGGTTGAAATCCGACCGATCAGAGAAACTAAAAGCAGGCGATGGTGGGTAAGCAAGCTGAAAGAGCGAAATCTTTGCCTGATAGTCGAACCAACTTACGCACTATGTACTAGTTTAAAAGTCATGTGAAATGCAAGTTGTTAGCCAAATTAGGTTAATGTTTACTGTGAACAATGACATATCACAAAACACTACTTGCACAGTTAATGAACGCTGAACACATAATGTTTAAAAATGCTGTCTAGAAATCTTTTAACAAACTTAGATGACCTTGCTAGCAGCATTTGTTGTCTCTGTTAATACTTCGCTTGAATGAACTGCAACACTCATTGCTAGTTGGTGTTCAATAAAAGTCCTCAATTCAATCCAATTAAAATAGTGAACAGTAGTGAATGAAAGAAGCACAAGATCACGTGCTAATAAGTACTTATATTTAACTGATATAAGGTATGCAAAGTGGCAGGTTTCTGACGTGTTTGTCATTCACCTCAGCACTCCGAGTTAAGTTTGTGGTAATTCACACGATATTACCATTCAATGTCGAATGATTTTCTCCAAAAACCAAGGTTGCCCTGTTGTTGAACTGTTCTTGTTACGCTTGAATTATCATTACAATTAATATTACACATTAAATTAAGTGCCAAAGAGTAATCTACATATTGTTGAATGTTTACAGTTGGGACTACCTTAGGTTTAGGAATTGGTTTTTGTGGTTGCTTAGAGCCGAGCTTTTTCATGGCATTGTAGTATTTCTTTTGGTCTTCTGTCATAAGCATCTCTAAGGATCCTCCTGCTTATAAAAACAAACAGAAACTAAAGACTTGCACTTAGAATTGCACCCAGCATGCCTTCCTTAAAGTTCTTATTCTGTGCAGTTCATATGACACTTTTAACAAAATGCGATCTGAGATCTATGACAAATTACCGTTTTCATAACATACTGATGACTTTCGCAGAACTACACATCATTTAAATCAGCAACAAAAAATTCCACCAACAAGAGCTCAAAAGCTTTGTTACATTTTCTAATTGAAATGGCAATAAAACATGACTAAAAATTGTGAAAAACTTGATTTAGACATCAATAAATACATATCTTTTTCTTTTGCATATTGAAGTTTTCAATGATGACACCAATGAACAGATTAAGTGTGAAGAATGATCCAAACACTATGAAGAAGACGAAGTAGAGATACATGAGCGAACGATGTTCTTTGTAAGGCTGATGTTTCTCCTGCAAATAATCAAGTAACAAAAAACTCGTTTACTTGGCCGTGGTGGATTAATTCTGACTGACACAATGGGCAGCAAGAACACTGGTTTATCGACGGTACTTTAAAGTAGCACCTGCACTATTTACTCAGTTACTCACTATCCATGCTTTGATTAACAACTCAGCCTATTCGCTAATCTAGGTGTTGCTGCCAGAGAAACACACAGAAAGGCTATGAATGTGTCATGCGGAAAATTCTCGAGCTGCATCCCAGTCTAAATCCAGCTAGCATCATGGCGGATTTCGAGAAAGTGTGTCTAAACGCATGTGAGACCGTTTTCCCAAGGGCACGGGTAGCAGGATGTTTCTTCCATATAGGTCAGTGTTTGCGGCGTAAAGTGCAAGAATGTCATTTAGCGCCGGCTTACCGTGATGATGAAAATGTTCGAATGCATGTCAAAATGCTGTTAGCCGTCAGCTTTGTTCCCATTGGAGACGTTCCTCACGCTTTTGACGATTTGGTGGAAAGCAGCCCTCCACAACTTACACCAATAAATGATTACTGGGAAGACAACTACGTTGGAAGGCAAAGAAGAAATCATAGAGTCAATTCGAGATTTCCTATTGCCCTGTGGAACATGCGCGACCGTTTCAATGACAGTTCACCACGCACCAATAATTTGGTTGAGGCATGGCATCGGTCGTTTCAGCAGACAGTAGACTGTAATCATCCGTCTGTCTACAAACTCGTTGAACACTTTCGCGAGGAGCAGGATCAAGTCAAGATTCTTATCGAACGCTTTCAAGCAGGATTTCGACATCCAGAGGCTTCGAAATCAAAGTACGTCAAACTTAACCCTCACCTGCTAGCTTTGGTTTCGACATACGGCAACGTACCATTGCTCGACTATCTACGCGGAATCGCAAATAACGTTTCGATTTGAACGAATGAAACATGACAAACATTGTTTAGTAAACTAACAACAAACAATAACATCATAAAGAGTTTTTGGTGCTTTTTGATATTTGCTCCGTTTTACTTGGTTTTTCTTATTGACAACACAAAGAGTTCTCTCCTTTTTTATGTCTCAACGCCTCACACAATAATTCAACGTCTCGATGTATGTGCGCAATTGACGGCACGCATTTGCCTTGTGCGCAATTGGCGTTGCGCGCAACTGACGGCGCGCAATTGACGGTGCACATTTGTCATGCACGCCAAGGACGGGGTGCCGGTTCCATCTAATGCCCACGGAAATGATGGCACGGTCAGTACACTATGCGGTAAAATGCATTATATTGTTAGGTAATCAAGTATGTCCAATAGTTGAATAGTTGAATCGTTGAATCTGATTACCTGAGAAGTCAATAACAAGTCGCTAAGTCAGTCGATAAGTCTAAGTGACTTAGTCAGTCGATAAGCATGCAACTGAGTCGACTGAGTCGCTAAGTCAGTCGCTAACTCAGCAAGTCAGTCGGTAGTAGGGAATGCAAACCCGGGTTTATGCCTACCCGGGTACCCGGGTTACCCGGGATTTTTCGGAACCCGAAAACCCGGGTTTAACCGCGATTCAAACCCGGGTTTGAACCATGACATTAAAATTTCCTTATTATTTTATTATATTAAAAGTAGTCTAACTTGAATCAGTGTTTTACTATACAATATAAATGTAGCCCATTTCGGATGCATATCATTATCATTAATATACTACAAACGCAGCCATACTCGAAAGATTAACAACAGCAACGGAGGCCGACAGGTGAAACATCTATGCTTGAGCGTAACATAAACTTTGAGCACCATATAAGCCACAACAGACTCCACCATAGACGAAGCTTCCGTTCATAAGACTGGACTGAGGCAATGTGACATGGCCCTGCACGTGCAGTCTCGTTCTCTGCATCGAACGCAAGTATGGAGACCCCCACAGCCAAAACGAGAGACAGACACCTGCCAAAACCCGTCTATGTCATCGTAAACCGCGGTTGAAATCCGGGTTTGACGTGTTTGAAAAGGCATCACTGTCATCGTCGTTCACGCCATGAAACTCACAAATGCAGAGTAGGCCCTAATGGAAATATAACGATAGTGCTGCGCTTGGTAAAGCGTTGCGTAATGCTACTTCTACTTACTTATTTATCGGCTCGTTCCATGTCTTTATTGGTGACGTTAAATGAGTGAGGCTTCATATTTCACACGACCAGTGCGTAGGCCGAATGTTGAGTTTGTCGACTCTTGGCATCGGGTTCGTATAATCGGTAAACTGTTCTTATTTAAATTTAGTGACTTAAAAACAATGTTTAAATCATCAACTTTAAAGAGCGGTGTTTGGGAACATTTCGTTCGCGATTCTGTGGGACAGAAGGCTTAGTGCCAGTTATGTAAATCGAAGCTGAAAATTGTCGGCAGTTCCACACAAAATATGGATATTCATCTCCAGTCCAAGCATCAGATAAAACTGCTCAAATACGACGTTGATGACCCTTGTCGTCTGCAGAACTTTGGACTTTGTAGCTGCATACGATGACTCTGTTCTTACCGTTCTTACGTAAGACCCCACAGTAAAATGTTTATCATGTAAAGTTTGGAAACCCGGTAAAAACCCGGGTACCCGGGTTTTTGCTGGCACCCGGGTTCGTAAAAAGCCCTCGGGTTTGCATTCCCTAGTCGGTAGCTCCTTAGCGACTGATATCCGCCATAGCACTATGTTGCCTCCCAGGCTTGACCACACAGACACACTGACCTGGCACCGAAACTGACCAACCAACCTGGCTCTTGCAGACATGATCTGAGATAGTGCCAGTGATTGCTGGTCTTCCTGAAATGGCTATTGTGTGGTGCTGAGAAATTTAGGAGATTTTAATTAACATCATACATCACTGGTCAAATACATAGAAGTCTGAATTAAAATTCTGACAGTGTTTCCTATTTCCATAAATGCACGTTTATATTCATGAATTTGTATGCTTTTCTGTAATGATCCTATAGCCTTGACTCAACTCCTTTTTCAGTTTTTATTTTATCTGAAAAGATTCTTCATGACTGCTGCTCAAATGATGATTGCCTTTGGGTACTCCTGCTTAGAACTCAATAGACTCAGATAGAAATCTGTGATATATTACATGCATGAAAACTGACAAGTGATAATAACCCCATCTACATCAGACACTTTCTTTGGCAAACAAAAAGCTAAAGGACAGAACCAGTTTATTCACAGGCTTCTTCAATCAAGACAAAACCATACTAGTCTAGCACAAACACAATGCTCAGCAACTCATAATTCATAATTCAGCCAAGCACAGTCAATTCAAACCTCGTTCTCTTGGACACTTTGTAATGCCCTTAAGATAGTCTTTCATAGCTTAGCTCCACTTACACTGTCTACAACTTCCCATAACTTGTTCCAGATGATATTTTTGTCCACTTCATTAGTTTTAGAGATAAATTTTCCAAAATTCAATTTTCTCAAACATCTGTTTCTATCAATTTCCATTTCTATGATTTTTTTAACCTGGACATGAGAACTTATTTTCTCAGCTCCAAGACTTTTTAAAAGTTCTCTTCTGGCTCTGGTTACAAAAGCATATCAAACTGACACCAATATACTGCTTGCAACGCGGACTGAAGAGAAGAGCACAGCGAAGAGAGGAATGGCCATTGGAAGTAGAAACCTCCCAAAGGGCAGAGAACTTAAAGAAGAAGAAGACAGTTAGAAAACATTTTATTAATCAACTGGACATTACCTCCGTCTTACTGTCAATGGCATAGTTCATAATTTCAATCCAGCCTTTAAACGTTGCCTAAACATACAGAACAGAAACATTGAGATCTGTTATAGTGCTCAACATTGTATTTTCTACTGTTAATCTGTCCATGAAGTAATTAGAAGCAACAGAATTAACAGAAACTTAGTGAGTAAACTTAGTGAGTAACTACATTAGCAGTTGGGCATCATAAGTTAATAGAAGCAATCATAATAATAATTTCATTAACTGTCTTTAAGGTGGAAGACAAAATAAAATAGATTGTGTTCACAGGTATAGCAATTGTAAAACTAGAAATAATCTAGTACCAGTGAAGCACGTAAACACACAAAACAACACATGATTATCGAACGTTTTTTACAACCTCCAAAGACATATCACTGGCACAAATACAAGAAAACGATTGTGTTTACTTTGTGTTTTGGCAATCTTACACGTACCACTTGGAACAAGGCCAGATAGCCCGTCAAGACGTTGTCAAAGTTAACTTTTGGATTATTCCACGAGTAGTTATGTGATTCCATCTTTTCGATACACTGGCTCATGTTCCACACTTCGGTTACATTGATGACAGTACCCTCTGCATCTTCACACCGTTTAAACTTGCCGCCAAAGAGATTGACGCCCATGATGCTGAAGATGAGCCAGAACACAAGGCAGACAAGTAGGACATTGAAGATGGCAGGAATTGCCTGGATCAGCGCATTTACCACAACCTACAACAATGCAGTGTTCCTGAATGCAATTATATTTACTATATCTGAACACTGGTACTGAAATGTAATATAGAAGTAACAATTTACGCTGGATCCCTTATAGGAAGTTAAATAAATGGTGCTTTATGCAAGCAGATGTTAGTTCACATTGCCAGAAGATTTATCTTGCATCATTTGGGAATATCCGAGAACAGTCTGTCAACGATTTGGGAGAAGTGTGTCAGTGACAGGTTGAATGATTTAACCAGAAGTATTAATGCTCTCAGATATCAGCTGATAACATTGTTAACGTATACATCGGTACTTCACAACCATTCCTTTTTTATGTGAATGAAGGCTCACAATTGGACGATGACTGTGGGCTACATCATAACAGTAGTTTAGTATTACTATCAACTTCTCCACATATTGCTCCTTCTTGAAGAAGGAAAACAACAACAGGTCGATGCGTATCTTTATATGAAAGAAAAATTAGGGGTAACTGCCATTTTACCTTCATTCCTTCCCAGCGGGAGACAGCACGCAACGGTCGTAAAGCTCGCAGGGTTCGCAGTGCCCTGAAAGCTCCAATATTGCCATATCCCATACTCTCAGCGCCAAGACTCAGAAGAGAAATCTGCACAACAAACAACTCATGTACAGAGAATGACAAATTTACCGATGCACATGTTCTCTCATAATACTTACAATGTAAGGCTAACAAGACAAGTCAATGTAGCCTTGTAACAGTCTCTCAAAAGTATACGTGGACGCATGTATGTACATGAATTGGAATAGTTACAAAACACCTTTGAACAATCCTTTGAATGCACTGGATCTTTATAAGATGTGAAGCAATTGTAATTGTAGGTGCACATTCATACAGTAGGCCCCTACCTTTTCAAGACAATTCCTCAGTGATGCTATGAAACTAATAACACAAGACCACAATCAACAAGAAATGTCTTCAACCCTCAGCTAAACAGACGCACAGACTGGAGAAGGAGCTCATGTTGCAAGTTAACGATGAGCTGCATTGGTTTCCCAGTCACTTTTAGTACACTCTCATCATTAAAGTGCTAAACAGTAATCGTGGGTAACTATGATGAAGGGAGTAGTTGCCACTAGTGCAATGCCTGATGATTTGCATATTTAAAGCTTATGAAAATACAATATAAATTGCTAGAAGACTCTGAAGCTGTAAAAAGAGTAAAACAAATGTCCAGAATTATCCAGAAGGTTCAGAGAACTATTATTAAAAAAGGAACTGTTTGTTCAGTGGAATTAATTCTGCAGGTGCCACTCAGCATTTCTGGCAAATGGTCCAATACATGGAACAAGAAAAATCATGAAGTAATCTGTTCAGCCTATCAGGCTATCTCAGTTATCTATTCAGGCTGTCTAGCTCCTGTCTAACTTCAGTGTGTATAGTTAAATTAATGGCCAGTAAGTGGTATCTGATGATTGTTTCAATACCACATAGCAAACACAAACTCCCTCAGTCCACATCAACTGTGGCTGTTATGTGTACTCGCAAGCAGTGTTGTTAGAGACACAGGATTAGCTCAGACGCACACCTTACAGGATCACGAGTCCATCGTCTTATACTCACCACAACTATCACAAAGTCCAGCCAGCACCAGGCGTCCGTGAAGTACTTCTTAAAGCCATAGGCTGACTGCTTGATGACCATCTCAAACACAAATATGACAGTGAAGACCTTGTCCATGACCTTCAGAATCAACTTCAGCAACCAGCGATCTGGATCCTCTATTCTGACGTCTTCGACTGCCTGCAGAATCAATCAACAAACGAATTGCAGCTTCCTCACGCAAATATATAGAAGTTCAGTTCACATTCATTGCCAGATCTGTAGCTGGTGAAACTCTGAGAAAGTTCTGCTCAACTAATCAGGTTCAAAATGCAACATTTAAAATATCCCATGGCGAGATGCAGAAGGCTGGTCATTTCCTTTTGTTAGGGTCCTAAACCAGCAAAAAAATGATCTGTCACTAACTTCCCAGATAATGCAGACCAGCAAATAATACTGTTTGCTGACACTGCAATATACATATCGACAAAGCAACCACTGATGCACAGAGGCAGTCACTCAGGCCAGTCATGCAGAAGCAAAGACCGGCTTGTAACTGTAGTATCTAATATCCTGGCCTACCCATGCAGATTTGGTTTATTTATGCTGATCACCACAGCACTAAACTAGCAACATCTGTACAGATGCAAAACTGTCATCTCTCGCAAGATCAGCCAGAATATTCTTTGTGCAGGAATACATAGGCATGCATATGTACCCCAAGTTTCTCTATATGGATTTACTTTACCTCACCTTTCATTCTAGATATTTACCTAGAAATGTAGAAAACTACCCCAGTTCGTATGCATATACTTCATCTCACTCAGTTATGGGTTCGACTCCATATAACGACCCTGGACAAGTTGTCTGCGCACACAATGTGCTTCTGTCACCAAGCAGTAGAATTTGGTACTGGTGTAAGCTGGGAATCAATGGAAAGTTCTGCTAAGCGCTAATATTGCGCTGGCCCTGTGTCCAGGACCTTGGGATTCATCCATTTCTGGCTCAAGGGCCCATATATGAAAGGGAAATGAGTACCTCCCCTATGTTCAATATAGGACTTTTACCTCATCTTACTCTGCAATAGCATAGTATATACAAAGTAATCTCTACATAACATTCTCCGATTCTGCCCAGGCATGAGAAGCTAATCAGCAGATTATAGTATATACTGAGAATGGTGAGACCCACCAAAGCCAGACTGCTCAGCACAATCATCAGGATGATGAAAGTCTCAAAGTAGTTGTTCTCGACCAGCCTGAACATGATGAAGCGATAGCCGGCCCAGATCTTTCCGATACGTGTGCGATCAAAAGCCTCGATGCAAAAGCACTTTCTGGTGCAGCACTTGGGGCAGCACTCGTCCGGGTACTTGACAAAGACGACCTTGACCTCATGGATCTCTGGACCCTCAACGGTCTTGCTCGTGCTAATGGCATCCTCATAGGAGTAGGAGTAGTTGCTGCTTGACAGCATGCTTCTCTGACTTCCATGGCTGTCTCTGGAGGACGAAGACGACGATGAAGAACAACTGATGTTGTCAAAACTGCGACCGGACGAAGCTTTGCTCAGCTTCAGTGTAGAAGGATCCGATTTCATGTGATTCTCTTTGATTTCAACCTGACATTCAAATTTACAACTATCTGACACAGATGCGACACAACAGTTTTAGTAGGGCATAACCGATTTCGGTTTCTTGCCGATTTCCGGATACCGGATGGTATAGGCCATTATTTGCGGATTCTGGATCCGATTCCAAATAGTCCATTATCCCTCCATCTATATATATATATATATATATACATACATATACCTACACGCACGCCCCATACTTTTATATACATATACACCTTATTATAGTATATATAGTGTGCATCTATAATAATATGTGTTGATACCTGTGCTTATGTATACAATCCCTATATCTATATTATTGCTAGGGTGGATGGGAAACCTCATCATTATGTCCCCTTATAGCTGTGGATAGAGTCAGTATCTCCTCCGCAGGTGGTATCTCTCCTCATGGCTATGGGGGTCGTTAAAGGTGATAGGATCTGTATGAGGAGAGAGACGGACGGACACAGAGACAGAGTGACTATGTTGGGGCTGTTGACTAGTTAGTAGTAACAATCTCAAAAAATTATAATTACATGCAAGTGGCCTATACGCTGTTATTAATCCATTAATTCGAAACACAACTGTTATTACTCGGCGGGTTGGACATTCCGGATCCGGATAATTCCGGATAGTCCAAAAATCTGGAAAATCGGTTTGCCGATCCGGATTTCGGTTATGGCCTAAGTTTTAGCACACCACTTATAAATTAACAGTGACCAATGGCATACTAAACCATCAGCACGGAAATGCAAGGTCAATTTAATTAATTCTTTGTGCAGGTGTGATTGGTAGAGGTTCCTCAACAACATGCTAAGTAACTGAGAAATGAATAGAATTGCATGTTAAGAAATAAATCAGTTAAAGTCCACCTGTTTTAGATTTCACCTTGCGCACATAATATGTAGAAAGATCAAAACTCTTTACCTTAAGGTCATCATCTGGCTCTGAAAATAAAGAAATTGTAAAATTAAGCTTTAGCATTTCTACAGGTTAACAAACTATGTACATTTGTAAATGTCCATGCCTACACGAGTACACGTGTATCTAAAAATCATCTGTTTTCATCAATTGTCCACTTCCACCCCATGACATACACATATATGTACAGGAGAACCTCCTTACAACATGCATCATCATATTTCATAATATGATATACACCGTGTCTCAAAATAAACTGTGCAAAATTGTTTCTGTCAGAACTTCGTCAAATTTCCACCAATTTTAATAATTTTTGGTAGGTAGATGGCAAAATAGCTGAAATTTTATGCTATACATAAATTTTCCACCTCACCTGACTCATGTCACCGCACTATCTTGTTAAACACAGATGTGCCAATTTCTTATATAGCGCTTAAATTTTAACAACTAGAATGCTCAGATTGTGTTAATCAATTCGTTAGAGGGCGTCAGATGTTATTTATTAAATTTCTAATTTTAACTAGTCTACCCTCAGAATAGCTGGCAATCATTATTTGCGTATTAATGACGTAACTGTTTAGTTTAAGCTGCGCTATCGTTGATTAAAAATGGTGTTTTAGATCGTTTTTACGTCCGTACATCTGTGTTTAACAAGGTAGTGCGGTGACATGAGTCAGGTGAGATGGAAAATTTATGTATAGCATAAAATTTCAGCTATTTTGCCTTCCACCTACCAAAAATTATTAAAAATGGTGGAAATTTGACGAAGTTCTGACAGAAACAATTTTGCACAGTTTATTTTGAGACACGGTGTAGATCTAACACAATGCAGTCAGCAAAACGAATCCTACCTTTAATTTTGCTTTAGAATAGGACCTCATTAGAAAGCAACCTCATCATACTTCTTTTCCTATTGCTTTTACTTCTTTTTCCATTGCTATTACTTTTATTCATAATGTGAATACATCCTTGTTGTTACTGTTGTTCATAATATGATTTTCAGTACTTATTCTTCTCTATCACTTGTTGTTATGCTGTTGTTATATCTGGTGAAATGTTCCACCCCCAGAAAGTTGACTTCACTTCTGTTGTCTTCAAGTCAGTTAAATGCTCTACTGGAAATGTTAATTTCCAAAAGTGCAAAAATATGCCTCAAATATATTATTCTAAAAGACAGTATATTGGGAATGCTATTCATTAATATATTACTAATTTTTGTAAATTTATTAAAATAATGTTATTAGCATGTGGGCATTATAAAAATAATTCTCAAGTCGGAATTTTATAAAAACAATAACACTGTAGATTATTTCCTATCATTTGCACCAGTGCTACGATCTATCATGACATTGCAGACATTGTTAAATGTTTAAGAAGCCCACAGTACATTGAAAAAACAACAGCTTATTTTTAAATGAAGTAAAACAGTTGTGAAATATTTTGCAACTGGACCTTTATTTAGCACCAGCTCCACCCTATGAAAGATAAAGAAAGCAGTTAGGTCCACAACACATTATCCTTGAATTGGTGAAATATCAGAGAAAAGATTGGTAATTGAAAGAAGTGAATGCAGCACTATCAGGACAGTAACAGAGTTTTTTCAATTGAGGCAGCATAACTTTCCTAGTTTTTTTTGTACGTAGATCTCACCAACCGTTTCATACGTTCTTGCACCAGTGTGAATCAAATCTTTACAATCTCTGGTCAGGAATTTAAACCACAAATTATATTGAAAGTGTTGCACCAAATTTCCACAATCCCACTGTCAAATATCATTCATCAATTAGAGTTCAATTCTGGATATTTATAATGCTGATACTAATTTTCCGGAATTTTTAAAATCATCAGTAAACATGGAGGTTTGCAACATTGAGGCTGCATAGGTATTTTAGCCAGAAAGACCATTTAAATATTTTCAACTCTTTCTTGATACAGATTATTAGGAAACATCAGTAACCAACAGTTTAGAAATTTTCTCTTCCTTAAAACTGTGAACTTCAATTCATTGCCTTCACAAATTGGGTTTGGATTGATTAAATCAACTATTAACTTCAGTCCACTGAAAGGGGCCGAAATCACACGCACAGCATAGATTTGGATCAGAATTCAGATTTAATCAATAATGGCGTAACCTGCCCCGAGAAGTTTTAATTTAGCTAATATCAAAATTTCAACTAAGGCAAACATCAGTTGGAAGACGTGATCATTTTACAGTTTTATCCTACTTCATTTAATCATAGGCTATAGAAGGAGGAGGTGACCAAAGAGTTCCACAGTGACGGGCTCCAAACAGAAAAGAAATGTAACAAATTTCTCAAGAATGTAAATGCATGCATGTTTTATGATGCCAAGAATATTCATTCATTTTGTATTCCTCACAAAAATAAAACATGAAAAGCATATAATAAGCACAAACACAGGGCTATATCTGCTGTATACATTAATCTTTACTCTCTGTAAAAATTATTTAAATAATTCAACTTCAGTTCTTTTCATTTTTAAAATCAACACAGTATATACCGGTACATATACTTGAAGTGTCTCTCTTCAGTGCATGCATGGTTTGGCTTCAACAGTCTTGCCAAAAATCCTAATAAGTCTGAGACAATCATGTTTGGCTCATGCCAATGACTGCACTCTTTCCCTTCTCATTTCAGCATTAACCTTTGATAGCACTGTTGTTCCACTATAAAAAAAATGTCAAAACACTTGGGGTGACTCTGGACAGTAATCTCACATTCCAATCCCACATAAAAACCTTGCAAGCCTGCTCTCTTGTCTGCTCTCGCTTCGATTATACTAACTCTGTGTTTGCAGGCATATCAGATCTTCAAGTCAACAGGCTTCAAAACATCCAAAATTACCTGGCTCGCATGGTTCTGAGTGCAGCTGCTCATTCAAGCTCATTAACTCTGCTCGGTCAGCTGCATTGGCTTTCTGCAGATTTCAGCATAAGATTTAAACTGTCATCTTACTTATAAAACCATCACAACTAGCACTCCTGCCTACCTTCAACTACTACTCTCTCCTTACATTCTGCCACAAAGCCTGTGATCTTCGGATATGGGTCTTTTGGTTAAGCCTCAACTTTCATGGGTTCTTGTGCACTCCATTTTGCTGTCCCTAAGAAATGGAATTGACTACCAATGTTTGTCTGAAGTTTGAACTCTTTAAGAAATGCCTCAAAACTCACCATTTCTCATTGGCTTTCAAGAACTTGAGCTAGCAACTGACTAACTGCACCTCCAATTTGAATTTCTGTGTGATCTTGTGCACGTTAAAATTTTTTTAATAATAATATATACATACCAAAACTGATACAAAATACGTAGAATCATTGCCAAGTACAGTAAAAGTCCAGTAACATGTTAGATGAAGGAATTCAAGCAATCAGAATCTAGTGATAATGGAATGTGTGCTGCGGAAGCTCTGAAAGTCTCAGAATCTGCATTTTATATGATATTATTTTCGTCAAATTTTCTTAATATGCACTTGCAGTTTCCCTTTTAATGTAGACCTATAAATTTCATTTTTAAAACAAAGAAATTTTCATAATAAAAATGCTACACAGAAATTTTCATAATAAAAATGATAAATACAAGGTAAATTGTTATAAATGTTTAAAAGGAATAAATTTAAGCTATAAAGGACATTAAAACTGCTCTTTTACAATAACATTTTCAAGTTAGACAACAAAGTGCAAATGAAGAGTTACTTTTGAAGAACTTCACACATTTATAGATTACAGGACCAGTAGTACAGCTCATACCAACAATTTATATATAACTATTCAAACGATAACGAAATTGACATCAGCGGTGAAGTTGGGCAACACAGCGTGAAGTAGAATACGTTTTTTTTCAGCCTGCAATAAAGGCTGATAAAAAACTTCACCAATAGTAACAGATTTACCAGTGTCTGATAAATGTTTGTAGGTATACAGCAAGAGTCGTTATCGTTTGTGGGGCGTGGTGGCTCAGTGGTAAGTTTGGCGCCTTGTGACCTGAGGGTTGCAGGTTCGAATCCCACTCTAGCCGCTGCGTACGGACCTTGGGCAAGTCCTTCACTCGCGATTGCTCGTGGCGCTTCGGCGTGAAAACTCCGACACAGTATACCAATGCTGTAGTCGGGAGTGCCTCTGAGTAGTAGTAGACTTGAGGAGGCGCTATAGAAATATCCAAAATAAAAAAATAAAAAAGAGTCACTGGCTAAGATCATCACCAAAGCTAATCCTCACACCAATAACTGCATAGCAAAAAGCGCTCCAAATGCTAAGGCAGCAATGCCCAGATATAGACAAAGTGAGAACATGGACTTCTAACTATTCTTCTTCAAGATTTCTACAGCACCCAAAAAGGTCAAGTCATGGAAGCCAGTTTATTCACAGTCAGCACACAATCAACAGGCATGTAAACTGAGAATCAATTCCAGCTCAAGATCAAACAGTCAGGCAAGCAGACAGTAGTCAGATGGCTAAGGTTACTGGTGTTTAGAAATGAAGTGGCAAGAGAAGCAACCTGGGGAAGACGATGAATCAGGAGGGGATATGTGGAAAAGGAGAGTTTTCAGCTTTGAGTGAAATCAGTGCAGAGATTGCAAGAAGTGGAATCAAGAATCACTGCCCAAGTATGCAGAAAGAAAATGAATGCAATTATGACAGAAGGCAATCAACGACACCAAGCAACCTCTCAAAGCGGTGTCTCTATCCATAATACAATCAATTCCTAGATGATAAGATGATAAGCTAAAATCAAAATGACAACAAAGACTCAGCCAAGTATAAAGATACTGTAAGTGCATTCCAGAAACTTGGCCCAGTCATCAAAGCTGTGCTATTGTTGAAGATCATCCTTTCAAGTATTATTATAATCCTTGGCAAGAAATTCTGAGCCCTTTGCCTCTTTGCCAACAAAACTTCAGTGGTACACAAGCAAATCAGATCCAAAAGAAGAAATAAAAACAAGTAACTCTCAACAACCTCCAGGCAGCTAAGCATAAGCAGAGCTTTGGGCTTCAATTCTACATGACTTTATTTTTAGTTGGTTATCAAGTGAAGGCAGCTTAGATGTCACACTGCTCTAGCCAGTCCCTGAGACAACTGACAATTCCTGTAAATAACTGCATGTAATGTATCGTAATATAACTGAACATTTTTATTTCTGTAGCACCTTCTAAACAACCCTTGATGATACTCCTCATCAGCCTCAATGATTTTTACAGTTAAGTAAAGCCAAGTTCACCTTAAAGCATACTATGCTTTAACAGTGCAGGAAAAGTCACCACTGGTGCGTTAGTGCATCGGAACTGTTCATTATTGTGTTATCACTTAGAAGTAAGTAAGGTAATCGACTGATACCTTGTACAGCTTCATATACCTTCAGATAAGTGAAGATACCTTAACTTACCTTAGGACCTCTGTCACTTCAAAAATTCTGTCAAGTGATTTAAACTATATTGCTTTGATTCATTAGATGTTACCATCTGTGGCTCTGTTAGCCATCTGTTAGCCATCTGTAGCTCTGTGTTAGCCATCTGTGGCTCTGTGTTAGTCACCTGTGGCTTTGTGTTAGCCATCTGTAGCTCTGTGTTAGCCATCCGTGGCTCTGTGTTAGCCATCTGTGGCTCAAAGCAAACTTGTGCACATTTTGCAGCAGAACAAAATCTGGCAGAAATCTTTATAACATGCATAAACATATGTTTCTAGTTAATGTTATTAGAGAGCTTTGTCTCAATTTTGATGCCCAATAATAAGCTATACTAAGAAAAGAATCCCCAGACCTAATTAGATTGAGCTTCCTAGAAGAGGTCAAATATTGAACTACTAAGCCTTATCCTTGGTTTGAGAGAACTAACAATTCATCTGAAAGTTGTTTGGAATATAATCGTAATGTGAAGTGTCGGTTAACTTCACTAACTGCAGTTTTCTGTCAGTTTTAGCTGTAATGAAGCTTTCGATGAAAATCTTTGCCAATGATCTTACCCTTATCATTACGCAACAAATCTGGAACCAAGAAGACACAGAAAACATACAACTCATAAAGAAATTAAAAGAAAAAGTGAATTGCTTTTACAGCTGAACTGTGTGCATCGTTCTATAGGCAAATTTAGTCTTCCTGTAAAATGTCACATATGTCACTGTGGTTTTAAGAAATTATTTAAAAAAATTCTATACAAGTCAAATAAAATATGCAAAGGAAATCTGTGACAACAGTGGATCTGGATATATAACAAACATGCCAAAGTATTACCTTAGCATAACAGACGAGAGATTCAAAATCAAAAACATATGCAATGAAGACATCGACAACTGAAGAAATTCTGAAAGAAGAAAAGTTACTTAATACACAGCTAACAAGAAATCTCAAATCAGTCAGAAAATTAAATGCTGTGAGGTGACTAAAACAGAGTAATTACTGTAAAACAAATGAAAAATCTCATAAAGAACAACACATGAATATAACTTATGTGAAAGCCTAAAAAGGAACATGAAAGATTTCTTGTTTCGTGAAGATACGGTACAACTATAAGAACTATTTAATGAAAAGGCTACCGAGAACTACAAGACCTAATGTGAAATAATGCAATGCCAAATTTTGACACAGCAGAGAAAGGTGAATTTAGATGAGAGAGATGCATCCATCTGGAGCACAGGAAGATACTAGAGTGTAGGTGCTGAACACTGATCAGAATCAAAATATTGGAGAAACATATTTTTCAAAATCCGAAAACTGATAAGGAAGGAAACTTTTACTTAAAAAGTCCTCCTTTGATTCCTTGAAACAGGGGGGTCTAAATTTCATGTTAAAATTTTAACCAAATGTCAGAATCCAGGCAGTTTGGCTCAGATCTGTACACTTGGCGCAGATCAGCATCCACTTTCAACTACTGGTCTTCATGCAACAGAAGTAGTGAATTTGGTGAATTCATAGAATTAGTCACATATGTTTGTACGTACCATACGGCGATACGGGAGAATAACCAACATGGGACTTGGGCGTACCTTTAACTAGACGCAAAGTAAAGGCCTGCACATCTTGAAACACAAACAAACAATGAAAAAGTGCAATGATTACACAAACTAAATCAAGATACAAATGACAAGCACACAATTTAAAACCAAGATTCAAATAATTTTATGCTAATGCGAAACAAGTAAATGAAACATGCACACTGACCGATCAAATCAATGAATTAACACAGAACTTTAACTCTCAATTACTTATTTAGCAAACAACACTAAATAAAGCTGTTTCAAAAGATAAATACACAAAAGAGGATAATCATGAAATAACAGCCAGGCCACGTCAACCTGTGGAATGCTCTTTCATTTGCAGTTACAAAACAATTCTTGATAATACTTTATCACTCCAGTTTTTATATTATTTCATCCCGACATCTCGAGACATTTTAACGACTCAACGCACAAGAAAAAGATCACTGAAGACACACATCATTTTCTAAATGGATCAACTGTGCTGACTAAAATTTACAATCACAAGGCCAAGTGCAGTACAACAATGAAGACATAAAAAGGAGAAAAAACGCCTCAATAAACACAATTTTGAACATTGAGAATCTTTTATTAAGCCGTAGGAATTTAAGTTAACTGTGAAATCCGAGATCAAACAATCACACAAATCCAGGTCCCATAGGACCTGTATCATAATACAGTTCTAAATGCCTGACTTCACATTTATAAAGTGATCATCATGACAGGCAGACACTGCTGTCATGTTTCGACCACACTCTTTCTCATCAATTCAAATGGCATGATGAAAGTCAGTGCACTGCCATGTCTTTTCAACTGTGCAAACTGTTTGACAGTGCATCATGAAAAGACTGTACCCAGGCATTGACTGGTCTGCAAACAAGGACCTTAAAAGGTGTGACAACCATTCAGATGTATGGCCAGCAGTGGTGAAGAAGTCTCTCACGAAAAATTCACTGCAAATGAGCAGGGTCGAGACCATACGATCTCTATTAAATGCACACCACCTAACAGTATATGTTCATACAAAGATCTACATATAAATAAGTAGCTGTGTACTGCGCAGTGTTGGCACGTTAAGCTTTTGGCTCATACCCAATAAGACTTGATTCACAGAAGTCTTACCCATGCATGAAAAAGCCTGAGCATGTTCATTTCTCATCTAAATTATATTTGAATCATCAATTTCTACATCTGATAATTAAATGTCTAGTCACCACAGACACATATTATTATTATTATTATTATTAAGAAGCTTTTATATAGCGCCCCTTCTAGGTGATCTACTCAGGAACACTCCTAGTCCAACCACGGCTAAACATAGTAGTTTTCAAGTTTGTAAGAAACAAGGTAGAGTGAGTCATAGGGACCAGGCGGAGTGCTACAGGAAGGCCAATCCAGGTTGCGGGGTCAGCGACCGAAAATGAACGGCGCAGCATAATGGCTGTCCGCTCGCGGGGGACCAAGAGCTCAGCCTGGTCAGCCGAGCGAAGAGCAGATCGCCGCAAGATCCCCGAGGTAGGGCGACACAACTCCTGCAGGTATGGGGGGGGGGCAAGTCCCTCCAGACAACGCCTAACCAGTGCAGAGACCCTGCATATATATTCAATCAGTGCACAAGAAACAGGACAAAATGGATTATTTATCTGGAACTAAAAATGAACTGTTAATAAAAACGCCAGCTGCAGGAAATTCCAACAGCAGAATTCCGAAAACCTCTCATCCAGGAATTTTATCAATTCATCTTGTCCTCCTTAGTCTAGCCAACAATAGGTAATCCATGCAAGAGATAAGCAGATATGGTCTTGTGCTGCAGATGAAAAATATCAACCTAGCTCTTCTACATTCATACCTAGCATAAATGTGGAGAAGCTAAATTGATAGTTCTTTCATTTAGGTACTTTCCTATGATTGATGAACATTGGTGTAATGTGTTCTATAGAGGACACTTACTTTGTATTGTATTGTATTGTATCTAGAAATTTATAAAGCGCCTCTCGCAGAATAACTATTCAGAGGCACTCTCAGCACAGAAACCCCGGGGAAACAAAAATGCCTTTAGGGAACGCGAGACCGATGAGGAAAAGCCAGCTATTAATTTGGCCTCTGAGCAGAGGGGGAAGATCATTCCACATCGTGGGACCCACTACAGCAAATGATTACAATGTGTCATCATAATAGATTGCTTAAAGCTAAAGTATAATTAGAAAACTGCTCCCAAATAGTAATTGGAACTGGTGAAAAGAATAGGTCTTAGATAGTATAAGCAACCAAACCTGAACCTTGTGTTTTAGGAACAGCTTATAATAGGTCCACAGCGATTTTCTGTCCACACTATCGAAGGCCTGTTTGAAGTCAATAAAGCTGCTCAGTACAGAAGTTTACAACATCAATGTCTTTTGAATAATCTGTCTAAGTGTGAAAATCTGCCCACACCAGACCCCCTACAGTCTAAATCCAGCTTGCTCCTAAATCAGCCTTTGTCCACAAGAAAAAGATTCAACATCTCCATGGCCATGGTCTTCCAAGAAGTAGGCAGGAGAGTAACGCCTCTCCAATTTGGGTATTCTCTCAAATCTCCCTTCTTAGGAATCAGTATGATAATGCCATCTCTTCAACCCAATGCCCATATGTAGCTCCACAGTTTTGTGCAACAAACAACTTATTATTATTGTCTCACCTCCCTAGTTAATTATTTAGACTCTTATTCCATCATTACCCACAGCTTTCCATTTTTAGACTCTTAATTGCCTTTCATATCTCTTCTTCATTTATTGCCTCTGCATCAATTTCCAACTCCTCAACTTTACCTTCAAAGAAAAAACTCCCAGGCAATTAAAAATTTTCTTAGTCTTCTTTCAAATGCTCGTTGTAATTGTAAACTATGAAATTTCTAAATCGCCAATTAACACTTTGAACCCAAAAGTTCTTAAAACTGGCCTAAAATTAGGGGTAAATTATACCAAAAAGCCATACCATCTACCATTATTTCCCAACGGCCGTGTAAAGCAGCCTGTGATAAATTAGCCTCACACAGTGCACACCTATACATTTAAATGCAAACATATCATATGTATATATCGTTGTTGTGACTGTCAGCATCTGTGTCCATATATCTCTATGGGCTGTATGAATAACAGCGAAGCGACAGTAATAATTCATCATATGTTTTAGCATAGTGTGTTGTTGTTTATAATGACAAAACGTAAAGTAGTAACATATAATCTAACAGAAAGGATGAGAGACATAAGGAAACCGTTACCAGTCATGATAGACAGTGAGAACAAAGAGGTAAACAGGCATTTACACTTACAGTCACATAGGTTCGTGTCATACATATGTTTGTGGACAAGTTGTGCCATGATTTAGTTGAAACCCACTGCCAACTACAAGTCTGGGATGTTTGGTACCGATGAGAGAAGACAACCTGATTATGGAATGGACCCAATGTCTCAGCACATTTAGATGAATTGTATGCCCAGAGAAGTATGAAGGTGCCAAGCAAGTACATGCAAAAGCCAAGGAAAACAACTTGCCCAAGCGCTTTAAACCTGTATACTGGTGTAAAGCATGTGAAGATTACTTTGTATTGGAACTGGGAGCAATAACTCTTTTGATAAATAATTTTATTCAAAAGTTGAATTTTGGCAATAATTGGGAAATAAAGGGTAGATGGTGAGACCGGTTTATGGTTTTTGGGTGATATTTCACCGAACTATAGCCCATACTATTACATAAAGGAGGGTATGGAGAGAGACACAATGAATAAATAATACTTGAATCATTATGCTGTACTGAAGATAAAAAATTATGTGTTTCAACATGTATTAGGGTCATATTAGGATCATATTAGGATCATATTAGGATCAAGAGCTCACATTCATGCGACATATCAATTTGCTTTGTCGGGACTCTTATTATCAACTTCGTCAGTTAAGGGTAGTCTCCCGCACTCTGACGCAGGCAGCTGCTTCTACCCTTGTCCATGCGTTTGTGGTTTCCCATCTGGACTACTGTAGCGCCCTTTACGCTGGCCTCCCAGCTGCCCGCCTTGGGTGTTTGGACCGGGTTTTGCGTGCAGCCGCACGTCTTATTGGTCACATCCCCAGATTTGGCCAGGTTTCTCTTTATATGCGGGATGTTCTGCACTGGCTCCCTTTCCCGCTGCGGATCGCCTATAGGGTCTCTGCACTGGTTAGGTGTTGTCTAGAGGGACTTGCTCCCCCATACCTGCGGGAGTTGTGTCGCTCTACCTCGGGGGTCTTGCGGAGATCTGCTCTTCGCTCGGCTGACCAGGCCGAGCTATTGGTCCCCCGCACGCGGACAGCCATTATGCAGCGACGTTCTTTTTCGGTCGCTGGACCTGCAACCTGGAATGGCCTTCCTGTTGCACTTCGCCTGGTCCCTATGACTCACTCTACCTTGTTTCTTGCAAACTTAAAAACTACTCTCTTTAGCCACGGTTGGACTAGGAGCGCTCCTGAGTAGATAACCTTGAAGGGGCGCTATATAAAAGCTCATTAATAATAATAATAATATTATAATATTTTATAACCTTCTCAAAGTAAAAAACTTTCTCAGGAAGCCAAAAATTGACCAGAAGCCTCGTGTATATGTGTGCTAGATCACTCAGGAGCATGGCGTTCAAAGGGTTAAAGCTAAGCGCAGGCACAAGCTTATTCATCAGCGCTGTGTCATGTCAGAGGGGTTGTCCACAGCTAATCCAGAGATACCAAGTGGAGGTACAAGTGTGGTTGCCAGGAGATGAGGGAGAGGATAAGGAGGCAGAAGATTTGCTAAGATGGATGCTATCTGGGACAAGAAAGAATTGGAAGATGGTGGACATGGGTAAGAATTCTTGAAGAAGTGAGACTGTAGAGTGGAAAACCTGAGGGTTGATAGCCAAGGAGGATGAGGTAGATGGTGGTGGGTGAGCAGCGATGGTGCAGTATCTGGGAATTTTTGGAATTCAGGTGTCAGATCATTCGAGAGTCAAGGTGCAGTGTAGTGCTCGACCTGCTCTTCACAAGTCTTTCTCACCTGTACATCTGGAGGAACACGAAAGAAGTAACAAGTAAAGCACATGGACTCACTATCAGTCCAGAAGCGACCAAGAACATGACAGTAGGAAAACAGAATGAAATTAACAAGATTATGATCAATGACAAGGAGGCCGAGTCCATGGCTGACTTCTGCATGGTATCTGACTTCTGTTATTTGTCATAAATGACTTGGATATTACTAATTGCAAAATTAAAATACTACCACACATTAATTATGTCACATGACATATGTTCCTTAGATATCCTCTGTTTGGAAGATGTCTTATTCCTTGTTGCATATACCTGTTTTTCAGAATTTCTTTCCTAATTGCCCCTCAGAGTTTCTGCAGAAACTGAGACCCTCCGGAAATACAGAGTAATTCATCTGCAAATTTCATTCTCACGACTTCTTCAACTACTATAATGACTGCTGCAGTTGTTGATATTTTCATATTTTTATTTTGGTATAGTAGCTTTACAGCTCTTAAAACCTGGTTTTGATGAGCTGACTCACTGATGTGGATATGCCTGTCACAATGTTGAAGGTTTTCTCAGTATTTCAGGAAAATTGCCAAAACTGAAATACATTAAGGATTTCAGGAGAAACCCAATGTCTAAACTCTAGCCTGGGAACAAACTCACACTTGTTGATGCTGGAAGTTAGATTGTGGAAATCCAACTGTTAACTCTGTCTCTGTCTGTCTGTCTGTCTGTCTGTCTGTCTGTCTGTCTGTCTGTCTGTCTGTCTGTCTGTCCCTCTCTTTCTGGCTCTAAATCTGAATTATTCTCTGTGATGAAATAAATATTGTCATAATTACATATGCTAAATGAACAAATAGTTCACCCCAGTTAAAATATTACACCTGTATAACAGGAAAGCCACCTGTATAACAGTAAAAACCACTTAGCACCCACTGTTTTAGCATGTAGCTGCATGGTAAGTAATAAGTCCATGCAATTCTGGTACAATCAACAAAAAAGCACTGCAAGATTCACCAGTTTTGGATCACGAACAACCACTCTGATTCCAAAAAAACTTCAGAAACTAGAGTTTAGAGCAATAGTTTCACGATGAATTGACAAAATGATTTGCAATAAGTTTCATGCAGTAGGAATGATGACTTCTGTGATAGTGACTTCTGTGTTTTACCTCTAAAGACCAATAGTCGAGTAATTTACCCAGAACAAGTTGGGACATCTACAAGAATTTACTGCAAGATCAAGAATTCTCATGTCTTAATTGTCCTCAAACGACCAGTGTTGTCGGTGGACCAGTGGCTAAGCAAGTTATTCAAACTGAAAATCATTAATAAAAACTGAAAATCGCTGCCTTGCTGATAAAAAAGCTTTGTACCGGTAGATTGCCTTTTGATAGATCTACTGATCTTGTAAGATCATTTTAACTGATACCTGCCAAGAAGAGCATGCGAGTAAATTGCTTACATTAATTTCTGCTTATGGTTGGACTGTTACAGAATCTTCTGATCACAAACTTGCACTCTATCTCAAAATGATAGCTATCTCTGCTTCATCCACACAAGCAGTGATATTTTACTTCTGATTCCTAATTCAGTTTTAATTAAGATCTATGGTCTTGAATTTAATTTCTAATTCTACTTTTACTTCACAAACAATTTCAATTATCGTTTTTATTTTAGTTCTCAAGTAAAATTTCAGTTCTTATTTCAGTTTTTTTAAATAATTATTAATTTCAGTTCTGTAAATAGTATTCTAACATAACAATAAAATATCTTTCTTCAATTTCAAGAACACTCTCATTTCAACAGATTCTTTCATGCGATTTATTCATCCATCAATCAAGATGAGACCAAAGATAGTATACTAGATCGAGATTGAATGTTATGCTCCAGGCCCTGCGCCTCATTCACATGCGTGACAAAAAAATAATGTAGCCTAATAATTTATTCCTAACTTCATTTGTAATTTCATTCTTGAAGTTGAATTATTGTTTCTATTTCTATTACCATTTTGAAAATAATTCCTACTTTTCATTCTCATTTTAGTTAAAGAAATTGTTTATTTATACTTCTAAGTTTTGTTTTTGTTATTGAAAATATTACTGCATACAAGCACGAACTTCTTCTCAAATCTTATTTTTAATTTGAGATTCCAACTGATGGTGGAAAGATTCTTGCTCTAGCTTACAAGAAATTTGGTACTATTGGTCATGTCACTGATTATTCCGAGTCTGGTTTTCGTTGTTTTTGCATGGTTACTTCCCTGTACTTATTTCCAGTGTCTATGCACTTAAACTATTTCTCTGTCAAAAACTCCAACTCATTTGGGCGTGGTGGCTCAGTGGTAAGTTCGGCGCCTTGTGACCGGAGGGTTGCAGGTTCGAATCCCACTCTAGCCGCTGCGTACGGACCTTGGGCAAGTCCTTCACTCGCAATTGCTCGTGGCGCTTCGGCGTGAAAATTCCAGCTGTAGTCGGGAGCGCCTCTGAGTAGTAATTGACTTCGAGAGGCGCTATAGAAATATCCGGAATAAATAAAAAAAATAAATGTAGCTATCTTAAATTTCTAACAGAATTTGTCTATATGCTGTGTCTGACAAAGTACAATTTACTCCAATTTTAAGATGACTTCACAAGGCTTCCGACAGTAACTTACCAGAAGCTCAGAAATGCACAGAATTGATTTTTTTAAATTGGAAAAAGCTGCTCAAATGAATTAATCACTAGAATGCAATACTGACCATTGTGATGTTGTGGACTGTCATTCAGTCCTTCTGGACTTGTCTCCCTCTCGTGTATGTGTCCATTGCCAAACTGGATGCCTCCGTCGAGAGCGCTCACTCCTGGCTTTGCTGCAAAGCCCGAATCGCACTCTTGGAGGGCCAAAGCTTTGCGCTGGCCACGTGCTTTGATGCAGTAGATGACGTGCGACTTGACGTAGATGATGAAGCGATTGATACGGTCAATGGCCTCCTGAAGTTTGTTTGGACCTTCATCTTCTTCGACATGCTTCAGACTCTCAGCACCAAAGGAGCTCAGCAGAAGGGCCAGGAAAAGGTTAAGGACCTTCATATCGAAAACAAAACCTCATAAATGTTCAGCATAATACAAAATAGCCAAAGGTACTCAGCATAAGGGCAAGGAAAATGCTAAAAACCTTATAAATGTTCAGCATAACAGAAAATAAACAAACGAACAGGGGAAAATTGCTGGGTTACTCATTGATGCTGCATAGAATTCTTGTATTTAATTAAACGCAAGCAACTGTGAATCACATGTTCCAGAAACAAGTGAACAGTTTGTAAAGGAGGAATCACTTATAGGCCTTGTTAGCAGTTGTGGACTGCCTCGCTTTGTCTGGATCATGGCAGATTGCATTGATTCACACCTTACACTGTCTAGATGCAAGTGCTTAATGGTATGTATCATATATCTATATGTATATACCAATGTGTATTTATGTCTGCAAGTTTGTGTACATTTTAGAGTGGAATATTTACATACATACATTACATACATTTATGTATGTAATAATTATATGCTGTACCATATGCATGTACTGTATGTAAGTAAGTACAGTACTTTTATTCTAGAAAAAAGGAACAGAACAAAAGGTTCCGGAATGCAACAATTATGGGCGGGCTAAAATCCTGAGGAAAACGGGAATGGGGGTTGGAAGGGGTCTCAATAAACACTGAAAACAGTTCAAAACACTGAAATGAAATTAAAATAACTAAATTATTGTTTTTATTATTAAAATAAATTAATTTTGTCACCCGTTTATGTTATAAGACGTTATCATGTTTTGCTTTGAGTTATGGTTTCAATAAATGATTTGTCATTGTCAAAAAAAAAAAAATTAATTTTTAGTAGCAGAAAAAAGGTGCCCCGAGTAAGTATGTATATTTGTATGCATGCATTCATACATTACCTATACCTTGAAAAAGTCCTTTTAAAAAGTGCAGCAGAGATGACCCTACCAAGCACCACCCCAAATGGAAGAACGGTTCAGCTCCGAACAAATTAATTTAACCACACAACTCTGTACTAACTGAGAGTAATATTGCTCTGCTATAAATATATTGTGCTGGCTTCCACATTCTCAGCCGCAATGATAAGTTACTTTTCCACAATACTAAGAGTCATATATGGGTACTGGCATTAAAATAGAAAATACAATCAAACGAGCAGTTTTAAATGTGTGCAGGATTGCGATAATCATAGCCATCACAGTCTACTTCAAAGTCACGGCCATGAGTGAAACTCGTGGACAGACAGACATCTAGACAGACAGACACCTAGACAGACAGACACCTAGACAGACAGACATCTAGACCGACAGCAGACAGGCAGAGACAAAGACAAGGAAAGGGGGAACATAGAAGGAAAGAAAAGGAACTCTCTATATTGGAAGTGAAGACTGAAACGACAAATAAGACAGTCTTTTAACTGTAATTCAGAATACGGCAACATACCACCAGATTTCCGATGATCATTGTCAGCAGGAAGAACGGAATGCACATGTAACTGCTGCAATGGATGCAGTCCCACATGGATTGGATCCACTCTCCACACAGCACTCGAAAAACGATCATGAATGAGTGCAGAAAGTCTGTGAAGTTCCAGTTTGGTGTACCATCCTCAAACTGCGTATCATTGTAGTTTGGACCAAAAAGCTGCATGCCCATTACAGCAAAGATGAAGATGATGATGGCAAGGACAAAGCAGAGGTTACCGAGGGCACCCATGGTTCGGCCAATGATGCCAATGAGCAGATTCAGTGTTGGCCATGACTTGGCAAGCTTAAACACTCGAAGCTGTTTGAAAACAGACAATACAATGCAACTTTCACAATGCCTCTTACAAAGTTCAGTAGTATGCCTACAATATGCCTATGCCGATTTCTGACTTAGCTTCTCGCAGAGCTTTGCGCTCTGCGACTAATGGGGAGCTATTGGTCCCTCGGACCCGCTCCGCAGTCAGGCAACGCCGAGCTTTCTCGGTTGTTGGCCCGTCTACCTGGAATGGTCTTCCGATATCCTTACGCTGCTTCCCCCGAAATAATTCACCTGTTTTCTTACGACAACTCAAGACCTATCTGTTTAGCCGTGGCTGGGCTGGGAGCGCCTCTGAGTAGGTCTCTTGAAGAAGCACTATATAAATGTCCAGAATGAATGAATGAATGAATGTAGACACTAAGAATTCTCTAAATACAACACTTGCAACTATTTAAACATGCGCCTGTTCAAAGCTGTAAAAAGGTAAATATTAGAAGTACCTTATAACAAATTTAAATATTAAAAAAGGAAATAATGGTGCATTTTCAACACCATACTAGTGCTATTGTAACAAAACTATATGCTGTTTAATGCATAAATGCATCTGGAGATTTTGAAACAATTTGAGCTGCTTTGTAATATCAATCTGTAAAAAACTCAGAAGTGTTACAAAACATGAAGAATTGAAGATTTATACTCAGTACATCAACCTTCACGCCAGAAGTTATTAGCAAACTGAGCTCAAGAAGGTACATATATTGCTTTCCAAAATGCACCAGTTCAGTAATTATACAGCGTCCATCGTAAGACTATGCCATCTCCTCGGCCTGACCCCCCAGATTCTGGCCTGGCGCCGGAACGGACAAAACAACCTGGCTATAGCAGATCTGATTTGATAGAGCACCAGTGAATAAGCTGGTCTTCCTGATGTGGCATTTGTGTGATGCTGAGAAATTTAAGAGATTTACGTCACACTGCATTACAAAAGTTCTTGAAGCAAAGGCTTCATTACATCACATTACATAAGTTACAAACTACTTAACACGTTCACCGTCGAGTACGAGATATCTCGTACATTATTTTGTGACCTATGGCGCCGAGTACGAGATAACTCGTACTATATTTATGTACATACATACATGCATGTACTTAGATATATGCATGTACATACATACATACATGTATGTACATGTATGTGTATGTATGTATGTATACATACATGTTGTAAAAAACATACATACATACATACACACGTACATACTTACATGTGCACACATACATACATACATATATACATCCACACGTGCCTACATACATACATACATACATACATACATACATGCATACACACATATATACATATATGTATGTAAAACACACGTACATACATACATACATGCATGTACATCCATATATGCATTTACATACATACATGTGTGTACATACTCACATACATACATACATACATACATACATGCATACAAACATGCATGCATGTATGCATACATGTACAGACACATACGTATGTATACATACATACATGCATGTATACATACATACATACATACATATATGTATGTATGTATGTATGTATGTGTGTATGCATACATATGTATGTGAGTATGTATGTATGTGTGTATATCGTATGTATGTATGTATGTATGTAGTATGTATGTATGTATGCATGTATGTATGTATGTATGTATGTATGTATGTATGTATGTATGTATGCATGTATGTTCGTGTGTATGTATGTATGTACATGTGTACGTGTGCATACATGTATGTATGTGTATGTATGTATGTGTGTATGTGTATATGTATTTATGTATGTGTATGTATGTATGTGTATGTATATATGCATGTATGTATGTATGTGTGTATGTCCATGTACCACTTTTTAAACTTTTCCCCACTTTTCTGTGGCGTCGGGAGGAAAATATGGCGGCGGTCAACGTGTTAATGTAGTGCTGCAAAATTTCCATGTCTTACATTAGCCAAGCGTGCTTTTGATCAGATACCATAAATGGGGTTGACATAAATTTTCTAATCAGGAATCACTGAACTTAAGTTATCAAACACCAGTATTTTTAATAATGACAAACAATGAAGCTATTATATACCAGTGTTGTGCACAAGACCAAAAACCTAAGACCAAGACCGAGACCAAGACCGCATGGTTCAAGACCGAGACCGAGACCAAGACCGCATGGTCCAAGACCGAGACCGCATGATCCAAGACGAAGACCTAAGCCTCAAAACCAATAAGGCCTACCGTAAACGCCATTCTCGATTTAAGTGTAACATAATCCCATCATTCAAATCAAATGTTTATTACATTTTATAAGAACTAATTTAAATCACACAAGGTTTTGTTCCCAAATCTTGCCCTGTGAGGTCTCATGACGAGTCCACTAAAGCTAAACACACTCTCAACAGGTGCAGGTGTTGATGAGATGCGATAAAACTAATGATCGCAAAGACCAGCAAATATCGACAACAACATTTAACAAATACTCCACACTCCACTCTCGATCCCACCCAAGCTGTGCTATCTTTGGGTATAGGCGATGTAGGTACTGCCTATAGAGCGGCATTTCTCAAGGGGCGGAAAATTCCGGCAAAATAAAAATAATATAATTAGTTAATAAGAAATTAAATGGAAATATATGTTTTAGTGACAGCATTTTTGTCCTTGCGCTTGCCTATAGCCACAAAACTGTCAGAGGCCGCCTCTGCACCCAAGGTCGAGACCAAAGGCAAATGACCGAGACCAGACGCCAAAGACCAAGACCAAGACCAAACCTTTAAGACCAAGACCAAGACCAAGACCGGCACCTTCAAGACCAAGACCGAGACCAAGACCGCATGTTTTCGGTCTCGAGACGGTCTCGAGACCAAGACCGCGGTCTCGAGACCCCATCACTGTTATATACACATCAAAATGAAAATTCAGAGGACTGATATAGCTCTGCTAACAGTCACCCAATTCCAATGCACAAAGTTGTAGTCAGCACTATACGACATTTCTACCTGATAGTGTGGAAGTTATGTAAGCACTGAAACACAGGAATTATGATTCAAACTTCCTCATGATGAAAGCGTCAGTCACCAACTCAAAGCAGAAATGATGAGAGCAGTGATTAATTGTTGATCCAATTTTCAAACAGTCCAGCAGCCGTATCAATGGGTACTTACCAGTCGAAAGGATCTCAAGATGGACAGTCCTTTGACACCTGACAGACCAAGTTCAATCAGACTGAGGATGACAATGACGACATCAAAACAGCTCCACTTGTCCTCCAGGTACTTGTACAGACCAAGCGCCAGAATCTTCAGTGCCGCTTCAACCGTGAAGATACCGGTGAATACCTAAACCAGTAATGGTACTGATGCAGAATACACATTAGAAAGACAAATCATACATCTATAGACCAGAAGTGTGACAAATACACACAATACATAAGAGAAAGACAAGTAATGTACACGTATACTTAACGGACATATCAAATACCTGCATATACAGAACAAATGATAAGCACTCAAATGAAGACGAAAATCTGTGAAGTTGCCAAAAGGTGCTACGCAAAAGCCAGATACATGTATACAAAATACACACATGGCCATATAAATGACATTTTTACTTACCAGTACTAAATAGGTATGGCTTAGAAAGTTGACTTACAGCCCAGATAAAATGGAGGTGAGATAGACTACCCGTAAGTGTTATGGTGGTATTGAAGAAAATTAGAAACTACAGAATCTATTTACAAATTGTTTGAACTATATCCTGGACAGCAGCCAAGAGACCAGCACCTAGTAGCAGGGGTATGTTTCGGTTGGTAAACAAGGATTGGATTTTCATGTTACAAATTTCGTCTTCATTTCTCATGATGGTCGTAAAATGAAACAGATAGCCGACAGATAGTGTGTGTCGTTGTTTTGTCAAGGCGCCCTTGTAACGGCATGTGCTGTGTTACGGCGCCTTAGAAATTGTCGTCATTATTATTATTATTATTATTAATATCTTCGCAATGTATATTAATCACCAATAGGAAAATTGTAGCTCAATTATTGTCCTAAATAACGGTGCAGTTATTAATACTTTAACGATGACAGTGTACTAAAAGTGACTGGGAAACCAATGCAGCTCATCGTTAAAGTGTTAACATAAGAATATGACTAATACCCTAATGTCAGCTGCTTTTGTAAGTGCACCAATAGTGCTGCAATTCTGCGAATATCTCCCGATGTTGCAATTTTGTGTATATTGCACACAAAGGATTAAAACCTTAAAAAGCAATGAAACCTTATGCTTACAGTAATAACAGTGCAAAAGGTTTACTCTTAGGAGTGTAGATAAACCTACAATAAACCTGAAAATTCAATTGGCAACAACATGCAAAAACCAGAACCGCAACATTAACAGAAACGCAAAACCAACAAGAACACAGCATGATGAACCTGAAATGTAAAAAAGCAAAATGCCATTTCCATCAGAAGCCTCAACTGCAACAGCCAGTCTCTGTTGAAATGCATGCCACTAACATCAGGCAAAACCTACCCAGAGCTAGATGGCGCCAGAGCTGTCAGAATGACAAAGGACATGTTATTCAGATCAATAAGCGATTATAAACAACAGGGCAATAATAGACTCAGTCAAACAGACATTAAAAGAGGACTATCACATGCGACCTCTCTGGAACAAAACAACACTCCACAGCGTTATGCCCGATAGAAGCTCAAATGGCAATGACTCCCATTAGCCTTAAATGACCCCACTATTATAAGACCTACTGAAGGTCCACTTAACACAATATGCAATGGCCTTAGAAATATACCACACAGAGAATCAATCAATCAATTAAATTCGTTTATTCATAAATTAATCTGACACAGATGCAACTTAGACATAGACTTAGATACAGAAACATACTTAGAGAAGGTTCACTTAACACAAGAATCAATTGAAGGAACTCAGTAATATAGGACCTAAAGCATGCAACATAGTGGACACTGGTGGTTTACTTGGATAGCACGCTCGTTCTGTAGCTTAAAGATTGTGGATTCATGCTTGCTGCAATGCTACATGGCTTCCATATAACAACCCTGGGCAAGTTTCTGCACACACGTCTCTGTCACCAAGCAGTACAAAACTGGGTACCAACGTATGCTGGGTTGTACACTTTAAGTCCTGGCCTGGGATTCGTCCATTGCCAGCAAAAGGCTGAAGAGCAGCAGATGAGTACCTCCTCTACATTCCCCTTGGGTCATGCCCGGTCTACTTACAGATAGCCCACTTAACACAATACTCAAATGGCCACAGTAACACAGGGCCTACATGATAGCTGCTTAACAACACTCTAAATCAATAGCCCAATCTTTCAGACAAGATTTGGCTAGCCAAGATAGCCTCACTAAGGCTTACCGGTAACTAGCAGCATCAGAGTCAGACAACATCAGACCAATAAAAAGGCCAACTGGCCTCTGTAATGTGCGACCCAGTAGGTCCACATCTGGCACTACATGACCCTTGGTTCAATCCAGCACATTCTAAAATTTGGCCCCCCAAACTACAACAGGTCTTGGATTGGCCAGAGGCCATTTAGGATATCTAATTACTTATTCTACATCAGACTAATCTGTTAACTGCAAAAGCCCAATTCTGCTCAGCTTAAATCATGTATCGAATAAATAGGTAAATAATGAAAAGACCAACTGATGAACAAATGAATGAATGAACTAATGAATGAATGACAGACTAAATTGAAAATAACTGTACTGCACTTACATAGTTTCCATACTTGAGTGTGTTGGTCATCGAAGAACTCATTTCGTCATGCTCCATGGCCATGAAGAGCGTATTGATGACAATGCACAGAGTGATGAAGAGATCAACAAAGGCATCCATAATAAACAGCTCGATGTAGTGTGCAAACTGATACCAGCCCGGACAGCAGGACCAGCCAAACAGCAACTGGTGGAACTTGGCCTTCAGGAACTCCTTCTTGCTCTGGCCTTCCTCCATCCCAAAACAGTCTAATCACCACAAGTTCATCATGACATTTAGACAGCATAGAGCAGTATGAAACAATGGCCTGTAGTTGGACTGCTGATATAAATGTCGTATGATGATGACATAATAATATTCTAGAATGGCCCTTCACTCAAGATGCAGCATCCGAAGACCAGCCTCAACCACTATCACAGGTTTGCCAGAAACCCAAAGGCACTCCCAGTCACTGTCAGGCCATCAGACAAGTTCACCGGGCAATGGCTTGGTCTACAAGCACAGCCCAAGTGACAATCCATGCCTGGTATCCCATAAACTTCCACTTTCTGCCCCTGCTTCATCGACCCTTGTGGGAGAGGACAGGTTCACTGCTTTGGGTTGGGTCCCATCCATACAGAAGGAGTACCAGTCCTGGTTAGCTCCTCTTTGACAACACAACATCCCTTAACCTGTCCCAACTCTTCTTGCCAGCTTGCAAAACACATTCCCAAGACAGCTTGTCTTTCATCAGGCCACCTTCTCATTAAAAGCTGATTACATTCTATTAGACCCCACAAATCCAGACACCTTGAGCACTCTTTTGGTCTTCAGCAGCATCGTTATTAAGAAATTTAGATGCCTTAAACCTTTGAAACTGGGTGACTTTTTTGTTGATTTGGCTGATGCTGCTCATAACTTGAATAAAGGATATACTTACTTACTTACTTATTGTTTTCCATTCTACGATCATTTATTCGTACCCATCGCCGCCAAATGGCTGGCGTCAGGAACTGATGATGATTCTACGTCTCTCACGGACTATTTAAATTATCTAAATGGTATTTGTAAGTCATCTTATATGTACATTTGTGACACATGCAGAATTAGGCATTACATCTCACATCTTTTGGGATATCTCTGGTAACCGCATTGATCTCCAGTCACCTTGATTACTGTAATTTGTGTGTTATTGGTACAAATAACTTAAACATGCAGAAACAGTCAACATAACCCCTGTGCTTAAATCACTGGCTTTCTGTTCAACAAAGGATTTGTTTCAAACTGTGGCTCAAAGTTTATCAAATATCAAACTCTGGACAACCACAATACTTAAAATCATTCCTCATCCCTCAGTCTCATAACTATTCAACAAGGTCATCTGATAGCCTTTCTTTGGTCATAACTAAAACTAGAACCGTTTTTGGTGAAAGAGCTTTTTCAGTAGCTCGACCTCGACCTTAACTCTCATCCTGTCTGTTCTGTCCAGTTGCTTATATGTCATTTTGTTCTCAAATTAAGACTTACCTTTTCCAAATTGCTAATCCACCATAGGCAGCCTCCTGATCTTTGGGACATCGACCTGATTAAGGCTTGGTTTTGGGTTACCAACATTACTAATTACAATTACAGTCATCTTGGACCCAGTGGGAACACAAGACATCTAGATGTCATACTTAGGATAAAAATAATAATAATAATAACAACAACAATAACACTAACTTTATGAAGTTTAGCCAATCTAGATATTTTAAATATTTCTTTAAATCCTGGGGAATCTGATCTACCTAGGGGGAAAATAATAATAATAATACACAACAATGCTCCCCAATATTTGTAATCCTCAAAAATAACAATGATAACAATAATACATTCCTAGAGAATTCAAGCACACTCAGATTATATTCTCTGAGTCACTTACTTTTCTTGCCAGCAGCCTTGTTGACCAAGTCTTTTACCACCATCAAATCTACACGCAGAAAGGCAAGAAATCAAATTATAAATGTTACTGAGTCTGCAATGGCTCAGTTATGTTGCTTCCTCAAGAATAAAATCCTTTACTAAAAGTATCCACTGTTTAATTACATCATATGGCTTCCAGCACCTATGACCTTACCTTGCCACCTAAAACATTTCCTAAAGCAGTGTCCAGCTTGCTCTTAAGCAGTTCTAAAAATTAATAATATAAACAAACAGAAATGTCATTAAGTCAGTATTGTTACAGTCCTCTCGTAGGCCGCTTCCAACTAATGAATATTCATGACCAATGACGTCACTGTTTACAAATGGCCAGATTCCAACATACCTTCACTTCACACTTAATTCAACATAAATTTAAATATATCATAAAGAGCTGCTCTTTTAACTAACAGCTTTAAATGGGCTCAAACTAATTTACTTAGGTGGTGAACAGGCTGAAACGAACAAGCTTAACGGTTTTAAGCAGGTAATTTACTTAGGCCACATGTCTAACTGGATCCGTGGTTTGTTGTATGGGACTAGATTTTCAAATTCTTTTAAAATAATCTAATAAATATAATACAATATTGTGGGGCGTGGTGGCTCAGTGGTAAGTTCGGCGCCTTGTGACCGGAGGGTTGCAGGTTCGAATCCCACTCTAGCTGCTGCGTATGGACCTATCGCAATTGCTCGTGGCGTTTCGGCGTGAAAATTCCGGCACAGTATCAAATGATGTAGTCGGGAGCGCCTCTGAGTAGTAGTTGACTTCGAGAGGCGCTATAGAAATATCCGGAATTTAAAAAATATATACAGTGCTTTTTTCAGCCGGAACGGTGTTCCGGCACCTTTTTTCAGGTACTAAAAGATTATTTATTTATTTTAATAAAAAAACAATAATTTAGTTATTTTAATTTAATTTAAGTGTTGTGAACTGTTTTCAGAGTTTATTGAGACTCCTCAAAACCCCCAATCCCTTTTTTCTCGGGATTTTAGCCCGCCCATAATTATTCCGTTCCGGAACCTTTTTTCCCAGAAAAAAAACACTGAATATATATATATTAATGTGTTTAATGGTTGCAAGTTTCATTATGGCTCAGAAGTATTTTTGCGAGGCTGTATTTCATATTGCGCAGGGTGTGGTATTAATAGCAGTGTTATTCGCTATGTGGCAGGGGGTAAAGATACATAGGGAGCTCCATTAGCACTAGATTTCCAAATTGTTTTTAAACCATCTTAGGACAGGCAATAATCTACAGAAGTATCACAAAGTCACTAAGTCATTCATGAAGTGAAGTTTTCTTACACAGCTGACAGTTATGCAATTGAAAATGGCTGCGTTCTAAAGGTGTCTAAAAATGGATCCAAGGTCCATGCACATTGGAAAATACAGTTTCAAATTGTTTTTAAAATGTCTTAGGACAGGCAATAATCTGATTATAATCAGTGGTTTGCCATGCACTTCAAATGACTGTTCCTCAGCTCTGTAACCTTTTTGACAGAGGATGCATTTTGCCTTTTACACCTTTTATCAACTCTTACACACTGCCATAATTTGCCTCGACCAGTTGGTGCAAGCTTCTGAGAATGTAAGATGAAGGGTCACTACATAAATACATTTACTGAATTAATAAATTACCAAGTTTTTCTTAACTTAGAAACACTAAATGAGTCTATCATAAATACTAAACCAAAGAGGAAATTGACAAAAACAAGTAAGAAGGCTCTACATACCTTTCTAAATGAAATGCCTTTGAAAAGGCAGCAATAATAAGAGCCTTTCAAGTACCTTTCATGTCGATTCCTGTTGCACTTGGTGTCCGACTGATGAACGGATTGTCAAGAAAGAGCTTCCCCTTGCACGAATCCCAGTCATGAGCCATATCCTGTCACCATTTAGAAACATAAATAAATGCACAAATAAAACACCATCACCATTTAAAATGATACGCATATTTGGGTGTTTCGCAATAACTCATTCCCAAAATAATAAAATTTTACCAAATAACATTTCCTAAATTTAATCACACTACCTGAATTTACCTATGTTACAACTGACCATAAGAAAGAACCTAGATGGCATTAAGCAACTGTGTGCAGAAGGTCCCAACACTGCTTTGAGGAGACTTGAACCCACAGTCTTTGCGTTTCAAGCGGAGCATTCTAGCCAATCGGCTACCGTGCCTCAAAAGCCAAACATGTCTAACAGACTGATCAAAATACCAATTTTACTACAGTGTCAAAAGTTTGAGAACAAGTAGTCTTGTCGAGTTTCAACTACTACAGAATCTTTTTAATTGCAACTATAAGTAAACTTAACATAACCATCATAACTACTATCACATTGTTAGTACAATTATCACCTTAACTGCACACTATCTGCATGCTTAAAAGCCAGCCTGCCTGCCTGCCTGCCTGACCCACCTGAGTCTTAACCTGGAACCGATTTTTACCATACCTGCCTAACCATTTTGTTTTGAATGAGCACCTGTGAACAAGCTGGTTCCTACAACTTCACTTTTTGGGCACTGTAGAAATCTCGAGATTACAATTACAACTACGATTACAAACAATAATCGTGACCATCTTCATCACTAAAGTAAACAGATAAATCACAACGAATCACCTCTATCGTTTTGTTTCTTGGCTCAAGAGCTCGCTGAGCAGCTCGATGCTTTGCTGAAGTTGCAAAGTGAAAGTGTGTCGGTTCGCACTTCTTGTCCTGAATTCGAAACCGTGGAAGATCGATGGCGTGTGGCGAGTAGCGGCTCTGATGTGAGGCGTAGCTGGCCTTTCGTGAGTTGGCAGCGAAGCGTGTTTCGAGCTGCGACATTCGGCTACCGTAGGATGTTGAGCCAAGGCGCTGCCTTACAGTTAGGAAATTCTGAGCATTCTGAAAGTTGCATAGCTCTTCCGAGGTTGGCGTAACGGCGGCCGAGTCGTCAGCGTATGGCAGGTCGAGGTTTTCGAGGCAGGGCAGGACAAGTGGGCGACGATCATTGGACTGTTGTGTGGGACAGTGTTTCCGCCAGCTGAACTGGCTCCCTCTGTGCAGAGTGAATGGAGAACCAGGCAAACTGGTGCTTGCCTACAAGAACAAGTTTACTACTTAACCTGAAGATTATGAAACTACACACAATATGGTAACTTTCACAGTTCGAATGCATTTGGACTACATGAAAATATTCTTTATTCTAAAACTGAACCATGCTCACAACTAATCTGCAGTATATAATACCATTTGGCAGTATTACAGTACCAGCTGTAAGTACTTAATAGACAGCACCACAAAACAACGATGCACATAAAAATGAAAGAGTTAAAGCAAAAAAAGAGTTCAAACCTTACATCAAACTCAACAGTTACAAGGGCCTCTGATAAACTTCTCTGAAGTGGTGCTATTCAACTGCAAATCCAGTCTTTCTGTTGCACAGGAATTTGTGTTCAATCACAAATCATCCTTACCATTTGCCACATATATTAGCAGTTAAGGCTAACTAAATTACTTGAGCGACACATATAATCCAGCCTAGCTAATGAATTCTATAATGTACTCAACATAACGCACAATGAATCAGTCAATGGTTGAATCCAGTGAAAACCTATTAAATAAAAACACTTAGTCACTACGAGAAGCTCAGTCAAAATCAAATAAAAATCCAGAAAAGGCAGTAGTCACAAAGTACATGGATAGGTTAAAAATAAAACAATAAGACAGATTTTAAACTGAATATTTTTATGTATGTCCACTGCGACAAAAGCAGTACACGACTGATGTGTGTTGAGTCTATACCATTGCTGCGGCAAGGGAATTCTGAACCAGCTGCAGTTTCTGCAATTCCATCTTTGTGTTGCCAGTTAGAAGTGAATTATGTAGTTGAGTAAGTCTGAAACCAGGGAATCTGATAGTGAAACCACAACAACTTGTGGCATGTCAGGTCGTCAAATTGCCAACATGGGATGGTGAACTGATTTACAAACACAGTCACGAGATACACATCTCCAGCCTGGATGTGCAGGGCCGACGCTTTCTCTGTTCCTCTGTGCAGGGCAAGCTTCTTGTCCCTTACGCATGAACCTCTATCAGGCAACATCTGAATGTTTCTGTTGTTGGCTCTTCGGTCTGGAACGGCTTCCCTGCGCTTGCTGCCTAGGGTTTTTCCTGGTAAGTTTTATTGCAATCTTAAGACTGTCCTTTTCAGCCAGGGCTGGGTTGGGAGCATTCCTGAGTAGATACCTTGAAGGGGCGCTACACAAATTCTCGTAATGAATGTAAGAATGAATGAGATGACATGAAGGCATCAAATATTATTCCCAAACTGCACGCATATTTAGCACGATCAACAAGCAGTGCATCCAACTGAGAAGCCAATCTGATACGCAGAGCTGTTCAGTTGTGCAAAAAAAGAAGGAATTCAATCTCAGAAGAGTTTAGATGAAGTTTCAGATTTCGTGACTCAGTGAATGAGCTTGTACAGTTTTTTGGGGTTGCTGGACCTATTTTTTTGTAATTCTCTCCCCACATCCATTCGTTCTGCTCAATCTCTTATATCATTTCGACCTCAACTTAATACTTACCTCTTTCAGCCGGCAATACAACAGAGGCATTGGACTAATTTCTGGATATTGACCTGATTGCAGCTTGCTTTGTTGTGCCTTTGGTTGACGCTTTGTGCAGTAGACACCAGTGCTAACAGAAGTTACTAATTACGTTATTCATTGAATCGGCTTCAAGACTTGCCTTCTTGCCCATGCTGTTGATGATGCTAAGCCGACGTCGTGTGTCAACTCCACATTCTGACTTCATGCTGATGCACTCTTTGTCGGTGACATGCTTCCCTCGGCCCGGAACGTACAACTCGATGCTAGTGCAGGACAGATCAGATGAACTCTTTTTCATATCAGCAGCCATCATTGCCACATTATTTGCCTCTTCCAAATCCATCAACCGCTTCAGATCTTGCTGCAAGTAGTGACAAACTTAAAAAAGTTAATTTAACAGAATGTAAGTCTATCCTGCAGCACACCTCTATAACCCTCTCATAGCTGCTACATGACCATCATGCATAAACAGCAAGCTCCCATGTCCCACAGCTGTAGGTATGGGAGGTGCTCATTTCTCTATCTTCAACCCTAGAGCAAGTAATGGACAAATCCCAAGGTCCTGGACACAGGCCAGTGTACTACAGCAAGACCTGCCGTTTACAACCCAGCTTGTACCAGTATAATACCTGGTGATGAGACTCAGACAAGTCCATAGAAACAATCTGTCCAGGGCTGTTACATGAAGTCTGCTCAGCATGCTATTGAACAGACTACTGTGCTTCATCAATCCTTAAGTGTCTGTTTTGAATAACGTAATCTAATCAAGCAATGTAATCAAGTAATCATGTAATGTGTGTAGCATGACTGTAAGGAAGAGTTGCCAACCCAACAACAGTCTTCAATTAATTCTGGTATCCTCAGATTGTTAATGAAAGTTACAAGCGCCTAACATCAGCACTTGAGAGGATCATTCAGAGGATCATAGCAGCGGCAGTCTAAGTTTCTCAATAAAAAATTGTCAGTTCTACGTGCACCCTATGTTTGAGTGCATTTTCTTTAGCACCAGTGTCTGCTGATCTCTGCGTTTTGCAGTCCACGACGACTTGCTTGTCCCCTTTGCACGCACTTCCACCATGCAACACTGGGCTTTGTCTGTCATGGGCCCGACCATTTGGAACGGCCTTCCATTGGAGCTACGTTTGCTCCCAAGGACAAATTCCTCGGTCTATTACTCATCTCTAAAAACTGTTCTTTCAGCAGCGGCTGGGCCGCGAGTGCATCTGAGTAGGTGTCTTGAAGGGGCGCTGTATCCAGTTCATGTTGATTGATTGACATTACACAATCTTTCAACATCATTGCATACATTCAACTGACCTAAAGAAGTGCAACTAATCGTATGCTAAGGAGTAGCCTATGTAAACTGTACACACAGATACGCAGTAAAGATCGTTCTACAATGAAAGCATGAGCAACTCCAAAGTTCTTCAGTAGATGCACGTGATTTGAACTCAGGCACAGAAGCAAAAGGCATGTGTATTAGCAGTAGGCCACCATACCATCTGCAGAACCCACTGCTCGGCTCATGTCATCTCTTCACCAAAGTAAGGTGAATAAATGATACAGTCAAAGCTCCTTCATAAAGCCAACCTCACAACGAAACATCTAAACAACATCGTAGAACAAATTTAAATGAATGGAGGCTATAAAGACAAAAAGCCACGAGCCATAACCTTGGCACCATAATTGACAAGGTGAGTTGTTTGTGATGAGTGCATGCATACCTTAGCCTCCTCTGCTTCCGCATCCTCTGCCTCCTGGTCTAGTTTTCGACAGTCATCATAGGACATGGCAACAATGGCAAGGATAAGGTTGACGAGGTAGAAGGAGCCTAGAAAGATGACGATGATGAAGAAGCCCATCTGGTAGGGACCATTTGCTTTGATGACCTACACAATGCAATTTGCATTTGACAAACATTATCCAAACTTTATCCAATCAGCTGATCTCATAAATTTACAACAAAAAGTTGTGCCTTCTAACTGATTACCTTGAAAATCAGGAAATATGATGAATTTTAACATAAGTACAAATGCCAACCAGTTTTAGCTAAAATTATTTACAGAACTTGACAAAACTCAAATGGGTCATTTTTGCAGACATCGGATATTTTAAACTGGATAAACTGTAAAAAACCAGACAGACAGAAAGAACGAGTTTCTTTAAAAGCACCTGCTGTTGTCCTGTCTGTCTGTCTGTCTGCTTGTCTGTGTCTCTTTTTTGTCTCTAGTCTCGCTGTCAAGTGCCTACCATAACTAATACTCACAAGGAGACACAAGCCTTCCTATCCTGGGCATTCCTTCAAGCTAAGCTCTGCTCTTCCATGTCCACCGCTCTGATCCAAGTGAAACTCTTATACCAAGCCCTCTCTGTCCAGTTCATGCGAGCAGTCCAAACAAAGGCAATCTAAATTTTCAGACTATGTCATATAATTACTATGCCTGATAATAACAAAACACACTTAACGACAAGTCTGCTAATGAACTTTCATCCGAGACAAAGGCCACGACTCATATAAGTAGTGTAAACGACTAATACATGTACCTGCAATATTTTAAAGACCTACTAAAGCAACTGTATTCAATCAATTTTAGTTTGCGTAAAAGTTAGTAAAAAACTGCGTACCAACTGGTAAAGGTCCTCCCAGAAATCTTGTGTCATAAGACGGAATGCACAGAGCAGAGCCCATGGGAAGCTGTCAAAATTCGTGAAACCATAGTTTGGATTAATTCCACTCTCAATGCAGATGTATCCTTCGTCGCACTGGCTGTAAAAGCAAATAAATTTATACTAATACACCCTTCAAACAACCCAACACAGACAATGTAATATAATTCTATATGTGTATGTATAAATGTATATAGATGGCTCCTTATAAAATCCCTCTCCAAGTGATATTAGATATGTGATGTGGGTAACATGTAAAAGTTTGCAGGCAACTGATTGGCCCAGTTAGCTACATTGGTTAGAGCGTATGTCCATGTGCCTCTGTGTGAGAGGGCATGTGGATTTGTGGTTCGCCTCCTGATGGTGGCGACTTTAAGACAGTCAAATCTCGGGCTACACGTTCAATTCATTAGAGCGCTCGCTTTGTAATGCGGAGGGTTCAAGACAACCCTGAAATGGTTACTGTGTAGGGACCTTGAGCAAGTCATTCACTCACTGTTGCTCAGAGCCATCGACTGATGCATCGTAATCAGGTAGTGGTACTCAATAAATGCACAATAATATGTCAAAGTTTCCATGACAGGTTCTAGTGTACAAGCAAAACAAGACCAATCACACTAGACCAGACTAGACACTCAATGCCAGCCAACTTCAAGACCCTGGCTTGCCACTGCATTTCTGAATCCACGATTCCTTTATTGCAGATGCTACATGAAATTCCAAGCACAACATTGGCCACAGGGGTGAGGTCACATGCAGAGCCAAAAGCCAACTGTAATCTCAAGATTTCTACAACACCCAAAAAAGCTAAGTTGTGGGAACCCACTTATCCAGAGACAAATGAATGTCGAGCTTAATGACAGACGTTAACCTGATGAATAGCTCCAAACTTTGGATACAGATGCACTCTGACCACGTAAAAATTATCTACTGAACATTGCACAAGAACTTATGCACCTGAACTGAACAACATACACCTGCAGCATCCACCTCTTACAAGCACTGAAAATCTCATACTACACAGTGCAAGAACTGTAAAGTAAAAACTGCACCAACCCCAGGTCAATTTATCAAATGTCCATTATTTTCAATTGAGTTTGCTGGCACTACAGGGTACTGCCAATGCAGTTGACTTTAATCTCTTCATCTGAAATCTGACTCCACGAGTATCAAGTAAAATCAACAATTCATAGTTGCTCCACTGAACGGAAAGGTTATCCAATTGTCGGGTGCTGTTGCCTTGTTTCCATTACAGCCACCAAAACCATGCCCCTGATGAAAGTATGTAACCAATCAGCCAGTACTTAACCTGTTAAATGCCTAGAAATCTTACCTGCCACTCTCTCCACAGATTTTTCCATCCGCTCTTTCAGGTGCCTGCCAATAGGCTAAACAGCAGAAATGAGAAGACATTAACAACAACTTTCAATTCTGTTTTTTTTATCAAGTTAGTACTAAATTTCACCCACATCATGCTTAGCTAGATGTTTCTGTCATTCCAATTGTTTTACTTAACAGGCTAAGCTTCATATTTAACCATGTAGCACTTAACCACATACATATGGAACTTAATTCAGGAAGGCAGTTCCAGACAGACACAGACACAGAGACATACACAGATACAGACACAGATACATATACAGTCTAAGCTCGTAAGCTGAGGTCCCACAGACAACGAACATTCAGTATTTTACAGACATGTCATGAAAGTGCAAAAATTATTTTACATAACTTAGTCTAGCCACTGTAACAGCTCTCTTACCCAGACACAACAACTGTGGAGAGACTTTCATAAACCAGACACTCAATGTGTACAAGTGTGCAAGTGCCTTGACACTGCCAATTTCCTATAGCACTCCTTGACTTTGAAACAAAACTATACATTCACCTGGATAACATATTGTGAGCCTGTATAATACAGGAATCACTCTAATTTAGAAAATGTAAAAACAGTTTATATATTCTGACTACATATGGACACTGTAAAGTTTCTCACACATTACAGTACTGTATACCATAGTGCTTTGACTTTCTAGACTGTTACTTAGCAAGCTAGCTCGTTTTCAAGCTATAGAGAAAATTCTGAGCCTTTCATCAAAATACTTTACTACAATTTCTACAACCTCACATTAAATTTAATACACTGACTGAACCCAGAACGGTATTTTTTTTTACATTATTATTATTATTATTATTATTATTACAAATAGCAAATTTTATAGCACTGGTGTCTAGTACAATAAGCATCAACCGATGACACATCAAAACCAAGCCGTAATTATGTCAACATCCAAAAGATCAGTTCATCAAGAGACAGACAAACAGCCCATGGTGGATAACCAATTTGAATAAGATAATTAATTAAGGAATGAAATGACACAAGTGGCTGAGCAGGGCGAACAGATACAGGGAGGGAATTCAAAAATCGAGGTCCAGCAACTGAGAAGCTTGTTTACCAAGAGCAGTTCTAATTTATATATGACCAAAGAAAGGCAATCGATGACCTTGTTGAATAATGATAACACTAATAAATAAGGACTGATTTTAAATACTGTGGATGGCTACACTTCGATATTTAATAAACCATGAGCCCAATTTGTACGAAAATCTTTTGCTCAACAGGAGGCCAATGCAACGAGTTACATACAGAGGTTATAAGCTCATATTTTGAAGTATTAGTTATAACGCTATTCACAGAATTCTTAATTCTTTGGAGCTTTCACAAATTTGACTTTGTAATACCCATAATCTAGATGACTGGAGACCAATGCATCAGCCAAGTTTGTTGCAGCACACAAAGGATATGACACCTGATTCTATGTAAGTCACAAATATGCATGCATGATGATTTTAAAATATCCCTGACACAGTCGATGAGGGACATAGTACAGTTAAAGACGACACCCAAGTTAGGAGCAGAATCACCCAATTCAATAAGAGAGTCACCCAGGTTGAATGACTGAAACCATGCAACACTTCAGTTTCAACTACTATGGAAAATGCAGAAGCAGATAAAATCAAGATAGGTATAATATAAGGATAAGACCAAATCCACCTGTTGAACATGATAGCCCAGCTGAAGATTTGATCAATGTCCTTTGCACACAAGCACAAAGACAAAATTAAGAGCATTTATAAAAGGGGAACCACTTCGTGTCACCAGTTGGTCAACTCTAAGTTGTTTACTATTATTGCTAATTAACATTCATATACCACCATTACCTGAATATCCAAAAATGTAACCTCACAACCCAGGAAACAGCTAAACACCATGGTAGAACAAATTTAAATGGATGGAGGCTAGAGACAAACAGCCACGGGCCATGACTTTGGCACCATAATTGACAAGGTGAGTTGTTTGTGATGAGTGCATGCATACCTTAGCCTCCTCTGCTTCCGCATCCTCTTGCTCCCGGTCTAGTTTTCGAGAGACGTCGTAAGACATAGCAACACTGGCAAGAATAAGGTTGACGAGGTAAAAGGAGCCAAGGAAGATGACGATGATGAAGAAACCCATCTGGTAAGGACCATTTAATTAGTTTGAGGACTCACAATGCAGAGTGTGTGGGTTTGAGCCAAAGTCTGGAGAAGGCTAATGTATACAGATCCGGGGGCAAGTCTTTCCAGCACATCTGCTCAGTTCCATCAACTGCTGGTGCAGCGGTGCTTAATAAATATAGAATTAAATTAATAATAATTAAAAACTGAATAAAACTAAGATACACAAGAGATGAGAAACAAAGAGAAAGCTCACCACGATCCATGGTGTAGTTGTATCTGACATAATACGGGAGCCTTTTAAAAGTATCTTCTGTGTAGTTGTCTGGTGGAATCATGCACTTTCTCATCAGACTTCCTTGGTAGAGCTGAAGGCCAATTAGGGCAAATATTGATAGAACAAAGAGCGAGAGAATCATCACATCTCGAAGTCGACGAACAGCTTCCATGAGGGCACCAACGATTGTCTTCAAGCCTGCAAAATTTTACACTTCTAAAATACCTGACATAAATTGCCGATTTAAATTGCATTTTATGACACGTCTTTTTGGATTGTTGCTCGAGTCTGAAGCACATAAATACATGAAGTCAGGTCCAGTTATTCCTCAAGTTTCATTTCACTAGTTTGCCTAAATTTCCAGTACTTCACAACTGCAAATGTCTACTCACAACTGAAAATTTTTACTTTAGATTTAACTACAATCAGTACCTGATCGCAAAACTATCAACCTAGAGCACTTCATACGACCCAACTTTTATCGACTCATTTTAAGTCGGTATTTCACAGAGGTACATGGTGCATCTTTGTGGCCGAAACCATGCAAATGGAGCTGTTGTTGGCGTTTAAATTACTGAAGAGGCAGACATAAAATTATGTTAAAAAAGTAGATAGATGGGCGCTGATGTTGCTCCCACTGAAAATGACATTCCCATCTGTGCCTGTCGCAAGTCACTGCAACATGTTAAAATACAGGTCATACAATGTAAATCGCCCAAATTTCTCAGAGCCAAACAAAGTTGTGCTAGGGATGACCAGCTTATTCACGGATGCTTAACCAAATCAAATACTTCTGGTGCCTGCCATAAGTGACATTAGACTTCAAAAGGAATGTCAGAGTGTATCCAAATAATGCTTGTCTTTATTGACACTACAACACATACCAACAAAATTTTATTCTGCCTTTGAGAGTTGGAGATACATTCAAAGCCTGTCATTTTTACTAACAAAGATGCTGGCTTTATAGCTAACATCAAACAAATGATCTGGCATTTCTGGACAAGTTTTAACTTTGCATAAGGCCAAAAAAAAATAATGGTGTGTTTCCGGTAACGAAGGTTTAAAAAAGTGGGTAGGTAGGTAGGAAAATATTTTTTTTTGTAAAATATTTTTATACAATGCCATTTCATAGCAACCTTATCACTTTTGGTTTTTCATACGTTTTGAGAACAAGAAGATGTCACTAAATAAATACCTTGCTAAAAACAGTTCCATGTTCTTTAAACTTATTTGTCAGTAAATTAAATTTTCAAACTGTTTTCTTTATATATGCGCTAATATTTTCACAAGTGTAGTTCATTGATATCGTTTTCTGGCAGCCATCAACGATCAATCAATCTCAATCAATCTTTTATTTGGTAACCAAACTGAATAGGTAAACAGATCAAACAAAAAACAGGCAAATCAATTTCTGTAGTTTGGGTACACAGGTGACACAGAAAGGGCCGTGGACCCCGCTTAAACAGTGTCACCTGGGTAGAATTACAAAACGTATAAACGCCAATCTTTTATTATGTTACTGGTAGGTCGTAAAAAGAAACTATACTTTTTATCTTAACTAAAGGACTCGGCAATATACACTCGGAACTATGAACCAAGGACTCGTTAACCCACTTTGGTCATAATAATCCCTGGTGTCCCTGAAAAAGATAAAGCTATATACGTTGTTCAAGTAGGAACGAATGCATTGTTCTTTTAAAAGACCACAGACTAGGCAACTGTCGGATGTTTAGGGGTATCTGATTCCAAACGGCTGGCCCGGTGAATCTAATTGAGAATAAACGAGTGTTAGTATGGGCAAATGGTTGGTGATATAGGCCGGAGTTTCTTGTCTGATACGGGTGGCGATCTAAAGTACGGCAGAAATAGTTGTCGTATACAGGGGGTAGTAGTTTATGTTCAAAACGGTACATGAATTCTCCAATCTGCATAATTCTGATCTGGTCAATTTTAAGGAGCCTATGTTCGATAAAGGCCTGCTCTGTATGGGCCCTATAAGGGAGTTTGGCTACGTACCTAATTGCCCGCTTTTGAAGGGTTATTAACCTTGCTAGACTTGATTTGTAAGTGGAGGCCCAAATAACATTACAATAAGTGAGATACGGATATATAAGGGTGTGGTATAAGGTAGCACGAATCTTAGATGATACTAATTTAGAAGCACGAGAAAGTATTCCTAGGTTTTTCGCAATCTTATTCGCAATATTCTTTATGTGTTCCTTCCAATTGAGGTTTTGGTCCACATACACTCCCAGGAATCTAGTAGAGACCACCTGGGTAATTGAGGAACCCTCAATATAAAGCTTAGGGGGTTCTGCTGGACAGTTCTTCCTGTGGGACCTGAAAAGAATGTAGTTGGTTTTATCTAAATTAAGCGTTAGTTTATTGGAGTGAAACCATTCTGCTATGGATTCCAACTCAGTATTAACTATGCGGTATAGTGAATCTAATGAGGCATGAGAACAAAACACATTAGAATCGTCGGCGAACAGAATAAAAAACATGCTAGGAGAAACATTAGGAAGGTCGTTGATATAGATTAGGAAAAGAAGTGGACCCAGGTTCGATCCTTGGGGGACTCCATGTTTTATCTCCCGCAGGTCTGAGCGGATTCCATTGATACTTACAATTTGGGAGCGGCTATTCAGATAACTGGCGAACCATTTTAATTGAGTGCCTCTTATTCCATATTTATTTAGCTTATTTAATAAAATGTTATGATTCACAGTGTCGAAAGCTTTAGCTAAGTCGAAGAAAATTCCTAGGGCAAATTCATTATTCTCTATGGCATTTGAAATTTTATCTTGCATACTAAGTAGGGGCATGTAGGAGGAATGCCCCGACTGAAAACCATGTTGGGAGGGGAATAGTAAATTTTCTTTGGTAATAAAAGCATTAAGACGCTCATACATAATCTTTTCGAAAATTTTTGAAAAGAAAGGTAAAACCGAGATAGGCCTGTAGTTGGAAACTTCTTCCCTAGAACCCTTCTAACGTATGTTGCGTGTGTATGTTGTATGTATGTATATATGATGTATGTATGTATGTATGTGTGCATTTATATGTGTATTAATGTATATGTGCATGTATGCATTTATGTATGTATGCATTTATGTATGCATGTATCTATGTTGTATGTATGAATGTATGTATGTATGTATGCATACATGTATGTTGTATGTATGTATGTATGTATATTGTATGTATGTATACTCCGGTGGGCTCCCAGAATAGTGGACCCCCGGAATAGAAGGCTGGCACCGAGCAGTCGCCACTGCGACCAACTGTTCCCCCATAGGCAGGGCTGGTTACTTAGGAGGCTGAGGCTGACGTACGATAATTAATCGTAGATGTTGATAATACATTGAATACGACGACGATTGGATTTGGTTAATAACCCTGGCGCATAACCGTGGGAAAATCGCTGACTTTCGAGTCTATTATCTCCCCAACCCTCCCACATTTGTAAAAGCTGACCATGGGAAAATTACAGCCCATTTTTTGCTCTAATTACCCTTAGACCTAAGTCCTTCCCGTGCAGGTCTGCACATCGGGCGACGCATCTCGTTGCTCTAATTAACGGTGCTCTTATTTACATTGAAAGACCGCTGGTTTCCCACGGTCTATAATGTCGCAATTCTGCACCTCTGGCACAGAAAGTGAGGTTTCAGTTGTCGGAAAGCTGCAACTCTGACACGAAATGAGTTACTAAAAAAAAATTTTTTCCCAAAATTATCCGAGTCGTGCCAAAAAAGTGACTCGGTCGCGTTACCGGAAACACACCATTATTTTTTTTTGGCCTAACTACTTGTTAAAGCTCAAAGTGTAAGGTACGCACTTATACAAAATTATGGCAACAGATAGTATACTTACTATTAAAAATAAAATATAACCAGTTGCTATATGTAGCAACAACAGTATACATATCTGTACAATTATATACAACACTATAAGAACCTCTTAAAGTATATCAAAAGAAACCACACCCGAGATTCACACCTAACACAGAACCAGAACTGCTATCAAGCCAGTGTCTCATAGCTTGAAGTCTCAAATATAACCTTGAGATTTTGGTGATATAATTAACTCACTAAATAAATAAATAACTTTAGTAAATAGATAATCGAAGTGGGTTTAGTGCTTAGCAAGAATTAATAATTAAGTTATACTAGCTGGAAAAGATTACCAGAACATGCAAAAGGCTTATGGTTTTAGCAGAAATATTTCAAGCAACTACACCTAAGCTACAACAAAGGACACATTAGAATGCCTGACTACAATGAGGAATTTAAAAATCTAAATTAGAACTGGTGCACTCACCTGGCACTACGGCTACAGTTTTAAGAGCACGAAACACCCTAAAGGTTCGAAGAACGGCTACTTTGCCTCCAACGTCACCGAGGACCATGGTCATGTACCTGAAAATAATCGGCCCCTTTCGAACAGACAAGGTACATGAGGTACATGCACTCATGCAGAGGATGGGATGAAATGAGACCAACAAGCAGGTGAGGACAGATGTACAGATTGTAAGCTACATACCTGCCAATATTTCTGCATCAAGAAAGCAAGGTTGGTCTTAAGATGGGGTCTGTAAACGCTCTCAGTGAGATGAAAAACCTCTAGGAAATCTAGAAAGTGGATGTCTAGCACTTGTTTTGAAACTGCTGTTCCAACTGATATTCAAATTGTTCAGTATTTAATTTTAGTTCAATTGCTCTCTGTTTTCTCTGCCCTGCCATGTCATTCACTGACACGGCAGGGCAGTATTAATAAAGCACTCACAATTTCAGAGTCAGTTGAACAATTTTCTGTAAAGATATTTACTGAAGAGTTTAAACAATTGCAAATACACATTGTTAGAGGGCATTAGCCTAATAACCCATGGCCCATAACCTCTGACCAATAACCTGCTAGGTTAAAGCCTCCCCAGCAAATAAACCCAAAAATTAACCCCCAGTTAAAAAACCCCCGGGGCAATAACCCCAAACCTGATCTATATATACTAGTGTATACCAAAAGCGGGTTTAGTAAGAATAAGCAAATTGTTATGTTGCTCCTTCAATATATACCTAAAATTAAGTACCTGTACTCCATTTTATGACACTGTATATCAGGGGATATTATTACCCTAAATAATTCTGATATTAGGTCTAATACCAAGGTGCCCGCTCCATTAGTCAACAATCATTTTGCAATCAAGTCCTTTATTGATGTAAGAGAAACAATGAAGCTGGAATAGAGAATTCAAAAGGACTGATATATAACTAAGACACAGGTCTAAGTGATTAAGTCACTTGGCTCCATTCAAGTAGTCAAGTGAATGCATCAATAATCCAGCGGCCAACAACCTCATTTCCGGATGCAATTCTGACTGACTGACTCATCGATTGACACCATAACAGTACTGAGAATAATCTACAGCCTTCCTTCTGCAAGTACTTATGTAGCAGTCCATGTATCAATAACCACACACTGGGGGTTAATTTCCTGCAGAATATTTTCAAGGGTTTATTGCCCAGGGTTATTGGCCAGAGTGGTTTATTATCCCAGAATCTTGTTGGACCAACTTCATCCAACATTGTCCTAGACTTGTCCAGCTCATTAACCCACCATTTTCGCACACTGTCCCAATGCCTGTGCACTGGCTGAGAATTAACAGCTTTAACCACCAACCAACATGAAGCCAGCCTTTGATACTGCTGCAAACTTTTGACATAAAATCAATGTTTGTGACCTTTTCCAACCTTAACATGTGTCGTCAATCTTGACTGAAGACTCATTCTATCCAACCATCAGCCACTAAGTCAACTTTTCTGACTTGCCCAAACCTTAACTCTTGGCAGGTATGAATTGAGCACAAACTGAATACCTATGCTGGAAAAAAGGGAGGGATTAATAATGGGATTTTAAATGTTTACTGCACAGTTTGGAAAACCTTACAGGAAAAAAATAGAGAGAAATGTCTGTCCTTGTGTATTGCTGGAATAGTTTGTAGTTAACCAAGACAGTTGCTGAGACCAGTAAATACCACAACTAAGAAGATAAAAGAGCAACTGAAAACTGCAGGTATAAAAAGCATGATCAGAAACTACCAAACATAAAACCAATTGATACAACATAATCTACAGCTTCATACAACACTTGATAATGCAATTTAAGGCCTTGATCACAAACCAAGTGTAAAGCCAAAAAGCCCTCAGTGCTCTATCAGAGCCGCTATTCCTCAAATCAATCTTACTCATCTAATTTCCACAGTCAGAAGACAAACTCCCAATTCAGATTGCAATTCCCCACCTCGAGGGCCACGGTCTCACATTTCTTTGGTCAGCTTAACTACAGGCCTTACATCTCTTAACTCAGTCACTGACTATAACAATGTGAAATAACAGAACCCGAACTCTGAGCATGGTGTCCACTGTCAACCCTTAAGCTCGTTGGGACTAAGTGTGCCCCAGAGTCTGTCAAGTGATGACTTTTCCAGCTATCCGAGCATTGTTTGATTATGGAAGAACTCAAAGTTCTTCCTTCACGAACTTTATGCCTGGCAGTTTGTAATCATCCTCTGTGTATCTGAGTTTTCAGTTAGAATTCAGCATATTCTCAGTCCCTCCACCAATACCGCCACTCACCCACCATCATCTGCCTCAGGCTCCTCTACTCATCACCCCACAGGCTTTACACTCTAAACTGAAGTCTCACCTATTCAAGAATTCCTACCCTAATCTATCCGATCCTGCCTTCCAGTATCCAGAATCGGTAAAAAAACAAAATCGGTTATGCCGTAATTCAGTGACCTATTCTCTGTGTTTATGAGCCACTCAAAATTACACATCTTGATATTACAAAGCACCTTACTGGCCTATTTTAAAAGATGTATTTGAATGTTTAAATGATGCCTTTCAAAGACCGCCACACTGCCTCATGTTAGAGTTCACACAGAATGATCACGTAGAACTGGAAATCATATACACTTCAGATAAAAGACTAGTCATCATCCATATTGCACAGCTTGTGCCATAAGCGTTTATAAACCACAGTCTGATTTGATTATTTATTGGCTAAATCAATGACAAAGCAGTAAAATGAGTAAAACTTGTACTTGACTGCTTCAGGACAAATGACCTTGATGTCAACCCAATTTCTCCATAGAAAACACCATTTATAATACTTGGCTGCCTACCAAAAAAACTCAACCAAATCAACCAGTTCTTGATGGAAATGGAAACTGTTTTGAAAACATATTGCTGCTCAAATTAATATTTTCATTGCCACTGTTATTGTCACCGTCCACCGTCACCACCATTAATATTATTTTAACCTCATTTTGCCTCTAGAAGCCCTTAAAAACTGCGGTGCCATAGCAACAGGACCTGTCCGACTATCCAGCATCTGAAATTCTCATCTCCAAAGATCATAGAAAAACACATATTAGGCCTGCACATGAGCACATCAATTAACTGGACTAGTGCTTCATTGTGAATGGAAGTAAAATAATTGCAGCAATACACATTCAGGATCTCAAAGACCTGTTGGTTGTGTAGAAAAACTTAGAAATCTGCCTTACCTTGCAGCATAGGGATTTACAGAACATCAATTATGAATTCACGCAAACTCAGTTGCTTTTTCCAACTTATATTAGGGAAACATGTACAGGATTTGTCTTGTAAAGATTTTTAACTGGCATATTCAAAATCCAGACTGATTAGAATCAGTGAGAGCCATAAAGAATAGATTATAGAAAGCTGCAGGAAAATTCGATCAGAGAAAGGTTTACGAAGATCAGAGCAAAGCAAGAGCCAGAGAGATTACATTATAGATTCAGAAAGATAACCTTGGAAGTAGAATAAGAATCTGAAATATCGAATCATAAAACAGAAGTGTTGATAGTTTAAAAAAATTTGAAACAGATGGTTGCTTTAAGATTAAAGGAGAGAATGATCGAAAAACAATCAATTACATAAATTATAGATCCATGTATGTAATTCTGGATGAGAGCTCTTTCTGAACTCTAACATGAAGCAACAGAAGCGGCACATGGAAAACAACAAATTCAGCTTTGAGGTCATTAAAAGGCATCATATTTGTAACTGTAAATTTATATAGCACCACTACAGAACCAGTCAAAGGCCCTCTCTCTGCTAGCCTAAATGATGAATATACAGGAGAACTGTGAGATGAGACTCACATAAAGTGGCACATAAAAAATTCAGGCTCACTGCTCTCTTTCCTGGATCATGGACAGTGACCCATCAGATTCACATCTGTTATCAGCAATCTTCTAGACTAAACCAGTCACAAGATTGTTCTGTTTGGAGGCAACAGAGGTAAAGAGAGAAAGAACATCATTGATTAGAACACAGATGGAAAGGTTCAGACCTCTCGTTGCTTTCGACAGTGTTGATCACCAACTACTTCTTTCTAGACTCAGAAACAGCATGGTGTCTCTGAGACCGTCTTAAACTGACTACCATAGCTTCTTACCCCAGCAATTGGTCTCTACAAGTGCGCATTGGTACTGCTCAGTCTGATCCTTCTTTCAGAACTGTTGGTGTTTCAAGGGATCTGTTCTCCACCCCTTATTATTTAAGCCCTCACTTCATCAATCAGCCCCCACACATCCAATCACTTTGGATGACTGAGTTAAAGCAGCACGCCGATAACATTCAACTTTGGATTCCTCTGTTCCACACTGATCAGTCTGGCACGGTAAAACTCAAGGAGTGCTTCTCATCAATGAATGGGGTTCTGCTTCAATGGTCTGGCCATAAATCTAGATAAATCTGAGGGAGTCATGTTTGGACCATGCTAATGTCAGCATTATTACCCTTCTCATTCTGGCATGGACCTTTCGTAATTACAAGTGACTGAGTTAGGAGATGGGAGGCCCAGAAAGAAACTAAGTTTGTCAATTAATCAACAAGATCAACAGTTAAAAAATGCCTTTTAAATATTATAAAAAACTAACGACAAAGATGACAGAGGAATAACTTCAAAAGCCACATTTCAAAGGAGAGACTCTTGATATAAATGACTGTGCAAACCAGAAGAGCTACTCCCAATATACACAACTAAAAAGTTCAGAAGGGAGAGACTGGAGATATGAAGAATATACAGGCCAAAACAGCGAGATTCTCTATAAAAAAAACTTCAAAAAATTGAAGTTAGAAACTGGCAATATAAACAATGGCACAAGAAACAATGGAAAGACTTTCAAAAACAACTCCAGAAACCATGTGAGAGATGGAACACTAATGTATCAACGAGGTACGGAACAGCATAACAGAAAATTCCCATTCATTTATGTCGTTGTATTGAAAAACAACAGCAGTACAGTAAAAAATGCTTCTAACGTTTCATTCATCAAAGGTTCCAGACTGCAATAATTCCTAGCAATCATCAACTGTGTCAGATTCTCTGCCCTTCCTTGACCACATCCAATAAACTAACCAAGGCTTCGAGCTAAGCACAGAACAGCATTCATAGTCGGAAATGCATGAGAGTCATCGCATTAGCATGGGCACGAAAGGCCATTTGCTTTCCATGTGAATATCACTGCTGCCTTGAAAGAAGGCTTTGGAAATGATTTATTTCTGGAAGGATTCATCAAATAAATAGATACCGGTTATGGCCTCGACATCTGCACTACTTTACTTAGCTCAGAAGCAAGCTCTTACGCAAACTGCTTAGGTAAAGAACCAGTAATAATCGTACAGTTACTGCCCAACTCATATCTACTGCTACAGTTGAATGACTTATGGCCAAAGTACAGACATAATGTCAGCATTCCAACAACTGCACAAGCTTTCCTCAGCACCGCATTGTCTTATTCAAATGCTGATTAAGAAAGAATCTGAGCCTCAGACGTAGTTGGGAAACAGCTGCAGTAAAATCGGCAACAATGCCAAGCACCACATAGTAAAGCTACATAAAAGGATGCCATCAAAACCAAGAGACTCTTGGACAAGGTAGTTGCTGACTGTTCAGGAATGGCCAACACAGCGAATTTGGAGACAAAACTGAGATATAACGGCAAAACCTTCGACCAGAGGAAATTGTGCGTTGTAAGTTCCAACAGGAACTCATCACTGCAAAAAACTGCAGAAGACTGAGAAGATAGAGCAAAACTTCTGAACAACTGTAAAATTTGACCTGACAAAACATTACATCAATTGCCAAGAAATGTGCCAACCGCAATATACAATTCTCCTAGAAATAATTATAAAGATTCTGTGTCCATCAGTTTCTGTATTCAGTACACACCACAAACAACCAGCTAAGCCAAGAGACATAAATTAGCACTACATAAGTGCTTTAAATAACTGAACAGTCAAGCGCTTATACGATTGACTTTAGGTAGGTAACAACCAAGGTTCAAAACCAGCCAAATAAAGAAGGAAGTCCAGTTTCAGCAGAAATTATGCTCCACTGTTTAACAATCAGAAATTATGTCTAACTGTTAACAGTCAGCCAGTAAAGATGCTCAATTGACCAGATATCCAGTTGGAGCAGGTGCACATATAGCCACCCACAGAAGAAGATCAGTTTACCCAAAATTACGCCTACCTGGTCAACAACCAGCCAAGAAGGAAAGCTCGGTTTTAGCACAACTTATATCCAGTTGCCTCTGCTTTACTCTAATCTGAGAACTTCTGTAGAGTAATTATTACCAATCACTGGCCCCTTGTAGCTAAACCTAGAAAACGTACCAAAAACTGGGGTTATGGGGTTAATCCACTCAAATCCCACAAGGTCAATAACTTTAAATGAGAGTGTTGTACTAGACACTTTGGCACCAATTGTAAGTGAGCACAATAAATGTGTTTAGTGATAAATTATAAACAATACATACTTATGTGGAAGAATAAAGGCATATAAAGAAAAAAGGGATGGATAACAGGGCATGGAACAGGTAGGATCCTATGATTTGGATGAGAATAGCAAAAATCTACAGGCACTGTAAAACAAAGACTAGATGGTTTTAAAGGCAAATTGCTGAAAATGGGTTGTTAATTAAAGATCATGCTACTACCAAGTGATGAAGGATGGTTAGGGTATGGTAAATGAATGGCAAAGAACAGCTCTTACGCAAACGAGACAACCATGAAGTCCAGCCAGTTCCAGGCATCTCGTAAATAAGTGAAGTTTGCCAAAATGAAACCTCTTGCCAGCATCTTCGTGGTGCCTTCGACGGTATAAATGATGGTAAAAATGAGTCTGCAAGCAAACAACAGCAACACAAATCTCATTTCCATACATCCGAGTTTCCCAAACTGTGGGTCGCGACCCAAACGTGGGTCGCAAAGCTCTGCCAAGTGGGTCGCCAAATTTTTTTAGAAGTAATTTTTGTGCAGCAACAACATATGGCTATGATTAGGGTATAACTAGCTGGATTGCAATTACTTGTAAACTGTTTTTACCTAAGTTTCCCTTTAATGCGTTACATTTCTAAGCGCTGTACGTAAATCCGCATATATCAATACCAATTTATGAAGCAAATTTTAGTACACAGAGCTTAATTTTACACAGTGGGTCCCGAGGCTGCCAAGATATTCAGAAGTCGGTCGCGACCCAAAGAAGTTTGGGAACCACTGCCATACATCATTGTCATAATCAGCAGCATAATCATTATCATAATCACCATCATAATCATCATCATCACTGTCATGAACGTCCGCAGGAATTTTTGTGGGGGCAAAATTCTTGTGGGGGGCAAAAAATTGTTAGGAGGGGAGCAAAATGACATTTTTGCATAGAATAGCTATTTATGAACAAAGAACACGTGACAACTTTTAAAATAAATAGTGGTCAAGGACTTTACCTAAATAATTAGTAGTTTTTTGCATTGAAAATCGTGTTGGGACTGTTGTAATAATCATAATAATCAAAAGATTGTTTAAATATTTGCAAAATCCAGGGGGCAAATGCCCCCTTGACCCCCTCCGGATGCCCATGATCACTGTCATCACATCATCACTAACAGCACGTTTGGATATCAGTTATATCCTAAATCTCATTTAAGAGATTTGCTTTAATTTTCCACATCCATCACTACATGTATCCAATCCATCAACCTGTACCCTTTAATCCATACATTCAACCCGTATACACCAAGATTTAACCTTAAATCTGTATAATAACATTGGTATATAATTCAGAATGTATCCTTCAGTCTGCAAACAGGATTCTTGACTAAGAACTAGAGACTTTTGCACTACAAAAACAAATTAGAACTTCTAACAAATTTTACTTACCGGTATGTAGTAAATTATATTCAAGCTAATAGCAAGTACTATAATTCAACCTACTGTATTCAAGTACAACTCTAATATAGCAAGGAGGCAGGTAGGTGTTACTAAGCACTACACTGAACATAAACAATAGCAAGCCCAGTCAGTGTTTCAATAGTGATCACTCATAGAATATCACATTGTGCCCAATCAGCCCTCTATCAATGTTGGGTCAGTAAAGACAGAATCAAATCTGAGAAGTCAAAAAGTTGTCTTTTCCCCGCACTCATGGTCATGTTTTCACCTTTGATTTGTGGATCATGCTTATGAGGAATTCTTAAAGGAGCATATAAACAGGTTCGTTACCTTTAACCTCCTTTACCTAACTCTGCATAACTCTAGCAAACATTCCGCTACAGACAGTTCAAAGACATCATACGCAATATTTAAAGGTGTCCAACACTTACTCTGTGTGCGGAATTTCTTGGTTGATGGCCATAAAAACACAGTTGACTAAGATAACTAGCATAACACATAAGCTGAAAAATGTAAGTACTGTTAAGAAAAACTGCTAGAAGAAGATCATGACCAAGATAACAACGACAGTGGCAATGATGATATAACCAGCATAGACAAGGTCAGGCATAAAAAAGCACTTTTAAGAGGCACTATATTAAGTATTACACACATACAAACATACATAGAACGTTCAAATTTTGTTGATTTGTTACATGCATCTATCCACAAAAAATTGTTCTGAGTAGCAAAGTGAAGGATGAATGGTATGTTGGCTAAATTATGACAAAATGCAAATTGTATGTGCAATGTCAGTGATGACCATTCTAATCTTCACCTGATGCACTGGAATTCTCTTCCCAGTCATGAAGTGCCAACATCAATATCATGACCAAGGCAACAATGACAGTGATGATAAGGGCAACCACAATGATGATCTGATAATGATGATCAATGATTAATTCTGATGATGAGGATAATGATAATATATATTAACCTTTATGTGGCAATGAGGACATAACCAGCATAGATAATGAAGATAATCCTGTTGATGAACCTGCTAGGGTGATGACAATGATGATGACTACTACAGTGATGACGGAAATACCAGTGATGAAGACAACAACAATGGACCTGAGCTAAATGTAATACTGAGCAGACAATGATTTCACTGACAGCCTGCTGATGCAATCTAATAATTAATTCAAAATCAATATCAGCTAAAAGATTGCAAAGGTACTACTTCTGCTCCCACTACAATTTCATTTGTTAAGCCTCAACAACACCCATAGCACACATGTCACAATGCAATAACGGATAACAATGTCATGGTACTCATCGTTGTGATGGTGAGAACAAATACTGGTAGTTTTTTCCTCTAATGGTTGAAATCCCTACAGGGAGAACACACTTCCAGAAATCAATTTCCCCAAACTACTCATTATTATTATTTCAAGCATTTTTTTCTCGGACAGGGTCAATGTGAACTGGATGCAAGGTGGTTTGATATTGAGGCATTTTCAATTAATGACTGAAAACCAACAAAATTGCTAGCTATGTTTAAGTATTACAGCTACAATTCTTCCATCAGAATGTGCTGAAATTTTATTTAGATGTATTACGTATTCTATTATTGCAAATTAATGATAATGTTAATATTGGTTGCTTCAATTAATGACCAGAGATCAAATGTCAGCCGAACACTTAAGTGAAATTCAGTTCTTGATTTAGCTTGTTATGCTCACTATCAATTTTCACTAGACGCAAACTACTAAATTGATCAAATATCTTGTTGATGTAGTGACACATGCTTTAGTTGCTGGTGCTGCTGGTGCCATTACTGGTGCTGCTGCTGGTACTGCTATTAGTGCTAGTGGTGCTCTTGCTGATGGTGCTTTGCTGCTGGCACCGCTGCTGGTATTGGTGCTTTTGCTATTGATGCTTTGGTGCTGTGGTTGGTGCTGCTGGTGCTGTTGTTTGTGCTGCTGGTGCTGTTGTTGATGCTGCTAGTGCTACTTCTGCTCATCACAGCACTTGTGAAGTAGTAAGACAACAACATAAAAGTAGATGAAATACAATTTACAGTACAGATGCATTCAGGATCGAGCAAATTTTATTGTGATGCTCAAACGGGTGTAAATGGTCTGCACTATTGCAAACACCTCCCCCTTACAATTTAGATTTGGACACAACAAAAACTCCCACCAGAGATCTGAGAAACAACAGATGATACACAACAACAGCAGAAAAGGCACAGAAGTTAACAAGTCAATCATCCTTAAGGCAATGCAGACCATGACAGAAGGATGGTTCATTAGCACCCAGGGTGCTAAATGAGAGTTAACAGAGGATCCAGTTAAATAATGGCATCCGCTTCCTTTCCACACACAAAAACCCCCAACCTCTCGATTGACAGTCCAGCATGCTAACCACTACACTATCGGTTTTGATTTGGGCACCTGGTCAAAGTGCAAGAACATGGAGTTCTAATGAACTGAATTCCATAGCCAGGTCAGAGTCACAGCAGCATCTTAGATGATGCGCAGTCTAATGAAGCTGTGATGGATTAATGTTACAGGTCAGTCAACGAACTTCTGAGGAGTCACAATCGGATGACTCCAGGCCGACTGATGCACTTTATTTTTACAAATTAGAATAATACCAAATACTTCAATAATTTTTCAACAGAAGCTATAATACGCTTTGTGGACAAAGCTGTACGTATCCGCATACGCATTGGATGCGTTGGTATGTACGCACAAATGTGCATTTTGTACGTATGCATGTTTTGTATGCTGTGCAAAATACAAACAATTCTGCGCGCTGTTACTCGGTGTAAGGTTTACGCATGAAACAGTGCCTGATGCATAATTCACGACCAATTCCTGTGCGGGTTTGTATATTTCGTCAAAATGCGGAACAATAATTATAATTCGTCGCCGGTCAATACGGAGATCATGCCGCCGTTCGCTGCTCTGCCGCCTGCAGCTATACTCGCCACCAACGCCGCTGCCGCCGCCGCCGCCATTGTATTCCCGCATTGGAAATACAGTAGCCCATTTTGACTGTATAGGTTGCATGAATACGAGCCAGACTCATTGCAGGGTTGCTGCCAACAGAAGAATGGTATGGATCAGTTGGTCACAGTGGTTTCGTCTTTTGTTCTCACAAAGCATAAAAACCTCCTTCTGTAGACCAGTCGTAATTGTAACTTAGCATAATTTCACTCGAAAACTGACTCAGACATATAATGTGCACGATTATCAGACAAAGTCAGCCAAAGCATAAATTTGGAGCCAGAATTAATGCTGCTTCATAAGAGCTGAGAAATATCTATCAGGAAATGCAGACTCAACAAAATGGCAGTGATCACTATGCAGTTGCATGTGCAAGACAGATTTCCTAAATCCACAACAAATAATTGCCTCGATTCAGTTTCACTTCCCGATTGGGGTCTAAGAAGTAAGCAAAATCAATCAGTGGGATAAGCAAAACTCGGTAAGTAACACTCACTGGGATAGACAAGACTTTGGAAAATGATTGGGAGAAGAAAGTAACTCAACCTGTCCAAGTCAAGTCGAGTGCAAAATCAAAACAACAAAACTCGTTTTCTCAGTGAGTCATAACCTTTCATAAAATATACTAGACAACAGAAACATTACTTTTAAAAGCAGAACATAGTCTAATTATTTTCACATAAACGTCGCTTAGGTAACTTGCCCATTTTCACTTTGGAGAAACATCAATTGATGAAAGTCATTTCAAACAGTGCGATGTAAATGCCGTTATTCTGCTGGACAGGTATGGCAGTCAGCCGCTGGACCCAAACGAGTGACGTTAATAAGAAATATAATTCTGCTGTCTCTGATGCTAGCAATTTATAGCAATTTGAAGTACCGTTATACTTCAAACCAAAGTAATATTTTTTCAAAGCTAGGCATATGCTGCTAATACATGTCTGGTATATTTAACATGCTGTTCCAAGGATATCTACTAAATTTCATTTGAATAGGTGCATTATAAGTATTGAGTGCCCAAGAGACAGCGGCTCCCACCAATAAGCAATGACTTTCGAGCGCATCTGAGTAGGTTTCTTGAAGATGCGTTATATTAAATTTCTGAATGAATGAATGAATGAATAATGCTATTTTGCACGAGAATTATTAGTTTGAAAGTCATAATTTTGCACTGACAGTATTTCTGGAACAACTTAGAATACTCATAAAACTGATGTATCATTGTAAACAGAATTTCATGCACTATTCGTTAAATGTGGCAGCAAGGTAGCCTAGACCAGATCTGAACATTTTAAATAACTTGTTTTTTAAATAAATTTGTCTTTTTAAACAGCTAAATCATCATTTCTGATCTGAAAATTTATATTTTCTGCCCGGTTTGTCTCATGTTTCACAATTCAGATAAGTTTTAAATATTTATTTCTACTTTGTATTGATTTTCATGCTGTTATGCACGTACGTCGTTCTCATCCAAGCTGTCTGACCTTAAGGGGCACAGCAAGTTTCTTAAATTTATGGTTATTAGGTCCAAACTGGCATATTTAATAATCTGTGTTCACGAATCATCCACGATCTGACAAACTGTTCTTTCCCATTGTGGTCACACCTTTCTACTTATTTTGCCCTGCCAACTTTCCTCAGGTTTTCAATTTCTGTGATGTTCACTGCCACCTGATCTATTTCTTAACTTGCTTAAAGGCCATTCATTTAAATAATTCCTGGTGTTGCCTTGTCAATTCAGTGAGATGTTCTGCTGCTAAATGATAACAGAAATATTATTTACCATTCTGCACTGGGTGCAAATTCCTGTAGAACATCTTCTGCTACCCATCACGGGACATCTGCGTATTTGTTTCTGCTACTCGTGTCATTTCATTCTCAAGTTAAGAGTTGCCTTTTTCCAACTGCTTATACATCATAGGCTGCCTCTCTGTCTTAGTGGACTGATCTTCTGAATATTGACCTGAGTATGGCTCGGTTTTGGAGTGGCATCAATTGATACCTTGAAGTTATTAATTAAAATTACATCAATCAATATCCATTAAATGAAAATATAGAAATGTAAACAACCTGACTTAAGAATCATTTTGTGAGAGTGGGTCACGTATAGATCTATACTCCAATAATCCAGATGCCAATACTAATGTCCACTTGACTCACTCTACACAGCTACTATATATACAATAGCAAATGTCTCAAATGGTTCCAATCTCAGTCCACAAGTGTCCAAATGGCTAATATGTCATAAGGCTACTGTCTCAAATGGCTCCGATCTAAAATTCACAGGTCCAAATTGGCTTAACATGCTGCTGTTCCAAAGACTCCCATCTTAATTCACAAGTGTCTAGATGGCTAACAAGCCATATTACTACTGTCTCAAATCTCAATTTAAATGTATCCAAAACTGCCAACAGCCAACATTGCTACAATCTCCAATGGCAAGAATCTAGAATTCTGGCCATATCCCCATGTGGTTACTGTCTCCGATGATTCCAATATCAGACTCGACCCTGAAGCTTCTATTGAATGATTAGCCTTGCGAGATGTCTTTAATGGAAAGTGTCCCATAAAACTTTTGTAGCACTAATCAAACGCAGACAGCAGACATCGTAGCATCTGCTAATTAAGTAGACACAGATTTCACTGCACTCAATACCCTGCTAAACATAAGTAAATCAGTCAGCCATTACTTTTTTCTCATCATCAGAAGAACAGTCCCTTAAGCATGTCTCAGGCGGCCATGGGTATGAAGTGCTAGCAACTTGATTTTCCTAGCCTAGGCATAAGAGTGTTGGTGGCCAGTTCTCTCCCTCACTGTCTGATCTTCCCACCGACAGTGCATGGTCAGTGTATTCATTATAGCGGAGTTGGCTAGGGGCACAAGTGGAACAGAAATCTTGAAACAGATTTCTGCTCTGGTGAAAATTTGAACCCCCACCTTTTGGTTGAGAGTCCAGCACGTCAACCATTAGACTATCTTACGCATCCCTTTTGCTTTTTTACGGAATTTCAAAATTATTCAAGATTAGTTGTATGGGATAACTGAATGCATAAAGACAAGTTTCATCAAGGACCCTGGCAGGTAAAGTACGGCATGCAGCAGCAACAACATCAAGAGTTAGTTTCCTGATTCATCCTGGTTGAAAAACCTACTAAATTTGAAAATACCTTTAAAAATTAAAACACTCCTATAAATTCCAGATCTACGAGGCTATACACCATGAGTGACATTCAAGAAAATACAACACAGATGTACCAGTAAATGAAATGAATCACATCCACACTGACTTCTGACCATGTCATCTGAATGATTTACTATTTTAAATGCAAACATTCATCCAGTAGACACCACGCATAAAAATTAAAAATATAAACACTGTAAAAGATCTTGATCTTTTTGTTCCCAGGGCTAAAACTGCCTTGGCCCGGCACCGGACATTTGCTGTGGTGGGTCCCACGATCTGGAATGACCTTCCTCCTCTGCTCAGGGCCAAACTAATAACTGGCTTTTCCTCATCGGTCTCGCGTTCCCTAAAGGCATTTTTGTCTCCCCGGGGCTTCTGTGCTGAGAGCGCCTCTGAATAGTTATTCTGCGAGAGGTGCTTTATAAATTTCTAGATACAATACAATACAATACAAAAAAGAATTACTATAATTTTTACTAGTTAACACAACAGAGACATCAAAAGGATATGGATGGGTGAGTACGTAAAGGGCTGCTCGTCTGACTGGATTGAAGGGGCTGAGCACAAAGAATCCGTTGGTCGAACTGAATCGAAATATTGTCCTGTCTTTGGCAATTACCACAAATGTCTGCAAAAACAATCAATACAACTGAAAGCAAAAAACAGGTGCCAAGTAGGTAAAAGTTGGTGGAATCAGTGCTTAGAAACCTGTGAAAACACAATCAAATTCATATCATATGTTATTTATAAAACACTATTTATAATAAAGTAATATAAAATAATAATACAATTAAAATAAAACATGTGTAAATAAAACAAATCTCTGACACCATCTGAAGCCTGTGTCTGCCACTAAAAAGGTCTATCATAGTAAAAAACATTACGCAAAAAAGTTGAACTTAAAACTTCACCTGTCTCCAAATTTTTTCTCTAGAAATTATTTAAGCAACCTAAATGAACTCAATATTAAGATATGTTGAAAAAGGTTTGGTGTACATAACTGTCATGATGTTACCATACTTTACTGACATGCTGCTGCGACCCTTATATAATTACATTTGACTAAACACACACACTCACAACTACACTAACTGGCATTTCTATAGCTTGGAGAACTAGCTTGTTTATTCATTCAAGGCAAAATCAATAGAACAGACAGGATCCGATCTGTGGCCAAGTCAAGAAGCAAAGGGCACGCGAGGAGACAGACACACCTTTCTCGATCTGCGTGACACTCAAGCACACGGCTGTTCAAATATTGCTTTCTACATACCTAATGACATTAAATTATATTCATTTATGGCATTATTTCTTTATATTTATGTAGTGTTTACTGCAGTGAAGGTGAACGCCAAACCAACAGGCAACCAGTTACAATATAGCAAACGAAGGATGGCATTTAACATTAGACTCTTGCGTAACTCACAGATATTTAAGAAAGTCCATTGTTAGAAGGACTTGGCAGATGCCCAGTTTAGAGTGAATCTAATCTAATCTAAACTAATCTCGAATCACATATCGCAACACTATAAAAATGCATATTATATTAATCGACAGCAAACCCATGCGTCATACTAAATATAGTTAAGTTCAGAAGATCAGCTCAGTCCAACAGAGGTATGTCTCGAGCAGACGCTCGAAAGGAAACGCAGACATCTCAGACCAAAACAACAAGAAAATTAATTCCAGAAATATTGCAGTAAGGAACTGGCAATTTTGTTGATAAGTTAGAATTTGAAGCTTCATCCAAATTTTAAAGTACAGTTTAGAAGACGAAAAATAGCAGTCCCTTAAGCTAACCCAGAGGCAGCGCAGCCATGGGTCAGCCAATAAAGTGTTAGCGACTTCATTTTCTAAGCCTTGGCATATGAGGGCGGTGGCTAGACCTCTCCCTCGCCATCTCATCTTCCCACCCACAGTGTACGGTCAGTGTACTCATTATAGTTGAGTTGTACAGTTAAATGCATGAAAAAGTGTATGATCGAACAGGTGGAGAAGGTAGGATTTAAACAGGCACAATTGCAGTGAGCCAGACTTTCAAACAAATCCGGAACTAGCCTTGGCAGAGCACCTGAGCACATCGAGCGCCTCTGACGAATCTCTCCTGAAGTGGCACTATATAAATTTGCAATTACAATTATGATTACATAGACCTGATGCGCCTGTGTTCATCAGCTCTGCCAGTCACAGTTATTTGCCATCTGCATACAATCAGTTGGTTGGCACTCACCCTTATCGAAGCTATTTTTAGCAACAATAGAATACGATTACTGTAGTGCCATCAATGCCGGCCTTATCAGGATGGATTGAGCTAGAATACTTTTTGGAGATATTCTCATATTTGGTCACTTGTCAGCTTATGAGCATGATGTGCTTTATTTTTAATTTAAGGTCCCCACTGAGATCACTGAGGTCAGAACTCGAGCCATACTCAATGAGCCAACTCATCTGATCACCCATTTCCATCGTTGACACTGTGCAGATCAGCTACACACTCAATGACTGTAATCTCACCATTCTATTTGACGATGTAATCTGCTTGCATATCGGTCAACTTCATATAGGGGTGTAGAATCAAATGTTACAAGCCTCAAACTGTCTTGGTTTCACTAACAATGTAATGTAATGTAATGTAAATCTCCGAAATTTCTCAGCACCACACAAAAGCCACGTCAGGGAGACCAGCTTATTCACCGGCGCTATATCAAATCAAGTCCGCAATAGCCATGTCCGCCTTATCCGTTCCGGTGCCAGGTCAGAGTCCGGGGAGGTCAAGCCGAGGACTGCTCCGGTTTCTCGCCCCTCGACCACTTCAACTCAGTTCTAACTGGTATTGTTACAAGAGACTTGCACAAACTGAAAGAGCTGTGCACAAACTACAAATAGCTTCGTGAACTCGGTAGGGACTGATCCACAAGAAAGGCAACTGTTCATTGATTCTTTGACATTAAGCCTTAAGGCAGTGCTCTATACATAACGTCAATGTTTATCCATCAATACCAGTAGGACAAGCTGTTCACATGAATTAGACGCATATGCTAATATCGATCTATTGTTGAAATCCATGCACGTACAGCAACCATGACTGGAACATATGTGATGATCTGAAAGTTGCGGCTTTTCGTCTTGGTTTACAGCTCGGATATACCGAGTACTCTTACTTCACTTGTGAGTGGGACAGTTGCGCAAGAGATTGTCATAATATAAGAAGAGACTGGACTGGCCACTCTGCAATTGTTTGGTACCAAGCCGAATTTTTTTTAACGCAAACCACTAGTTGAACCTGCCACCTCTTCACATCAAACTTTTTAAGGCAATGATCAAATGCTTGAGAGATATTTCCTCGTATATAAATGATGCCAAACCAGTGTAATCAGTCAAGACTATGAACAACTACATTTGTTCAAAACCATACAGCCATATGTGGGTTTAACTACAGTTGGTCAACACCACAAAAAGCCACAACTGGTCAACACCACAAACAGCTGCAATTCAAGAAAGTGGTCCATCTGAAAAACAGACAGTTGACAGAATATATCGCTTGGAAATAATTTAACAGATTTAGAGTTAAAATTAAATTTACACAAGTTAAGTAATTTATTATTCTTATTGTTACTTAGCAACCACCGCACCAGTATCTAATGTACAATCGCTACCACAAAAACATGCAGTCATCAAGTTAATGAGATGAAGGAAAGATGCGGTAGAGAGTTATAAAAACATACGTCCACGGATTGGGAAAGGGTCAGAGTTACCAATCTCCACTCTCCAATGTGACCACCAAGAACAGTAAAAGAACACCAAAAACAGTTACCGTTAGATCTATGAGAAATAGTAAAAAAAATCTTAACCATCAGACCAGGTTCAGAAGTTGAATGAGAAGGAAGCTGCTAACATGTGTGTATGAAAGACCAAAAAGCATGCATGAGCAGACTCTGTGTTTCTGCAATCTGGAAGCTACAGTAGTTGGGTTGATATAACATCACTACCAACAGACAGGAAATAAAAGCATGTGCAGAATTACTTACGTATTTATTTTGATAGAATTCATCGATCTCTTCGATCGGCATGCCGCACATCTCGGGTGGGACATCGCCCATTTTGTTGGGCAGTGGATTGCCCTGCGAAAGCGCTGGATTGGGACGTGGCTTTTCTTCGTCCTTTTCTTCCTCGGTTTGGGGCGGAGCTTCCTGCTCTTGTTCCTTCTGCTGCTCTTTGAGAAGCTTCTCTTCCTGGATTCGCTTGGCGATCTTGGTGATTGATTCACGCGTGAAGAGCCGGAAGACAGGTGGATGGTTGCCACCCATTAACTCAGCGTTTTTTGCATCCATTGCAGGCAGTTAAGGTAACAATGGTTTGACGACAATGATTGCGATGTAAGCTGAACTCATAACCACCAGGCAAGAAACCGCTTCACTACAACCTGAATCAAACAAATAGCAATAAGTTTGTAGAACATTTAGGTGTTCAACTCATGCTGAAAAGCCTATTGCATGTGGGCATAAATATGTGGGTGTGCACTGTGCATGCATGTGCGTGGTTTGTGTGCATGCATTCATGTGTGCATTGCATGTGTGCATTGCATGTGTGCATGACTTGTTACACGTAAGTGCTGCTGAGGTTCTCCTTGAAACCATGCTAAATAAATTATTTAAATTTTTTGACTTATAATGAGTCGTCTAGTTATAAACACATATTCACTCTTTAGTTTTTCCTTTATGTTTACGTTCAGTGTGCATTCTCCACACGTCTTTTGGAGTCTTACTAACTATTGCAAATTATTCCCATAAATTATTTACCTCTCAATATGTCAAAAGTTTTATTGCATCACAAACTAGCAAATTCTGGCATGTGGCCATGGAAATCAGCCATGACAAAGAGCCAGAAAATGTGACCTCTGTGGCCATTTAATGTACTGTTGATTCATCTGTGCATCTGGTTTTCAAATATAGGTACATAATGTGAAATTGATGATGTGTTGTGCATAGTGCAACGAGTAAGAAAAGAACATTCTTATCTTCTAATCTGTTCAGTGGCTACTGTTTTGGTTGTAAGATCATTTAACCTTCGGAAATTACATTGATGATAATGATTTGTAAAAATGGAGTCCAGTCATTACCATATATCTAACCTTAGTTTACCCTGTCATGTTTATTAGACAAGATGCCATGATGTGACATGCTGCAATGTCAAGCAGTCACAGTACAATACCTTCAGCAAATGACTATAAAATCAAGCCTCGGCTGAGATTCATAAAATATGAACTCTCAAAAGAATGATGAAATTATCTTGGCAAGCAACCATGACACAGCAAATGCAGTCGTATCGGGCATTATACTTCGAATATGTGAACTTTGCAGCATCGGCTACCAATGAACTCGCCATTCTTCTAACAGTTTACCATCTTGAAGCGAGAGTCAGAAGCGCTCATACGACATTGTTAATAGCTGATTCAACCTGACTCAACGACAGTAACATTTTACAACAACTGTCTTTTTCTAAATGTGAGAGTTTGACTTGCATTATTAAAAGGCTACTTACTTACTTACTTACCTACAATATATTAATACAGGACTCCTCCTCTACATCCTCCTGTACATTGTGTGTTGTTGGAGGTAATATCATTAGGCGGTTAAAACTCTCTGGGGAGGCCTCCTGCACTGTCAGGCAGACTGCATCTCATCCAACCACACCGGGACCATCATATCACAACAAACCAGACACATATATACATACGTGCAAGTGCTGTATTTATACTGAAATGTGTGCATATATATATGCATTTGTGTGGGGCCCGAATATACCGTATTTTCTGGACAACACATAAGCTATGGGTATTGGCTGCGTTAATCTTCAACAGAGTAAAGCAATAACACAAATAGTGATTAATGATAACATAACACAAGTTGCAATGAAAATAATGATGACAATTACAGACAGATGATAATGTCATAATATACTCTCTCTCCTCCATTGGAAGCCAGAAGAGCTGGCCCCCCATTGAAAAGAGAAAACAGACTTTAAGATTCTCCTCCTGGGGTGGGTTTCGTTGGTCGGCATCATACTAATGTACATCAGGGAGCTTTATGTTCCAGTCTCAAGTCAACCTGTTTGGCAACTGTTGTGCTCTGCAACTCATGGAGATAAGCAGGTGTCCCATTTCCATACATCAATATGTACTATTGTACTTGAGTCCATTGTGCCTTCACATGTCTTGCACCTTCCTCTTTGCACAGTCTTCTGCTACACACTCATGCTATTGCATTAAAATCTGCTCGGCTCTTTCAACCATTCTTAAACACACTTATAAATATAGATCAGTTCCACGTCATGGATGCAGTGCTTCTGTACTTACAATGTGCTATATTAAGTATGATGACATATAGATAAACACATACATACAACAGACTAATGACACAAAACACATTCATATATATACATGTGTATGTGGTGTATCTGTAATATTCATCAGCACATACGTCTGCAGCTAGGCATAACTTGCAGAAATGTTAAGCCACCATGCTGCCCCTATTCATTTATACAAATTACTGTTTACCTAATGCTGAGATGACATTGGGTAGTAAGCATGGGTCCCAGAGTCCTCATATGAAGTCATCATCAGACAAAAGATGGCTCAACCCACCATATCCCTCCTCAAACTCTAATCAGTTGAGCATCCTGAAGGTGGTGATCATTTTCTTTTCTGCTCCCATCATCAACCTATTATGTTAGCCATCTGCATAAAACCACTGACAATAAAATTAGAATGCAGGTAGTACCCAGGTAAGCTCCAAATTCCCATATCCCATTTGGAAAGAACACACCAAACTCTGAAGCTGGTAATCCATCAAATTACTTTAAAAAACATACACATGCTCGATGGCATCTGTCACATCCTGAAACCCACTTGTTAACTTAAGCCGATATATCAATACCTATTACCTATCTAATCGCAACATTACTTAGGTTCAATTACCTGCGCCATTTGAAATGTCTCAGTCCTATAAGAATGCATCCTCTAAACTGTCTGCTATAAGCCTACACTAAGTATTAAACATCATCAGCAAAACCTTGGAATATTATCTCAACTCCATTTCGAAACTACAAAATGCACACTTTACATTCCCTACAGATATAAATCACTGCCTACTACTTTTGACAACTTTCAAAACATCTCATAGCTACATGATTACAATACTCCGTCCTCCAAAGCATAAAATTCCTACACTAATATGAAGGAGTTTTCAATTTTAACTACTGGGCCATCTATGTGGAGTAATACTTTCATCAGTTTGCCTTTTCTGCATCCATTTAAAATGCACATGCACTCACTGACTGTATTTAAATAGTAATTATTCATCTAGTACCTATGTTGTCATGCTGTGTTCCACAGGGCTCTGTGCATGGTCCTCCTTTGTTTACATTATATACACCACACCACTAGGACCATTGCTGGACATATCACTTCTACGCAGATTATACTCAAACCTACATTTTAGTTCGACAGTCTGTTATGTGACTCTTCTGTGCAGCTCTTGTCTGCTGTCTTTGATGACCTCCTTAACCCATTGCAAAACTCAATTTCTGCTACAGTGCTACAAAGTAACTTTAAAAACTGAATCGGTTTAGTCTTTAAAAATAGGCGACTTAATTGTAGAACTGGCAGACACTGCTCGTAACTTAGGCATTGTTTTCAATTTTACCACGTTTCTCACTGGCCATGTAAACAGTACATTTGTAAGTCATCAATATCATATATTTATTCATGACATATGCAGAATTAGGCATTATCGCTCTGGCCATGTAAACAGTAAATTTGTAAGTCATCAATATCATATATTTATTCATGACATATGCAGAATTAGGCATTATCGCTCTGGCCATGTAAACAGTAAATTTGTAAGTCATCAATATCATATATTTATTCATGACATATGCAGAATTAGGCATCATGTGTTCATGTCTGCAAGGATACTTCTGGCAAATGCAGTGATTTTCAGTCAGCCTAGATTACTGTAAATAACTAAATAACTATGAAATTTGGTCGTCTGGGGAGTAAAACTAGACAGTACTGCAGACTGAAATGTCAGATTATTATAAAAAAAAGTAAGAGGACATCACTAAAAATCCTCCAGATGAATGTCAAAACAGTGAGAGGAAATAGTTTGTCTCTTCGTCTGATATCAAATTGTAACATGCTTCATTGACAATCAATTTTATCCAAAAGCAATCAATCAAACAGTGCACCGTTGTCCAATAAAAGATTCTGTGAACAAAAGACAGGCCCAGCAAGGGATGTCATTGAATTATATAAATTGTAAAAGCTAGTTTCTCTCTAAGTCTGTCTCTGTTACATTTCAAAGCATTCTAATTCAACTTTTAAAACACCATACATCTAAGTCCATCTCAAATAAATATTTGATCACTTTTGCTGAAAACAGATTAACAAAGGAAGGAATTCCTGCCCACAGTATTTCAATCATGGATCACACTTTGTACAATTATACTTGACGAAATGTAAAGTTTGGAAATTACTGGCAGGAGTTTATTACTGAGGACGGTGAAGGAAAGAAAAATGATATATTTTGGACACGTCATGAGAAGAGAAGGAGCATGCATGGAGAAAGACATCATACAGGGCACACTGCCGGGAGCCCGGAAAAGAGGAAGACCGAGAACAAACTGGCTGGGCAACATAAAAGAATGGACGGGATTGGCAATGGGAGAATTGTTAAGACTGACGGAGGACAGGAGGCGTTGGAGGAACATTGTGCATGATGCGGCCGAACCTCGAACCAAGGATGGCTGAGAGCAGAGCAGAGAGAGTTTATTCTGTAAGATGCACTACATAAAAAAAATGTAGCAATACAACACAATACAGTAATATATAACAAGTTATCTTAAATTTGACCCTTAGCACATTCATCACTTATTACACTTAAAAGAAATAGTTTATTATACTGTAACACTTCTCAATTTGACGGGTGAAGAAACTGAATATTTACAATTATGCACATGCATTTGTTACACTTAGCACACTTAGCCCTTAACAACCATTGATTCTATTATCAATGGTTGTATAACAAAGCCTACATAATGTTGTTCTATAGCATTGTTGTGCTCTATCTCAGATCTACAAGTATTGCATTACTGTGTAAGATGCAGAGCAAAACTGCATGTCTACAGCAATCAGTGATAAAAGCTTTCCGAGGTTTGATTGTTTGACAAAGCATTTGCAGATCATGGCAAAGTTGAACAAAGATTGAGGACAGAGAACCTGCCAAGCACAGCAACTCTGATCTAGGCAGTCTCATCTCCTACTCCTGTTTGCAGTACCCACACCATAGGCAGTCCAACTTTCTGTTGCATAAAGACATTGTTGGTGGCAATTGCTACATCTGGTCCTTGATCGCCTTCATACGGTATGCAACTCAATAACCTCTGCTTTGGCACCATAAAAGTAAATTGATGAGTTATTAGTTGATGACTTTATTAGTTGTTAACGGAACTCAACTCCAGAACCAGCATTTCCTGCACATGTCCTGTAATAAATGTTCAAAGTTGCAAGCCTTGGTCTTGGTTTGAAACTTGATTAACCATTATTATTATTACTATTAATTAGTAACTTTCATTGTCCTCGTGTCTAATGCACAAAGCATCAATCCTAGATGCACCAAAACCAAGCCCTAATTAGGTCAACATCCTGAAGATCAGTACACTAAGACAGACAGGCAGCCTAGGGTGGATAAACAATCTGAAAAAGGTAAGGCTTATGTTGAAAATGGAATGACATTGACTGCAGAGATTTGAACAGAAACAAGGAAATAGTTCCAGCAATCGAAAAGCTCGTTCACTGACAACAGTTCTAGTCCTAGGTATGACCTCAGAAAATCAATCAATAGTGACAAGTCTGGGGATCAGGACTGACTCTAAATACTGTGGTTGGCCAGAGTTTAGTGTTTTATTAACTGTAAGCCCTCAGTGTGAAACAAATCCTTGTTGAACAGGAAGCCAGTGCAAAGATTTAAGCACAGGAGTTATATGTTCATATTTTCACGTATATGTTACGGCTCAAGCCAAGGAGTTCGTATCAATTTGAAGTTTCTGCACGTGATACCATCATGAAGTCAAATAAAGTAATCAATGTGACTGAACATCAATGCCTTTGCTGAGACATCCTTTAAGGGGACATAATGCCTAATTCTGCATATGTCATGCATATATATATATATGTGTGTGTGTGTATATATATATATATAATTTATGTATATATATACACCTATGACTTACAAAACATTTAAACAGTTGGTGACAGGTACAGTAGAATAAAAACAATGCCTATATTTCAAGCAGCATCAGCCAACAAGTGAGTCATCCAGTTTCAAAGATTAAAGCCATTCAAATTTCAAAGGTTGCTTTGCAGTGCCCAGCAGTAGAAATTCAGTTTCGATGGGTAAAGGCGGATCTCCTGGTTTCCATCCAACACTGCACTTCCTTAAAGACAGCACTGCACAGACAACTAACAAGACAACCTGTCAAACTGAATGTAGATTTGAGTTTCATCAGCCTATAAATATTATCCCAGTTAATACTTGTCCAGCAGTGTTCCTAGTGGTGTGGCGCAAAACGTAAACAAAAGAGGACCAAACAGGGAACAAAAGTCAACAAAGCACTAGATGAATAATTACCAAATAAATATACTGACCGATTGCATGGACTAAGATAAGTTGCAAACCAATTGAGTGCAGGACCATAAACCCCAGGGTAGTGACTCGTGTTCTAGATGATGCAGAATGGTGTCAAGACGCGCAAACAAATCAAGTGATGTTACCCTTACCTTATCCACAGAGTACAAGATGTCAGTATGAACAGCAAGGAGTGCAGCATTCTGTTGAATGAATCTTAAGGTATGCAGACTGATGTTTCAATGGGAGATACATGAGTTCAAATACGATTCATAATAAACTGCTCACGAATTTTATATATGAAATTTAAAGTTGAGATGGGTCTGTAATTAGACAGCTCACCAAGGTCATGAGAAGATTTCTTAACATTTTAAGAACGAGCTGCATTGGTTTCCCAGTCACTATAGTACACGCTCATCATTCAAGTGTTAAGCAGCAGATGAGCATATGCAGATAAGAAGGGTCACTCATACAATGAGAAATCGATAACTGCTGTAAAGGTTGAGCACATTTTCAGAAAACATGTAGAAATGGTGTTAAGGAAATAAGTTTTGTTAGGAGGAAAGAATAGTTTGCAAACACTCTACACAAGAGTTGTTTGCCTGAGAGAGTTCGTTAAAGGGAGGTGCAGAATTAAGGTGAAGGAATTTGTCTGATTCAAACAGGAACCAACCAATTTCAGACTTAAACCAGAAATTTTGTCTAAAAAATGTCAAGAATTTACTGGCAAGCTCATGGGTATCCACGCACACAGCAGAACACAAATTTAATTGCTCCCAATTTCATAACTTATTTAAGGCCAACCACAAGGTGTTTGGTGATGCAGACTTTCGACAATTTAATTAGTGAAACATGCACATTTGGCAGATGAAACAAGTTTGAAGACAAGTTTGCATTTTTGCTTTTAAACCTAGTGTGATCCAAGGGAAGATGAAAGTGATGCCACCAATGATCCAAGTGACTTCTGCAAGGCCTACCCTCAGAAATAACAGATTTGAACCAAGGCTGTAGTGTGTGCTTTCTCTTACTAAGTACTCTCTTAGTCCTAAAAATTAGTCTGCTAGAGCAGGAGATGATCACAATGGAAATGCCTATTTATTATCCTTCAGCTTATTTCAATCAATTTTATGGCAAGGTAAAATTTAACAATTTGGTGAAAGTAAAAATGGGAATTCAAAATTTTGAGAAGATCATTGGCATACATGACACCAGGTCTAAAAAGTGGGGGTACCAATTTCTTACATACACGAAGCAAGGTGGAGACTGCGATTTCTGCGAAGGCTCAATAATAAAATATTGATTGGCATTGTTTAAAAAGTGGGGATACGGTACCCCTCAGTCCAAAAAGTGGGGGTACGGTACCCCCAGTCCAAAAAGTGGGGGTACGGGTACCCCTCGTACTCCCACAAATTATGCCTATGCATGACATGATCTGAAACTTATGACTCAACTGAAGTATTAAAACAGAATGATGTCATTGTGAATCAGAATCAGCTATCAAGCCATCCAAAGGTGTGACCTTTATTATGTGCAGGAACAGTAATTTCATATATGGAGGACATTAGATATTCAAGTAGCAACTGAAATTCACTCAAAAAACAGTCAAAGTGAGGGATGGTGGACAAGCACTGTCAAGCAGTACCTGTTTGCTGCCAGAAATAAAACTGGCAGCCAGACCTCAAATATTTAACCTGGGTGCAGAAATAGGCAGTGAACCTTTGCATATGACCTAACACGAAAAGCAAGTACTCCATGTCTACTGCCGTTAGGATGTTCATTCAGCATAGAAAAATTGCAGGAGTCTGATCAGAAAAGAATGTTGAACTAGGTTGAAACCAGGTCTGATTAACAGCAAGTATATGCAAAGAATGTTTTAAAAAAATGATGTAGGACCGCAGCTCTATCTCAAAGAGAACAAATGGTTAATTGACCAATATCCAGGTTATGAAATTTATTTCAATATGGCCACGTTGACCAGCCATAATAAGCAACAAAAACACATACATTGCCAACCCATGATGGGCAGCCAAGTATGTTCTACATGAACTTGCACCAATCCAAAACGAAAAATAATATAATATATTTTGTTGAGTTACAAGTTCAATATTATTGAGCACAAGCACATGGCAACAGAACAAATGATTGAATTGACAAAGCAGCACCAGGAACTAGGAAAAATAAATGGCTTGAGCCAAGTTAAAAATAGACCAGATTATAATGATGAATTTTAACAAATCCAGTAACAGACCAGGTGCACGAACAAGAACAACACAGACTAAAAAAGCAAGTGCTCAGCATAATGAGGCAACCATAATCGGTGTCACAGAAATCATAGACACAAGGAAAATGGTGCACAGCAAACAAAAAGGTATGATTTAAATATGAAATGAAGAGTCTCAGTTCATAGGTGAATCAATGTTCCCTCTAAGCTGCTATGAGGCCTGCGCAGTGGACGTCACAGGTGGGAATTTTTTAATGCGATAAAATCAGGCAACCGTTACTATAGGTATGTCCATGGATAATGCCCATTCAAGTCAGTCAACCACTATTTAATGACCTCTATAACTTATGTCATTTTTAAACTAACACACTGTAACTCGAGTATCGATATGATATGCGAATGGTATCCGATTCCAAACTTACCCAATACTGGCAGCACTTGTTCAGGAAAGACTATTTAGAAATGACGTCATGTGCGGAAATGGAATGTATGTATGTCAATAAACAATTATAGTGTCCGCTTTTGTTGACTTAGATTTGGCATAAATATATTTTTGTTGAGTTACAAGTTCGAAGTTGTAACTCACAATATGTCAAAGCATAAAATAGATAGCTCAGTGCAAGAAAATCAAAATAACACAAAGAAATGAAAAGAAATGAAAAGCTGCTTAAAATGTCAAAGCATTTAAGCTTTTTAAACTTTAGTTTTTTAGCTTTTTTAAGCTACTTTTAAGCTCTCGTGGCTAAATGAATTGACTTAAACTGAAGCAAAGGATTGTGGTACCACACAGCGCATGCAGTTAGGGAACTGTTTTTCAGGCGTTCCCCCACTTCATTTTTTAGGACTACACCTTTGATGATGATATTCAAAAGAATTCATGCTAATCAGTGTTAGTGTGGACTTAAAATTGTCAATTTAAGAGATTGTGGTTGTGAGCTTGATATGCCCATCCGGGTCATGAACCTTAAAAGGTTCCGGTCTGCCAAATTCCATGCACAACGTCGCTCAATGGTACAAAAATCAATACAATTTAAAAACCAAATAATTACAACTTATCTGAGCAGTGAAATATGAAACACACTAGCAAGAAAAATAAAGAAATTTAAGATCCGAAAATACAGTTTAACTACTAATAAAATTAAAAACAATTAAGGAAAAATGCCACAAGAAATTTCAAATCAAAACAACTGGTATACACTCCTACTATATACAGTAATATACCACAAAGTTTAAGAAAAACCTGATTAAAAAGGCCATCTAAGAGCAGCAGTCTCCTGTGAATATATAGTCAAAAGAACACTTACTACTTTTGGGAATCAAGTGGATGTTTAAGTATCGAACATGACACATTGTTTGTTTTACTGCCTGTAAGAGTCCAACCTGATATCTTGCACAAATAATTAGATCACAAACAAGATATATTTAATTACACATGGAACTCAAGATTATGTGCCCATTACAAAAGCAGACCGCTGGTTTGACTGATTTATTGACGAACTGATTCATTGTGCTGATTAAAACAAATGGGCCCATTGCTACAATTTACTTCATAGCATGTATTTTATGCACTTAAATACCTCACATATTAAACTCATGCACCTATGCACCTCATGCATCTGACAATAATATTATCATGGTTGTTTGTCCAAAAATACTTGAACCATATTGAATTTGATTCAAAATATCACCATCGCTCTTAATATCAGGCCTGAAGAAACGCTAAAGAAGCGAGGAGAATGCTCAGCGGCCTTGTTTCGAAATGCAAGTACCTACTAGACAGCAAGTATCAGCATTTAAAACAGTTCTTGACCAGTGCATCTCATTTGAGGTGAGCGATCGATCGCTCTCCTTGGTCGCTCGCCTAGCAAAGATATGAGCCAGTGGTAAATCGCTCGCCCAGCTGAAGGCGGCGCACCATCAGTGGTCGCTCGATGAGTTAGACTCCAAGACGATAGACAAACCTGGAGCCAGACCATTATTTTATTTACCTAATTTACATTACTTTAATTTACTTACTTGCGGCAGGGTGGGTTGCAGTGAATGCATGCCATGACCTGACCTACGGTAATTACTGCTGACTGATCATTCCAATTTCATGCAACATGATTGGCCATAACAACACGGCCAACACCTCATGCCATGTGACATCATTCGTATACAAAAACTATACATGTCACTAATTTCGGAAATTATTTTAAACAACAATGTTGGCGAATGTGAGCAAGTCGAATAATTTAATGTACAGTTGAGCACGTATCTGTCGTGGAAATTAGGCGACTTGTTCGATGTCGATGTAGTCGAGACAAAAACTGTCGGACTGTTAACAAAATTTACACCAAGTCCTGCAGAAAGCACGCCAACAAAATTCGACTGTACTGCTGGCAGAAAGGTCAAGCCAAAAACGAGTGTTCAATGTATGCTGAAGGCTCAACCAATGTCGTAAAATCAGCTATTATGTCATCTTACGTCAGTGGCAAGTTTCTAGTAAATGTTCATTCATTCATTCATTCAGAGAATTAATATAGCTCCTCTTCAAGAGACCTACTCAGATAAAGGAACTGAATTGAGATAGGCCAATTAGAAGAGTACTATATGTAGCTATACAAATACGATACACAAAATACGCTGTACATAAAAGCTCTCGAGGTCGACCGCGTATCGCTCGCCTACTTGATCCAGTGCGATCGATTTTCAACCAGCCTACTATTTTCAAATGAGACGCTCTGTACTTGACTAGCACTGAGCACTAAAGCGCCAGCGTCAGGGGCGGATCCAGGGGGGCCAATCCGGCCATGGCCCCCATTTGATATTTACACAAGGCGTGACCCCGTGAGGAAGCAGACGAGCAAAAATGGCCCCCCCCCCCATTTGATATTCACACAGGGCAGTGAGAGGACGTGGGGAGGTTAATGACTAAAAAAAAGGTCATCAGTTTTTTTTGGAGATGAATCCCGAAAAAAAATTTTGTGGTCCGTTGGTCACAACCCGCAAAAACTTTGATGTATGTATTCTTTTTTCCCCCCCCCCCCAGATAAACCTTCTGGATCTGCCCCTGACCAGCGTCATGTAATATATCACTCACACTCTGCTGTCCCAACTATAATTAGTGTTTGCTGAAGCATGTAGCTATTACTGCTCAAAACACACTATACAGGTCCAATGTCAGCTGAGAGATTAAGTAAGTGTCAAGACTGTAACCCATTAATGGAAAAAAATGGCCTGGAAGATCCTAAGACACTGTACATATTTTCAACTTGAGATAAGAGTTAGGAGGCATGAAGTAATATCACGTAAGTTCAGAATTAAGTAGGCCTGCACTGTCACCTTTACTACAATTAATAATTCATGAAGTGAATAATTGTTAGTTGTATTTATTGTTAGGATGTACATACGTATATACGTTTTAACTGTGTTTATTAGACGTCTGTACAGCAAACTGCGATAGAACGTCACCTGTAGATTCTGTCTCTGTGTTATTTTCTTTACTTTTTGTTTGTATTTGCTACCATGATTGGTGAATAAAATTTATATTAATATATTACAAGGTTTCCGATACGTGTGCACTCATTGCCAATCATATGTGTAAAAAGTAGTCTTTGATCTTATTACACCGATAGCAATTACTCTTGACAGTTTTGCATTAGTCTGACCTGGCAAACAGATCAACTTAAATATACAATTGCCCCTAAGGCACTTCTTTCAAAATTAATGCAAGTGGAATTGTGCCATTTCCGCCAAGCAACGCATCGTTCTTTTTGGCGATACTCTTAAAATCCGAAAACTTGGCGTGTTTCGGCGAATTCGACGCCTTCTTCCTTACCTGCGCCAGTTATGAAGGCGGATGGCCAGGATGTCGTTTCCTCCGATCGCAGTCCGTCTCTCCCGTTCAGCCATTTTGTTTTTGACCGTCGAATAATTTCTTCGAACGTCACACAACGACCGCCATTTTGCCCCGTTCTCCGATTAGATCCGGCGACAGTCCAATTCGATACGCGGCCTTCCGCAGTCCTAGAAAAAGCTACGGCCGACCCTTGTACCAGAAGACGACGACGACGACGACGACGACGATGATGACGTCTCCTACCATCCGAGAGCCCAGACCAAGGCGAGACAAGAGCGGCGACGACAACGCCGACAGCGTCGTACGTACATGCGTATGTATTTATGTCGGGAGCAGTTACAGCTGAAGCTATCCGCGGATTGCGGGAGTGCGTCCAGTTGATCCGTCAGCGGTACGTGGGCGCTGCTGGTGTACGCTGCTGGTGCGCTGGCAGTTTCGTCTTCCAGGCAGGCCTATCTGGTGGTGGTTGATGGAAATATGCGACGGGAACCGCTTTTTCCGGTTGGCCTCTGAATGGACACCGCGACGGAGGATTACAGTTTCTTCATCCCCACTGCTGCTGGTGCACGCATAGGCCTGTTCCTATTGCTCCTCTTCCTCGTCAGGTGTCTCCTCTTCTTCTGCTTCCTCCTTCTCCTCCTTCTCCTCCGGTTTCTGAACGATTGCAACGCAATGGAAGCAAATCCTGGATTGACGTTAGTCTCTCTCTCTCTCTCTCTCTCTCTCTCTCTCTCTCTCTCTCTCTCTCTCTCTCTCTCTCTCTCTCTCTGCGTCCGCCCCTCTCTTTGGACTCACCTCACACAGACAGCAACGAAGCACCAGCGTCAGCAGCAACAGCAGCGCAAGGTCGGATGGTCTTGGCCGGACAGACGGACGGACGAACGAGCGGACGGACGGACGTCGGTCGAGCGTCTGTTCGCACTGCGCCTCAATTGATTATTTTTTAGGCTTAGACGACCATCAGTCGCCACAGCGGCAGCAGCAGGAGCAGCCGGCCCCGGTCCAGGTCTCGGCAGAACCGCCTGCAGTCGGATGACGGTGCGTGCCGCTGGTGGCGTTCTTGCCGGACGGTGTCCGCTGCATCCCATCGAAATATTATTATCAGTAGTCCTACGACGGTGAGGGTTGGTGCTGGTGGGGGTGGTGCTGGTGGGGTGGTGCTGGAGGTGGTGGTGGTGGATGACAGTTCGACAGCAAGCGACGCCTCTACGTCGTGGTTGCGGCTTCTGTGCGCTACGAAGCGACCATGACGGCGGCTGTGCGGTATACTGGCCTGTTCTAGCTATAGATGTTGCTGCTGCTGCTGCTGCCACGCCAGACGAAGCGTGGCGCTCAGTCTATGGGACGTTCGATCCCACCATGCACCGCTTCTGAATGACTCTGCCTGTGTGTCTGTCCGTGGTGCACTTCCTTCTCTCCTTCTTTTTGTCTCTCTGTCGATCGTTCTCTGTCTGTGTACCTGTCCTCTTGCCTGTACTTCTTCTTTCGTTCGCTTTTGTTTGTCCCTCTCGTTTCTGCTCTGCCTTCTTCGTTGTGTTGCCCCAGAGACAAATACACCCTCCAATATTCGCATACTGAAACGCCAATCCCAAAAACCGTCGATACGAACAGACCGCTTTCAACGGCTGCAGCAGAAAACACCAGAAATGCTCATTGCCTAAACAGCCGTACACTGCGTGTGCAGTTGTACATGTGTACATGGACGTATGTGCATGGGTTACATAATGTACATGCATACTTACATGCATGCATGCTTACACAAATATATACAGACAGACAGACTCACGTACACATATAAACATGCAAGCATACATCCATGCGTCATAACACATACATGCATACATCCATACGTGCATAAAAACATACACACAAATGAATGCATAAATATAAACTTATACATACACATACATAAATACGTACATGCATACATTTACATATACATACATATATACATGCATACATACAGACAGACAGAAATATATACATACCTACATACACACATGCACACAATGTCACATGCAAACATACACATACATACATATAGACAGACAGAGACAGACAGACAGAGACAGAAAGACAGACAGAGAGAAAGACAGACAGACATGATCGAATACATACATATAATCATAGGCGTAGCTAGGGCTACATGGAGGCAAGAGGAGGCATTTGCCTCCTCTTGGTTTTGCGAATTTTAAAATTCTCCATGGGGTATATATCCCTGCGTTCTGAAGTACACCCCAGGAGAGGTGGATTTTGCCTCCTCTTCATTTGTGTCCACGAGAAGGTCATCAACTTTTTCGTGACGAAATTTACTTTTTCGTGACGAAATTTTAGAAATTCTCAGAGCAAAATTCTTCAATTCTCAGAAGTTTTCGGACGCTGAAAAATGTTCCCCTCACCTCTGAAACAAGATCGCCGCCACTGCATTAAAGTTTAGACAAGCAGTAGTTACCTCCTCTTGAATTGAAGTCTGGCTACGCCCTGCATATAATAGGCCTATACTTTTTCTCACATCAAATAGAGGCCTATGTGGTATGTGCATATATATATATATATATATATATATATATATATATATATATATATATATCTCTGCAGAGAGGGGGGAACTCGCGGTCCCATTTGCTCGTACTGCAACTATGCAAAATCGAGCCTTTCTGGTGGTTGGCCCAGCGGTATGGAATGCCTTACCTCTGGCGCTGCGTCTCCTTCCTAAAATCCAATCTGAGTATTTCTATACTGCCTTAAAAACTGCTTTGTTATATATATATATATATATATATATATATATATATATATATAAATGATGCTCGAATATATATATATATATATATATATATATATATATATTGTTATCTGATAGCCCAGCTTTTAAATTCTCTTATATAGAGCTATAAATCCTTTCATAGCATATATATTTTTATACATATAGGCCTACTATAGTATTGCTCGTCATATGACGTTTTGGAAAAGAAAATGAATGGATTGATAGGAAGAGAAAAGAATTTGTTTATTGGAATGCTTGATTATCAGTCACATAGCGAGTGAAAATTCGAGCATCATTTAGCAAATGACCTTGATGATCGGTTTTCTTGATGAGTAGGCCTACCTTGATGTAGTCTTCGGTGATAATGCGCATCACTTTCACGTCTTTGCGACCTCAGACTGTCTTACCAAGGAATCTTCTTCGTATACGATCGACGACTGCATGGTTTCTATTCCTTCAGCTGTTCCGATAATCTATACCCGTTTGTCCTGACAATGCATCTTCACGGTCTTAGTTATAGTTTCCTCCTTCCATAAGAAATAAATAGATTTTGACTATTACTAGATTTTAGCCTCTATTTACAGATTCCCAAGGCGTGTGTGCTTCTTGGAAGAAAAAATATACAGGGGCCTATGGTCTAGAAAATAGAGCTTAGAGGCGAAATCGAAAAGCTGAAGGCCATTACGAGATGCTTATAAGATTATGTGGCGAAAAGCTTAATTGGAGTCAAGTGCTTTAGAGGAAGTAGATAACCAGAAGCTAGATGGGAATGCAATGGAATGAGGAAACTATAACTTTACGTGGTCTTGTGTAAGCTGGTCGGGAGCACCTCTAATGAGTTTCTTAAGAGGCGCTATATGAATAAGCAGTCACAGATACAATCACAACAGGTCGAGTGGCTGGCTTCCTCGAGGGCTGTCGTGGGAGTTTCGTGAAAGGCCAAAAACTGAGCCCCAATCAGGGGTGCCAAAAACAAGTTTTTTCAAAATGAAAAGTTTCTTGTTTTTTTATTTTCTTTGGTTTAATGGGTTTTGTTGTTCTGGTTTTTGCTGTAAGGTTTTCGGATTTCCGATCAGTAAAATCATTTTTTTAAATGGCATGAATAAGAGCTCCAACTCAGTTTAATTTAGTTGCTATTTCCGAAATTAAAAATCATTAAATCAATGTTATTAAAATAACTTCTACAAGAATAATACATTTAGTTTAAAAAAACAAAATTTTGTGGTTTTCTGTTTTTTTTGTTTGAAAAAAAAACAAAAAAACAACTTTTTAAGTTTTTCACCTCTGGTCCCAACAGACGGCGATATAGACCTAAGCCTACTACTATAGGTCCTCTAACCGCATTATCCTCTTACTTTGTATACATGATACATGCATGGGCTAATTATAGTAAGCAAAGTAAAGCTGGGTCAGTGCATCGCAGGCTGGCCATTTACTTCCCAGCTTACACCGATACCAAAATAATGATACTGTTTGGTGATAGAGATGTGTGTGCGCAAACAACTTGCCCACGGTCGTTACACGGAGTCGAACCAGTAACCGCGTGATCCGCGAGCTTATATAGGCCTAACGATAATTCCTGATTATGCACATATATACACACATGTGCAATTGTGCATACGCACGTATCTGCTTTAAATATGCGCATATATTAAATGCATATATTATACGTTTATGTATAAATGCAACTATGACCAAATACAACTACATACACCATACATATATACACATATACATACATACTTGCTTACACACATACATACATACATACATACATACATACACACACACATACATACATACATACATACATACATACATACATACATACATACATACATACATACATACATACATACATACATACATACATACATACATACATACATACATACATACATACATACATACATACATACATATATACATACATACATACATACATACATGCATACATATATACATACATACATACATACATACATACATACATACATACATACATACATACATACATACATACATACATACATACATACATACATACATACATACATACATACATACATACATACATACATACATACATATATATATACATGCATACATACATACATGATGCATCATTCAGCGTTTTGCCTGTTCTACTTAATAAACGAATATAAACATAGGCCCTTCATCAGTGTGATAACTGTATAAAAAAGACTGTGGGGGGGGGGTAAAATTTGATGCATTTGATCCATGTGGAGTTGAATAAAATTCGAAAGCAATCAATCATGTTCGATGCATTAAACTATAGGCCTAATTGGGCTCAAAATGTTCTCCTAAATTCAGCTTCGACGCAGGCAGTAAAGCATGCACACCAATGACTTATTGCAGCGTCATTATTAGGCTTATGTGTTGATCCGATTCATCCCACTTTGATCTCCCGACAACCCATCTGACACGACTCAGCGCTCGTGATTAAGCTTGTTCCCTGCGCTTAGCTTTAGAGTAGCGCTTTAGAAATTTGGAGTTTGCGATTGACGTATATTATACCCCGTGATCGATCGAGTCAGTCGATCAAGTCGATCGAAACTCGGCCAAGTCGAGTCGGTCGAAAAATCATCGACTCGATCGACTTGCAAGTCGAGTCGATCATATGTTTTGACAAGTCGAGTCGATCGTTGTTTCCTCGACTTGACTCGACTATGAAATATTTTCTTACTATTTTTGCTGCTACTTCTGTCTCACAAATCACAAATTGACTTAAATGATGTGATGACGTAATGCTTTGTAAACGCACAACTACCGTATTAACCTGATTTGAAGTTCTGTGCAAACTATGAGCCTCTTGGTTTGTTTCGTACTAGCTGGTTTACCCGGCGTTGTCCGGGGTTATAAGTTTCAATCCCTGCAGCACCACCACCACCACCACCACGCCCGGTTTAGTTGAGTGAAAGTTTCAATCCCTCTAGCGAATCCGTACCTGTACCACCACCACCACACCACACCACCACCACCACCACCACCACCACCACCACCACCACCACCACCACCACCACCACCACCACCACCACCACCACCACCACCACCACCACCACCACCACCACCACCACCACCACCACCACCACCACCACCACCACCACCACGAACTTCTCGAAGTCCAACATTATACGACTAAAATGTAAATTAAACTAGAAGAGGGCTGAACGATTAAAATGTAAATTAAACTAAAAGCGGGATGAACGGTACTTTTTGATCGCTAATAAGCAAACAATCACTAGACGGGTATCATAATCTTTGTACTGCGCCGTATTGTCTGCGCCGTTTTGTCGGGGTACTTTGAATTGCGCCGTTCTGTCTGCGCCGTTATGTCTGCGCCGTTATGTCTGCGCCGTTTTGTCCTGCGCCGTTATGTCTGCGCCGTTTTGTCCTGCGCCGTTATGTCTGCGCCGTTTTGTCCTGCGCCGTTATGTCTGCGCCGTTTTGTCCTGCGCCGTTATGTCTGCGCCGTTTTGTCTGCGCCGTTATGTCTGCGCCGTTTTGTCCTGCGCCGTTATGTCTGCGCCGTTTTGTCCTGCGCCGTTATGTCTGCGCCGTTTTGTCCTGCGCCGTTATGTCTGCGCCGTTTTGTCCTGCGCCGTTATGTCTGCGCCGTTTTGTCCTGCGCCGTTATGTCTGCGCCGTTTTGTCCTGCGCCGTTATGTCTGCGCCGTTTTGTCCTGCGCCGTTATGTCTGCGCCGTTTTGTCTGCGCCGTTATGTCGGGGTACTTTGAATTGCGCCGTTCTGTCTGCGCCGTTTTGTCTGCGCCGTTATGTCTGCGCCGTTTTGTCCTGCGCCGTTATGTCTGCGCCGTTTTGTCCTGCGCCGTTTTGTTACGGCGCCTCTATTTTGTCATTTTTTACAATCAGTGGAAAAGTTTATAATACTAGGCCTATATATTCATGAAATGAAACGCGTCTATAGCACAATAAGTCAATAACTACGGTACTTTAGCAAGCATCAAATACAAAGCCCCAGCCAAAAGTTGTGTGAGCATATATGCTTGTGCCTCGGCGCTACAGAGACAAAACTTGTGTGAGAATTGGCACCTTTTGACGCCATGGCTCCCGGGCCTCTGGCCCAGAGATACAGTCCAAGTCGACAAAGTCGACCAAGTCGATCGTTTGTTTGCCAAGTCGATCGAGTCGACGAGAGGTCGACTAGTCAACAAAGTCGATCGAGTCGATCGTCGGCCGAGCCAAGTCGATCGTAGCAGCTCGACTCGATTGATCACGGGGTATATAACGTATAGGTCATCGACATTCCGAAATGTTGTTCTGTATGTAGACTTTTTCGCCAATTTCTCATTCGGTCATTGCATCGATGGCATAGACAAACGACGTTAAAAACGACGTAACGCTGACAAATACAAGCTATGACGTAGACATAATTATAACGACGTAAAGACACGACGTAAAATTTAGGTTTTTTAAACTAAATTTATTATTCATGTAGAAGTTATTTTAATAACATTGATTTTTATATATATATATATATATATATATATATATATATATATATATATATATATAAAAGTACATCAAATTAATTATCTACATCAAATTATCTATATATCTATAATTAATAATTATATATGTACATATATATACATGTATAATTATATATGTGTATATATATATATATACATATATGACGAAACAAAGGCGGTGACGCCATGGCAACGAAGGCAGAGATGATGACGTAGATGTGACGATATGCTGAAAGCGTTTAAAATCACAGGAATTGGCGGCGTCATTGACGCCGTGGCGAAGACCTCGGCGATCGAAGCCCCTCTTGAGAGCCTCTTAGGAGCCGCGAGGCTGGGCTGGGCAGGACTGGGCTGGCTGGTCGACGACAGATAATGGACACATGAATATTTCATGGTTAACCGGCCACCCTCGCGCAGCCCGTCCAAATATTCTGCGTACGTTGGTGTACGGATATCGTATACGACTGAAAGAAGGAAGAGGAGGAAAAGGAGGAAGACTAAGTGGAGGAGTAGGAGGAGGAGGAGGAGGCGAGGACGTAAGGAGGAGACTGTAGTGGTCTGCGGTGTCATACCTTCACACAGCCATCATGCTCCTGTAATTCCAGCGCCCTCGTTCTCCTGTCTCGTCTGCTCCTCCTCTTCCTATTCCAACCATCTTTCTCCTTCATGCCTTCTCATCCTCCAACCCGCCTGTATTTTCTTCTATAGGTCTGGCCCATCCTCCTCCTTCCGTCCTCATCCTCCTACACCCACGGTATTCCTCCTAATGTTCCTCTTCCTCCTCCCATCTCCTCCTCTCGTCCTCGTCCTCGTCCTCCTCATATCCTCTTCGTCCATCGACACGGGACTGAATTCTGGTGATCGTTCGATATAGACACTATATGCAGCCGAGGCCAGCAGACGGCGGCGGCCGAGTGGGGACGGAGAGGGCCATGGCTTCGAAGGCCATCCGATGACCAACCATAGTCTCGCGGAGGACGCATGCACGCACACCGCCCGCAAGCCCTGTCTCTGTCTCTGTCAACTGACCTATAACAAGATCCAATCACCCCGCTCGGGTCGATGTGAACTGACCCTATCGTAATCGTAAACTCCTTGTTTTATAAGGAAAGCCTAATCACATGCACCGGTCAAGAACATCCAGATGAAATCGCCAAGGCAAAGATCTGACCAAGGTCAAGATCCGTGGGTAGGCCAGGCTAGGCCTATAGGCGAGCTGCGAGTGGGTTGGCAGCAGGTGTCTTTCGTAGCTCATTGTCAACTCGCTTGTTTTGCCAGTATATGACATAGGTGGTGAACCTTCTTAAAGGTGCGTTCCAAAGTGCCACTAAATCATTTCTACAAAATGTTCTCGTGGAGGCTACACGTCTGAATTTTGCACATTAGGCTATATAGGCCTAATAATTACTTTTCTCTATAGATTCTAAATGACAAAGCGTAACAAAAATGAAGTAAAAGATGTTTTGTGTTAAATAAAATCCTTCATTAAAGAAAATGTGGATCCTAGAGTGATTGCAAATTTCGAAGTTTGAAATTTTGGGTGACGCTCTGAATGTCACTGTCCAAAAAATTGTACGTGTGCCACTTTGGTCATGCGTGCCATGGGTTCGCCACCCCTGGTTTATGAAAACGTTTCAACCTTCTTAAACGAAATCATTCCCTACTCTCGTGCATTTATTCTCCCCAGGGCATGTGTTTATGAAAATTTATCACTGCACAATGTTAGCGCCGGAGTCTATATCGGGTGCCTGCCACTGTTATGCAATGTTAGCGCGAGTCTATACTGAGTTTCTGCCACTGTCTGGGAGCCAGTGGGATCCCGGGGCAAAGCCTCTGTACTGGTCAGGAGTCAGCTGATGATATTTTTAAAAAGAGAAATATGGGTTTATAAGTGGCTTTAAACTCAGTTCACATCACTGTCCATTGCTGCATGAAACTCTACCAATAAATTACAAAACACTTTGTCACCGGACAAAAGAATTAATTACTCGACCAACCATGTTTTTTAAGTGGCACTAACATTTGACTTCTGACCACTGAACACAATAGACAACAAAGTCACAACAACAACTGTACAAGACCCCGACTTAACATATCTACACATCAATAACAATTGCAATAATATCGCAAATTCCACTCCAGCGAGGCAGCACTTCTCTCATATGTACTGAGACGCCGGGCTTAACCAGAGTCAAGAGCTTGAGAGTTCTTGGAGTAACTATGTCTGACACCCTTGGATTCGATGAGCACATCGATCGAATATGCTGTGGGGCCAGGCAGTCCTTGACTCCTTGTATGCCTTCCGCGTGCTTACTGCCCATGGTCTTGTTGGCACCAGGCTGTATGATGTGGTGCGAGCTACTACGCTGTCACGTCTGCTGTATGCCGCTCCGGCATGGTGGGAATATGCTGGACAACAAGAAAAAGGAAGGCTCCAGGCAGTTGTAAATAGGCTAATACGACAGAAGTACCTCCCTGGTGACTGCCCAAAGATCGAAGAGGCCGATACCCGTCTGTTTTCGGCGGTTCTCGAAGAACCGGACATGTCCTACATGGGTTGCTCCCCCCCAGTTAAGCCAGCAGTTTACAGCCTGCGCCCCAGACGCCATGACCGGGTGCTACCAAAAGCAAACAATCAAATGAGGAAAACATTTATAGTCAGAATGTTATTCTTGTATTAATTTATCCTGATGTATGTATGCTGATGCTTGTTCACCAGAGTGCTGTTTGGCAGCTGGTTATATTAAAGAATATACTTACTTTTTACTTACTTACTTTATGTTCTTCTTGACTTATTAGCCGCCTTCGGCCCAGTACACCAGGTTCAAGACTCTGGAACGCTCTTCTGGCAACGTTTACTGTGCACTGTCTGTTCTGGCCTTCAGATCTCGACTAAAAACTCATCTTTTCCTGGACTCATTTCCAGTGATGTGCAATAGTTAACTAAAAAGTTTGCTAACTTTTAGTTTAACTAATTTTTTTTAGTTAAGGATGAAGTTTAACTAAAAAAATTAGTTTAGTTAAAACCATAGTTTAACTAAAAAAATTTAGTTGCTAACTAAAAAGTTTAACTTAAAAAATCAGCAATATGCAACTATTTTTCCACAATGAACATTGAACATTGTGTGAAAACAAAAAGACATGTTAACACTGCATGGTTTTAGCATTAACAGCCTGTGTTTTCAAATTCATACACTACTTTGAGTACGCCTGTAACTGTATGCCAGAACAGTACACATTGCATAGTTTGAAGGTAAAATAGTCATTGACGCTCTGCATTGTTACAGTTCACTTATTGTATTATATTCGGACATTTATACAGCACTTCTAGCGGGAGGGCCATTCAGAAGCACTCCCAGTGCGAGAGACCCCGAGAAAAAAAGCAAGTTTTAAGAAAGGTAGGCCTAAAAGAGGAAGAGGCGTTACCTGAGAGAATAGAAGCACGAACGAACGGGCCATTCCAAAGAGCAGGGCCAATGGAGGCAAAAGACCTAGATTGAGCCAGATAAGTCCTGACACGGGGAACGAGTAGGTCCAAACGGTCAGAGGAACGAAGAGGACGAAGAGAAGCAGCAGAGTGAGGGCGATGAATTAAGTCACATAAATATTTTGGAGCGAAACCAAGTTTGAGCCTTAGAGACAAGGATGAGGACCTTAACCTCTGTGACTGTGAAAATGTTTGTCGTAAAAGGTTGGAAAAAGTTGGAAAAAGTTTAACTACTTTTTTTTAGTTTAGTTAACTAATTTCCAAAATCAGTTGCCAACTTTAGTTAAACTAATTTTTTTTAGTTGGAAAATAGTTTTAGTTTAACTTAAAAAATAGTTTAGTGCCCATCACTGCTCATTTCCTCTGTAGGATGTTTCCGTGTCTTCTCGTGGTCTGTTATTGGCTTTCGACTACTGGACTACCCTATGGCTGGCGAGGTTCCCATGTGATTAGGCCCCTACACGTTTTTTCACGACGGCGCAATATTATAGCACAGAGCTTCGGGACGACGACATACCCAGCAGCTGCAGAGTACCTGGCTGCTCTGTCTGTCTGTCTGTCTGTCTGTCTGTCTGTCTGTTTGTGTCTCTGTCTGTCTGTCTGTTTTTGTCTCTGTCTGTCTGTCTGTCTCTGTCTCTGTCTCAGTCTCTGTCTGTCTGTCTCTGTCTCAGTCTGTCTGTCTCTGTCTGTATGTCTGTCTGTCTGTATGTCTGTATGTCTGTCTGTCTGTCTTTCTCTCTCTCTCTTTCTCTGATCCCGTCCCCTCACCCAGATCGATGGCTGAGGCGGCGCGTTTCATGCATGCGCGTCCTAATGGAACGGTGCCATAAGTCATTTCATCCAAACTCCCTGATTCAGCGGCTGCTGCACGCTCCATCAGGAACAGTGCGCAAGTCTTTTGCGCCAACAAACATGCACGCATGTACGCACGCGTCATAGCAGGCCTATACGTATACACACTCATGTAAGTTATATATATATGCATATACAAACACATGTGCATATATACACATACATGCAAACATATCCTAGGTGTATATAAATATGCGTATGTATATATATGGTGTACATGATTAAGCACTCAATAATTCATGCGATTGCGAGCAGCGGTGGCGCCTCAATGACTCGCGGCTTGGCTATTGTCTTCCTGGCTGCAACCGTCGCCGGTCATGCATGCAATAGGCATAATTCCAATAGAGGCCGCCGCAATCGTAATCTATAAACCGCTCTACCATCATCATAATCATCAATAGTCGTCGTCATCATCGTTGTCGTCGTAATCACCACCAGTGGGCCCGGAGTCAGTCAGTCTGTGTGTTCTATTCTGATAGCACAAGCTCAGACAGGCCCAGCAGACGATGACTAAGCGCTCGAAGCATGATATACTTGGAACAACTGCCGCCGCTATTGGGTCTGTGGACATAGATGTACAGTAAATCTCTGAAATCTGTTACATCGCCATACAAAATGCGCTATATCAGTGCATGAACGGTCTTGCTTAGCGCATAGGTAAGGTATACATAGGTATACATCGGTTAGAGCGTACGTCCCATGCTTCTCTGTGCATTCCAATCCAGGTTCGCAACCCGATGGTGGTCTATTGATCAGAGCTTTAAATCTCGGGCTATAGCATGGTCCGTACACGGGGACCTTGAACGGACATGGCGAGGCGCCCAATCAAACGGGCAGCAGTGGTGAAAGACCTCACTCGATGAATTCATTGGAAATGAACAGGGTCGAGGCTGCATGGTCATAGGTCCATGGGCGCCCGCAGCACAGGTCAAGGGGGGTCACGTGACCCCCCCTGGAAATCATATTGCATTAATGCAAATATAAATTCCGACAAGTTTAATCATGCAAATGAAGCTGAAAATGTCACAAGATTCTGTTCAAAACACTTAGTAAATTCTATCTTTAGTTTCAAGTTGCTTAATAAAAAATTACTATAGGCCTACTAATACTGTAATAGGCCTATAGCAGGGGCCCGGCAACCTCTGGCGTCAAAGGCGCCGATAGCACAGTTGGCCTAATATGGAACCTATCCAGAGCCGGCGAATGCCAGCTCTGAGCCTCTGACCTTACGGACGGGTTAGTCAGCTAATCGACTGCCAAGAGAATCATCCATGGACAATGGAAACCTTTGTCTCTGGATCTGAAAGCTACAGAGATGTTATCTGCTGAGAGATAGGATTTCTCCTTGGTTAATCCGTAGCGGTATGAACCTTTGATGGTGGCAAGTGCAATTTAATAATTATATCATCATACAAGACTGGGGGAAGAGTGTTGGAACTTGGACATATAGATGAGACATAGGACAGCTAATTATTAAGACAGCTGTAATATATATATATATATATATACATACATACATACATACATACATAGCCTACATTAACACACACAAACACACGTATATACATAATATTTAGTGTGTGGGCTTTCAGAGTGGGAGGAGAGAAACTAGATCAGTTCATCTCGAGATCCCATCACTGTAAATACCGAGGATTGCAACTAGCCTAAATTTTAAATAAATAAAATTGATACTAAAGAAAGTACTTTAATATCTAGCGGACCGCCATTGAAGTTATTTAGAGAAAAGAGTAATAAAGTGTGAGAAATAAACTATAGACTGTTTGTTTGATTTTGCAACGTTCAGTTGATAAGTATTGCAAAAGACTAATAAATAATAATAAGCAATATTGAGACAGTGCAATTATGTGATTTGTTTAGTTTTCAATTACATATTTATATGTTACGCAATTAACCCCCCTCCCGGCCGTGACTGACCCCCCTGCAAAAAATCCTGCGGGCGCCCATGCATAGGTCGCTATATAAATCGTGTATTTTTCACTCCTTAAGACCTGGCTATCTTTGTACAGATCATACCATGATAAAGACGGTGAATATTCGCAATAAATGATGTTGTGCATTAATGGACGTAGTTAAGTCCTATATGCTTATTGAATAAAATGCCCCGATGGTCAGGGCATTCTTCGCTGGTCTTCTAAGCGGCGGCACCTTTTGTTGGCACTGGCACCAACTGCGGCACCAACCAAGGCGCCAGACTTCTAAAAGCTGTTCGAAATCGAGGAACCTGCTACCGAGAAGGCTGAGTGCACACAACGCCATTAGACGTGTCGAATGAATAATTATGAATGCATGGATGAATGAATAATATGTTAGTGTCTGGACGTCTGTGTGCACGTATTCCTACATGTATGTGTCTGTACGCGTGTATTGGTTTGTCTGTCCTTCTACGGAGATCGACTCTGAACGCAGGCAAAGAAAGTGCATCGGCTCTGAATCATTTATTGAGTCTCGTTTAAGATCCCTCATGCACACACGCACACACACACACACACACACACACGCACGCACACACACACACACACACACACACACACACACACACACACACACACACACACACACACACACACACCTACACACACACATGCACACACACATACACACATGCACACACACATGCACACACACACACACACATGCACGCACACACACATGCACGCACACACACATACACACACATACACACGCACACACACACACATATATTTGTGCGTGTGTTTGTGCGTGTGTGCGTGCGTGTATTGGTGTGTGAGTGTGTGTGCATATATATAGTTCTATATGCATGTTTATATTACATATTCTAGTCCTATGATATATTAAAAGCCCATATAGACCCTATGCATGCCATTTTGGTGCGACACGCCGTCGGCACTGACGTAATCTTCATACAGACTTATGCACGTACAGAGACACGCACAAATGCCCCGACCTTTAGCGATGTGGCTGAAAGAGATCCAACAGCACAGAGGTACAAGTGCACACAGACAAACAATTAAAGGGTAAGACGTACACTCTCGGACGCCATGCGTACAACATGTATACACTCAGTGTATACACGATACACTCAATGTATAGGCCTACAATAATTTATTATCGTAAGCTACTGAATTCTTCAGCGACACCCAAAGCAGCTAATTAATCGTTGGAACCAGCTTCTATTAGCAGGCGCTCAGTACAAAGAAATTGGTGAGGCAGGTATGGTAAAACGGTGAAGCAGGTATGTATGAATTTGGAGTGACTCTACTGACAAAATGCTATATATACGTGGCTCGCATGGAACGTATACGGCTAAGTGAAGCAGATCGAGAGAGTAGCCTAGCTTTGTTGCATTCGCCCTACCCTCTTCAACCCTTAATAACGAGCGTGTACTAAAATGCATGGAAAACTAATCCCTGTCCTCGTTAAAGGATTAAATGAGATTAGTTTCAGTCGGCGATCAGCAGTGGACGAAGAGACATCAGGGAAGCCGCGATGTGACAGATTAGTCCTGCAGTCGAGTTTTGTAATTAAGCCGACGGCTATACTGGTCTAAATGAAGTCGATTTCCTAGAGTTCAGCCGGAGGCAGTTGGACGACATCCGTTCTGTAGCTCAAGTTTCTCCGCTCCTTTGGAACAAGCTTAATTACGTCAGCATAACGACAAATCTATTATTATTATTATTACGAACATTTTTAACGCGCGCAAAGTCACACAGAAATGCGAATCTGAGGCGCGGTTAGTCAGCCGCCAGGTGAAGAGCAATTAGATATTCATATGTTTGAAAGCCAGTGAGAAGTAGTGAGTTTTGAGGCGTTTCTTGAAAGTTTCAATCACTCACCTAACCTTAATCCTTCCAACCTCCAACCACTTCGCTCACCCCGCCCCTCTTCCGCTTTAACACTTCTTCACACTTCTCTCACCATCACCAGAATTTGCAAATCGCTTCATAGCTATAACTGTTCCGCCTCTTTGGAACAAACTCCCGACAGAATTACGTCAATATCTGATCCATCCTACGAACTCACAAAAACCTCACTTTTTGCTTTCTTTCCACTGGTCCTTCACTCAAAACTGCTCTTTCACAAATCCTAAGCTGATTCCTCCTCCTCACCTTTCTTGCCGTTTCATTTCTAAACACCATCCACCGTATAGCCGCCTGACTGGCTATCTACCTGCCTGCCTGCCTGACCCTTTGGAGCCTGATCTGGAACCGATTTTTAACCCTCTGCTTGTCGATTTTCTTTTGACTAAGCGCCTGTGGATAAGCTGGTTCCCGCGATTTGGCTTTTTTGACTGCGGTAGAAAATTAGAGATTACGATTATGAAACACACAGGTCCTTGACCTATCACTGATGTAACTCGTGCGCAAACACCTACTCTCTCACACTACCAAGAGCTGAATACCTGTCTTCATCGTTCTCACCACCAGTGCACCTCGCATGTATGTCACCCTCGACACACACACACACACACACACACGCACACGCACACGCGCACGCGCACGCGCACGCGCACGCGCACGCGCACGCGCACGCGCACGCGCACGCGCACGCGCACGCGCACACAGACACACACAGGCTGGTCACCATACGCCATACGCAAACTGACGTTCACACATACATACATACTTAACGATACATATACATGTACGTTTATCATACATGCAATCGTTTGCGTATGTATATATATACATGTGTGTATGTATGTGTATATGTGTGTATGCATATAAGTATGTATGTATGTATTATCACATGTATGTAATACTATGTATGCGTGTACGTATGCGTATATTATAGGCTACATATGGTGGCTATGTATGCATGTGTGCATAGGCATACTTTGTGAGAGTACGAGTGGTACCCGTACCCCCACTTTTTGGACTGGAGTACCGTACCCCCACTTTTTAAACAATGCCAATCAATATTTTATTATTGTGCCTTCCCAGAGATCGCAATCTCCGCCTTGCTTCGTGTATGTAGACAGAGTGAGGAGCATGTACCACAAAAGTATGAAAGTACTTAGATACACAGGTAAACCGAGAGCCAGCCGAACTGAGTCACAGGCAGTCAAACAGCCACACAAGTCACCCGACAGTCTGACCGCCGTGACCGGTCCGCAGGCGCCACAGATCTGGACCACGGTTACACTCTTCTTGGAAAGACCTGACATCATCCTCACTCTCCGCCTTATGGTTGTCATCTTAGTCATATCGGTACGTGGAGATGTAGGTCAAAGCGCAAGCTTCTATATATCCTTCATCAGTTACAAATCCGTATATGGACAAACACTCATATTGTCGGCCTTGATATAACTCCTCACCCCTCAGTCCTCTCACAGTTTCAGAATCAACAACTGGCCCTGGTTAAACATATCCGAGCCGGCTAGCTGAAGAAAGTTCCCTCCGTTTCATAATCAGCGTTTCATAATCATACAGTTTAAGTGCAACGAGCTGAGATTGAAAACCATTTAGTTGTTCCATAGTCAACTCCAGAGAGTACATTTTCCTGGAGTTGACTAAAGTTCCATTCCATCTGGAGAGTTAAAAGAAAAGCATAAGTATTTTGGGTTAAATGTGGCTTGAAATGTCTGCCTCGATGGCTCCTGCATTTTCATGACAACTGGATATAAATGAGCAATTATTAAATTTAGAGAGTTTCCCCGTTGTTAAGGAACGCGCCAAACTGATGCAAGCCCCTATTAAACTAATACTGCAATTAAAAAGATGGCTTGTTTTTATTGATATAGGCCTAATACACATGATCTGACGTTCATGTGATCTGGTATCGGTCATCTTGTCTACACTTTAAATGCTTCAGCCGCAAATTCCTCCCGAAGAACATTTGAAAGAGAAAGTGGAGAAGAAATTGGTGCCCACACTTTTTAGACCAAAGTTACGCCCCTGCATGTATGCATGTCGTCTTGGTTTGTTTTTTATGCTCTAAGTCTATGTATGTATGTACCTAATTAGCCTAAATGATAATAGAGGTAATTAAGTTCATCCGTAAGTATTTGTTGTTCGATCAGTTGGAAAATGATCACACACAGAACCAAACCAATGGAGTCACATGACATATGTCACATGACATATGACACATGACATATGACATATGACACATGACATATGACATATGACACATGACATAGTGGACATGACATATTCTACACTTGTTGTTTGTATGCTCTATGTAAATATGTATGTCTGTACCTAATTAGCCTAAATGATAATAGAAATAATTAAGTTCCTCCGTAAGTTTTTGTTGTTCGACCACATGACATGTGACACATGCTCAGTGTTCCTGTATCGTGTTTGCATTGAGGATGAGGAATTGACAGTAGGCTGAAGCACACGTTTAAGCCCCCGACTGGTACTCCCTACACTGATAGTAGAATATATGCACCGCGTTCGAATATTCCTAAGACGATAAGGTCTGCACAGGACAGGAATTTGTCAAAAGCTGGCTGATCCATTGCCAATTAGTGACAAAGACCTCTGCGTAGTGGACGTTCGACGCCACTCCACAGACTCTGGGTCGCCGCCGGTAGAAACAGTGTTTAACGACATCTATGGATACCAGGGTCGTTGACGTCGCCCTCATCTATTTTCCAGGCTTGGGACTGGCACTACCTGGTACTATGTATTGGCACTACGGGTTGTGGCGGAGTTGAAATATACAACGTAGAAATATCTGTCAGTGAGAGGTATTACTGTGACGCCTAGTGACATCTAACCACAACCATGCAGATGCTGTGGAGTCTCGTGTACTCCCTAAGGTAATGTCTGGTACCAACCAACAGCGAATATCTTAGTCATCGTGGTTGTGGTCTCCTATAGGGGTATTAGTCAAAAATGCCCAGCCAAAACCTTAAACCTCTAGTACATCTTTACTACCCGACAGTTTATACCTATAGCCAATTAGCCATATTCCCTGTCAGCATGCCCACATTCAGAGCGTATAGAACCAGGGTGAGAATTGTCGAGGGATTGGGGCTCAACCCCCTAGTCTTTCTCAAGACACCCCAGTTACGACTTAATTGCACACCCCAGGGGTCGCTTCCAACCCCCTTAGTTGTGCTAGTGTTATTATATTGTGCATATGTTTTAGCATTTTCTATCACAATTCATTTTGTGGGTTACTAATAAAGTAATGCTCTGGTTTATTGTGATTTGTGACCATGTGAATTGCATAGGCTGCTAATAAATTTTGTGATGTCATCATTTTAAGACGTTTAAGCTTTCCATTGCATTTGTGAATGTTATCATTTTGCAAAAATACGGATAAAATATTCAACTCCTTATAGATCACACTCATCGAAGTCTAACCCCCCCAAGTCTTTTTCCTACAATTCTCACACTGTATAGGACTCATATTTGCATGTGGAACCGTGGGTCCATCTAATACCCATGGAACTGCTGGCAGGGTTAGCTTCTGCTGATACCATTCCTTACGTTTACGAGTGTTCGACCCATAGGCGGGGGCACGTTCCCCCTCCAATAATTGAGATGGACTGTACACCCAATGCAACAAGTGTAGAATAAATAACCAAATGCCCCCCCCCATCGCTTGGACAAATTTACGCCAGTGGTTCTACCCCCAAAGAATCAGGCATACGTAGTCGCATCGATCGAAACACGGTTACTTAATAAGCTTATAAAAAAAGCTGGACATATTTCGATAAATTAGAAACACAGCTTACAGAGGTAGAATGACAATCAACCGAGATCAGAGTCGATGAAACGACGATAGCACAAAAAGAGCCGATGATGGATGATGATCTATATATAATTACATACGAAGGCATTGGAACTCTTGGCGCACTCTGAAAATACATGGCTACGAGCATCTAGAACAGCGTAGAGAAAGATGTCGTCCGAATACTTTTATCACAGTTTCAAGATCAATTTCTCAGCAAATATATACTTAGCTTAGCGGTGTGTAGTGTGTGTGTACTAATGGCCTAGGCAGTCACGCAACAAGGACGCAGGACTCGCTTTCGATGGCGCGGTAGTGTTAAGCACAGAGGGAGAGAGGGAAGAGGGAGGTTGGAAATCAGTTCGGAGAATGCAAGGCATCATGTCAGTGGAATGCTTTTCGGGAAGATTTGGGGGGGGGGCCAGACTACTGGAGCGGAGGAACGAGTGCCGCAGACGAGGAACTGTCGGAGAAAGAGGACTTGACTAAAAGATCTGGACGCGTCATCACCTGGGTGTTCTGAGTTTTGGGTCGCCGAGGAGTTGACGAAGGATTCGGTGTCCAGGGAGTGGCGGCGGCGGCGGCAGGGGCTGGGGCGGCAGATGGAGGATCGGAGCAGAACCAGGGGTCTGCGAGAACCAAGTAGACGGACGGTCGATCGACGAACTCCCAAGTGAACATCCGTCGGATCAGCTGGTGGCACGTCGACGTAAGTTTCCTCGACTTGGACCAGCGGAACTCGAGCGTTCTCTGTTCTTCTAGAATGCTCTTCGTGCCCTTAGTCTCGTCGAACGGCATCTTCCCCGTCACGAAGATGTAGAGAATGACCCCGACGGCCCAGACATCGGCTTTCTTCGGATCATACGGCCTGCCCATCAGAATCTCCGGCGCCGCGTAGGACTTGGACCCGCAGTACGTTTGGCTGAGGTCGTCGGCGCTGCACAGTTCCTTGACGAATCCGAAGTCGGCTAGCTTGATGTTCTTTTCCTTGTCGAGAAGAAGGTTCTCGAGCTTCAGGTCTCGATGCGAAATGCCCTGGTCATGCATATAGCGCACGGCGTCGGCAATCTGGGACGTCCAACGTCGGGCCAAAGTCTCGCTGATCGCCCCCGATTTCTGGATGTACTTGAGGGCGTCGCCGCCATCGGCGAACTCAAGAACCATGTAGACCCGTCGACTGTCTTGAAAGCAGTCGAGCAGAGCGATGAGGTTCGGGTGGGAGAGGCGCGGCCAGAGTTCCAGTTCCCGCGGCATGAACTTCTCCTGATAGTCTTGCGGGGCCTTCGAACGGTCGATGATCTTAACGGCCGCGTCCCGAAAGTTGCCGTAGCAGCAGACGGCTCGCTTAACCTTCGAGTAGGACCCCGATCCAAGGGTGTTGCGGACGAGGTAACCGCGCTTCGCAAGGACTGCTCGGTAGGTGGGACGATAGCCGATGACAGGAGACGGCTGCTGGTCGGATCGCTTCATCGTAATCGGTTCTATCTCGAGCGCCATCCGCCTCAGTTCTTCCTTGATGTCATCGATGCCTTGACCGGGGGCGACCACATTGTCCTCACGGCTACGGTCAGCAGAGGCGGGCATCTTAGCTGGGGTGTGGCTCATCGCGGACGGTCGTCTGACTCGCTTACCACGCTGCATTCAGCTGTCTAGGGCTCTTGCGAACAAACCCCTTCGATTGGGGGTAGAGATGTACAGATTCCTAAGAACAACGCTCGACTTTCGTAACAGCTTTCTTCTTAAGAGGTCTATCTCAAGGCCTTCATCGTCTTCTGCGTATTATATTATTCTAGTTCGTACGTGTGGTTTTTCTTTCGCTTGTTCTGTACTATTGCCGTTAGTAAATTTCGTGTTGTTGCCAGGAAATTACGATTTGATGCAACCAACGACTGTTCATCGCGCCGACGTCATCGTTGCGTGTGACGTCATGTGATAATGATGTAGCTCTGCGCTTATTATAACAGCCATGCATCATTATAGACGATCAGGGCCTTGGCTCTGAATCTGTGGGTGGGGACGATTTGAAGTGACTGCAGCTGAAGGCGATGCATTGAAATTCCTTCTGGGTATACCTTCTTATTTTAATGATGGTTGTCAACAAGTTACAATAGGCCTACACAATACAATACAACCAAGAATTTATAGCGCGCTTTAATAAGACAAGGCTTTCACGAGAGCGAGTTGCGCTGCATTCCTAGTCTTAGGGCAATGTGAATAGATGAGTTTTTAATTTTGATTTAAATTGAGCAACACGTGTGCATTGACGGACTGAAGTTGGAAGACTGTTCCATTCTATAGGAGGCCGAGAAGGCACGACTACCAAACTTCGGATTGATGCGAAGTACGGTAAAATCCCCTCGCGTGAACTCAAAGTCTGCTTCACATTTGGTTCTGCCTTACAATGACTTTGCAATCAACCCCAGGTAAATAGGCCTAGAGTGGCGGCGCTACCATGGGTCGCGGTAGGCCATTTGACCTGTCTATTTTACCCTTGACCTGCCTTAATTATGACCTGCCTATATTTTACTAATATCCCAACTGCAGAATTTCATTGATCTAATGCCGGCTGGATGTCGAACGTTCAAACTTGATATGAAGCGGTTATGTTGTAGACCGGTCTGGTTGACTGTTTCTGTAATGTCGTGCGTCTTATTAGCATAGGCCTACATGTCCATGATGTTCTGAGTAGCTAATCAGTACTTCCAAATCTGTAAAGATTAGTAAATAGTAACTAAAGTTTAACGTTTTAATTACTGAATTGTTTCAGAATTGAATATGCTACAACAATTGGGCTATAAACGTTCAATAATAGGCATAATCGTCTTCGTTTTATACAGTATATCTAAGTAATGCTGCTTATGTTGAGGTTATGCTGCTTGATGCGTCAAACTCAAACATTAATTTCTTCGACCTGCTGAATAACTTCCATGGCCCTGACGTCGCGACCTGCAGAAATTGTAAAGCTGGGATAAATAAGAAGCAATTCTTTATACATCCCATCAGCGTATGCAGTTTTTCTTCGCATTCATCGATTGACCTTGCAGGCACCAAGATTCCGTTATCAAACAAAGCTACAACTCGTGTCACCACTGATGGCTTGCTGACTACGAGCTGTATACTATCATACATGTTCTGTTGCTTCGTGGTTAAAAAATTTGCTTGCGTACATATTGTGTTCAATCTTGATTAGACTTAGCGAATGTAGTGTTGTGTGCTTAAATCTAAAAGTTCCACGTGGTTCAAACTCTCTAAGGTTATTGTTAGGCCGACGTGTTCTTCATCACGTGCATCGGATTGCCCTCGTGAACTTCATCAAACTTCCACCATATCGACCTCCTATAGAGATATAGACTGTTACGTTCTTCTGATAGGGCCTACTGACTTGTTGCTACAACCATAGGCATGTGGGAAATGTCAGTGATGGGGGGGGGGGCAAGATTTTACTTCTGCCCGAAACAAAAATAAATATCGAATTATTGGCGTCGTGCATTTATAATCACTCATGTCACTAATTATTATTTTGGTACATCCGTGAATAAAGCCGTAAATATTATGGTGATTTGCGACCTAGTGGAGCTACTAATAGCCTAATAGTATTCGGATTCGGGCAAGTTGGAGCAAGTTTGTTTTCAGCATTTTCCCCGGCGCACATACTTGCCCGAAAAACAGGAACGCCAGAAGTGGGGGGAGGGGGCAAGCACTGGCGGCGATCTTGTTTGACAGATGGGGGGACACTTTTGAACTGACCTGGTCAAAAAGGAGTTTTGAACTGATCTGCTTAAAGAGGTAAAAAAATTGATGACCTTACTTGGTGTTTCTTCAAAATTTGGGGTTCGGATGTATGGTGTGTCCCCCCACTATTTAAGGTGGGGGTCTTGTCCCCCTCGACTCCCGGGATCGCCGCTCATGGGGCAGGTGCCCCTCTGGCCTACGCCTCCTACGCCTTTGGCTACAACCTAGGTTCCAAGTTTTCCCTCCTCTGCAGAGGAGGAACTTTGGTCTAAAAGTGGGTATACCAAATTTCGCATCGTTTCTCTTTCGCGACTCTAAAATAATTATGACGACGCCGTTTATGCGACATGCCTAGTAATAACAGGCCTAATAATAATAATAATAATAATAATAATAATAATAATAATAATAATAATAATAATAATAATAATAATAATAATAATAATAATAATAACAATAATAATAATAAACCCGGAAGGCCTCGCACTGATCAACCTTCTCGGCTACTGCCTGGCCAAAATATACCAGGAGACAACAGAGAGACTACCTTTCTTTATCAGCGCTTATTTACGGAAATCCAATGCTTCAATGCTGTCGGTTTTGTTAGCACCTTGTGCACTGATAAAACCATCTGCGAAGACTAGCCATTCCAGAACAATGCCCCCCTAATTTTTGAACCCCGAGGGATCATATGTACCTCGGGGAAAAATAATTATAATAATAATAGTTGTAACAATGAAGATGAAGATGTAGAAAATGATGATGATGATGATGATGATGATGATGATGATGATGATGATGATGATGATGATGATGATGAAGATGACGATGAAGATGACGACGACGATGTTAATGATGGCGATCACAATGATGATGCTCGGTGATTAATTTTGAGTCTTGAGGGCTCAAATGAAGGCCTTCCTCCAAGAAAATGGTTTCTTCTGGGTATGAAAAGCGGGGGGCGGGGGGGGCGGAGGGGTGTACGGTTTCCTCCAGTCCGAAAAGTGTGGAGTACGGGTATGCCTCGTACTCCCCGAAAATTTCGCCTATTTTGAATCGTATACCACAAAAGCCCAACTTACCAGCTCGCTAGGCCTACCATTACTTTCAAATCAACATCAAGATATCATTAATCTAATCTAATCTAATAAATTATATAGCACCGTTTAATTTCTGACCTTTCCATGACGCCTTCTTGGTCTCTATCGAGCGTATAATTATCTGCCCCTATTCAGTTTTATACTCTGACCTTGTGCTCATGTAGGCCTACTTTAAATAAATGCTAGTAATTATGTCTTCCGGATTCTTGTTGCATCTATTATCACATAATTATGTTACTGCCATTTTCTTAACTTTAGGTGTCGTTCACCTATGACGGAGTCGAGGATTGAGGAAAGCATGAGCAGTGATCGCTAGTTGGTCTGAGAAAGTTTTATATTTGTTCCGAATTTCTTGAAGGCAACTTAAGATAGGACGGTGGCCAGTTCCCGTTGTTGTGCGTTTATGTAGAGGCAGTCCCGACTATGAAGGCTTACAGGGCAGCGACTTAATTTTATTATCCTCGGCATATGAGGGATTGGCCTACTCAAGGATTCAGTCGTTGCCTTGTTCCCGCTGAATGCTTTGCTTCCAGGCAGTGGCGTAGCTAGGGGGGGGACAGGGGGGACATGTGTCCTCGGGCGCCAAGGGAAGGGGGCGCCAAAATGAGGGTTAAGATAAATAATTTTACTCTTACTTTTGATGCAGTTTTAACTAATTTATCACAAATGAATGTATAAGATTTAATTTTAGCACCCCAAATATATCCAATTATATCCTCATTACTTACAAATAAGTTCTTAGGTATGATTTTGGCGCCCCATTGAGCACTAAGGGGAAACATGCATGTACTGTCTGTATTTTTCATATTTTATTTCATTAAAAAACTTAAAATTTCCATTCGATTATGTGGAAAATGTGAAATAGTAAAACGGAGGGGAGGGGGCGCCAAATTCATATTTCGTCCCCGGGCGCAAAATATCCTAGCTACGCCACTGCTTCCAGGGAGGACCTACTAACTACAGCCGAATTCGTCAGGAAACGCTGGTAGAACAAAATATGCAATATCCTACTTTCAAAACAGGGATTTGAAAATGCGATCGTTGGGTCGACGGTCCAGCATTAAAGGCAATCACATTATTATTATCGTTAGGAAATCTAATTAGGCACATTAGGCTTAATCCACTGTAAAAATATCCATAATTAAACGAATAACTGATACGTCAATAGAGTTGCCAAGCGCTCTGTACGCAGGCAGTGGCGGCATCAGAATTATGTTGTACGCCTACATCACTTAATTGTGCTTCTAAAATGTTTCATGATCACCAAACAACGAGACTACGAGCCGAACCTATTGAGCCCACAGATCACGTGGTGGAAATGCCCTCGATCTCCGGTAACACTGCCTGTCCGTGTCTACTTCTGCTTATAAATCACTGTTAACGCGTGAAGGCTTTTGTGTATGATGTCCAATTGCCCATGTTGCTGCTGACGTTTTTTAGCATTTTTCTTGCCAATTCTTGGAGGTCACAAAGCACGGACAAACTACACAACAAAGCAACAGCCAAACATGCTGATGTTCGATAGCCAATGTGCATTATATGGTAAATTCTTTTAAACATCTGGACCTCAGCTAATTGCTTGTACATGTATATTTTATACGGTAAATAGCAAAAAGAAGTCAGCTATAAGCAAACTGGTTTAATTCATAACTTCAAGTAACAAATAAAATACTAACACCAACAAAATACTGTTTCTGTCAACTTGTACTCTAATATAGGCCTAATTCTACATCAACTTGTTATTGCATACAGTTTGGGCAAGTACATATACTTACAGATAGACAATCATAAAATTATTAACGAATAATAAAAAACCCATAAAATATCGGTCTATTCAAAATACACGATGTCATGAAAATGTTTACGAGCTAATGCACATCTCACATACACACAGGTCAAAAATAATGTCAGCTTATAACAATCTTGCAGTGTACATGCATGGTTCCTATTAAAACCGAAAAGACAAAAATAACAAAACAACATTGTACTTCTTAGACAAAATGTCTGGCATTCTATGAAAAATATGGATAGCATGCAGAGCAAATGCAGACCAAGAAGAGCATACTCAATGTCATACCTGCTAAATATGCAGACAGCAAAAAATTTCTGGAAGTAACAACAATCAGACCCAATAGAACAAAATACAAACAACAAAGCGATACCTGTTTCTAAAGAGTTAACAGTTCTCTACATATGAAAAGAGTTAATCTACAAAGTCCAACAAATAAAAATCAATTACATATACAACCAAATTAGTAACAAAATGTTGGTGCAGTAACAACGTTATACTCAGTTTTATATCTACTAGGTTAACTGGAGATACATTTCAGAATGATGCAGGCATTCCAAAAAAGTCATTTGATCATAAACTTTACATTTCAGAATGAAGCAGGCATTCCAAAAAAGTCATTTGATCATAAACTTTACATTTCAGAATGATTCAGATATTTCAAAAGGCAGCAGCTTTGATCAAATGGTCAAAACTACCAGTTTTATGTATATCCATAACTATTCAAAATTTGGTAATCTCAAATGTCATGTATAGGCATAATGTAAATATCAATCTCTGTTGTTTTCAACGTCTAACCAAATAATGCAAAACTTTTTGTGTGGTGACACAGTCGTCAGAACTCTACAAGCTCTCAGAATGAATCATTCTTGAACTCGTTAAAAGGCAACTTTTTTACTAATGGCATTTTCTGAACCTAGATTAGAAGTGTCGACAACACAAACAAAATACCACTGTAATCGCTTTAGTTTAATTGTTTTACATAAATTATAATGGCGAATAACAAAAACAAACAGCGGAAGAATAAATACTGTATCCTTCTGAGACAGTTTCTCGCTTGTTTTCTCCAAGAATAGCCATAACACTGTATATGGGTCATAAGTGGTTAAGACAATACATCCATCAGCATTAGGAAAAATCACATGAATAACTTTGTCCTATCTATTTTTGCACTGTCTAGCCTTTCCTCCACAGAGAAAGAAAATTTGTTTCAATCTGCACAACAACATCAGTCTGCTGCCGATTACGTTTACATCATTGCTCTCTTCTAGCCGTGGAGATATGCAGGTGCCGCGCTTCAACTCAAGCTCATCGTGCCTTCTCATGCATCGGACCATCCTCCTGGAACAGTCTTCCATAGCATTTACGTGCTGTTGCAATCAACCCTGTGCAGCAAACATTCTCAAACTGTCTTAAAATGCACTCGTTTTGATCAGTCAGATAGCCATGAGTGCAGCGCTTTTGTGAAGTCCTCAAAAGGCGCTATATTAAGTGTCTTCATACATACATACATACATACATACATACATACATACATACATACAAACAACAGGTACTCACAGTCTTATGATAGGTGGTTGACAAATATTCAGTTGTGATAATACATGGCACAAGACTTAAAGCAATAAGTTTTGGCAAAATTCTACTTAACATTAATAGAGCAACAGTTCATAACTGCCAGGCATGATGTGAGCAGGACAGCCTGCTCTTGTCACTCAAGTTTGCAAACCACATAATGGATAAAGTTCCTCATAGAAAAACAAATGCTACTGGCTTTGCCAAACCATGCACAAATTTAGCTATGCGACTCTGTTCATAACGAAAGTTAATACGTGAATGTAAATACAAAAGTTAACACATGAAAGCCAACTGCATAATCATACGTCAAATTCTAGTCTGCAACCAAAATCACACATAAAGTATAGTAAGCCTTATGAATGCATCAGTGTTATAACAAGATATATGCAGAAAATAGAAATGCCTGTAAAAATATGAGCAAATGAAGCTACGACTAGCATTAAGTGAACAAATAATGTATTAACAGATTGTGACTTTAGAAATATTGTGATACAGCAATTCAAATAATGCAAGAACAAAAATGGCATCCTGATGTTCAAAATTCTGGGACAGACAATTAGTGGTTAGAACTACTAACACTTAGCTAGTAACTATAATAACTAAAATGCTTAGGCTAAGTTTTTGTTAAACAGATCTACACATTTGTAACTGCTTCAACAAAATTGTGGGCTTGACATTTATATGAAATACATAACAAAATTATAGAAATGCTGCAAGGGCCTACTGGTAACGTTCTGCAAGAATGTCTGTAAAGATCAGACAGCACAGAGCACACCATTAGACAATTATTATTTGCTGAAAAACCTTAACCAATATTAAAATCAGCCAGTAGTTACCATCCAAAAGATTTACTTATATAAGAAAAAATGTACTTGCATAAGAAAAGACTTACTTATAATATAAGCTATCTACAATTCATACTTCAAAACTCTGAAAAGTCTTCAATTGTAATACCTGCATGAAATTAAGAATAAGAATCAGTTGCAACTAGTCAGAACAAAATGCTCAGCTACTATTTCTAAACTGCCTTATGCCAACTCTTCAAAATTAAAAAGTAAAGCACCTCAAGCAACTAAAAGCTACATAAATTTGTTTGTTAAATCTCTTTGAGAAGCAGTCATCTTCCTAACTGAATATCAGCAGTCCAGTGACTTGTGCTACATAAAGAAAACTGAAATGTAACACTGTTCTTCCCACGTGTAACTCCCACTTGTAAAAATTTGACAAAACTCATTTGTAATCATCCAGTCATCGAAAAAGGTTAAAAATTTCATTGTTATATCACTCGTTAACAAGATTGCCTTTTAACATCAACAGATACAAATTTCACAAAACTCATTTTTAATCATCCAGTCATGGTAAGGCTTAAAAATTACATTGTTATATCACTCATTAACAAGATTGTCTTTTAACATGATTATCACCAAGTAAAAATTTGACAAAACTCATTTGAAATCAAACAAGTTATGAACAAAGCTTAAAGTTTCCTCAGTATACATCACTGGCTGACAAAACTATCTTCTAAATGAGACTATTTCTGAGACAGCTCGAATTGCATAATACTGATACACAGAAAGCTGTGAAATAAGACAAGGTAAATTCTGCTCAAGTTAATGTTCCTCAATCAAAACAGACTTTAGCCGACGCATTTCTCTTGAAGATGAGCAAAACAACGGAGTCACAACATCACAACTACAAGCTCTGTTGTTATAGAATCTTTCAGTTCAAGCACAAACATAATAATGATCCAAGTGTACATCACCTTTGCGAGATTCTAAAAATACACTACATAAATGTTCAGATAAGCATCTACACATGTTCTGCCTTACTTGTTAGTGGATGCACTGATCTACCCTGAACCGACTGACATGACAAACTGGGATTCAAACCCAAGATGTAGTGACAAAAGGATGACACATAAACCACTGGTTTCTCAATGTGAGTCTTAAAAGTGTGTACTACATTCGAAGCTCCTTATAACATGCATCACTATATTAAACATTTTCGTGAATTTTCTACAGTGATGCATGCAGGAGTGTTCTGTTTTGTACAAACATTTGGTAGCAACAAAAATCTCAAATACAACCCAGCTTAACAAAGCAATACCATTAAACATGTACCAGCAACAAGCGATTTCATTACAACAGAGTTGGCTTCAAAAGTAGCACTATAAGTAGGGTACAGCTTACAAAAATGTATATAAAAATGACAATACTCGATACAAGAAACCTTAAAATCATAATCTTGAGATTTCTACAGTCAAGTCATGGGAACCAGCTTAGTCACAGGCGCTCAGTCAAAACAAAACCGATAGGCAGCTAGGGTCAAAATCGGTTCCAGGTCAAGATCCAAAGGGCCACGCCAGCTGACAGGTTGAGAGTGTTAACAACTGAAGTGGCTTGAGAAGTAAGGGGTAGAAAAGAAATCAGCATAGGATTTGTCAAAGTGTTTTCAGTTTTGAGTGAAAGATCAGTGGAGAGAAGACAAGAGGTTAGGTTTTGGTGATTTCATCAAATACACAGCGCGCATAGTACTAATATTTTTTATGTACGTCAATTAAAAAATTCACTTGACAATACTTCTCTGTTAACACAATTAATGAACACTAATAAAACCCAAAAGTACGGTTATGTTTAGTTTGTATTACAAAATCTTGGGTATGTACCATGGAATCTATACAACCAGGAATGGAAACTCATGTAAAATAATTGTATATCCGGTGCATGGACACTCTGACTCATCACATGACATCTAATACGAAGCTAACAGTCCTGTGTATTATTGTCCTTTGACTGAACCATAATTATTCATCAAAGCTTCTTCATAGATATAATATGATTTCCTTGAAACTGCAATGTACTTGATAAGTAAACAAGACTTGATAATTCCTGACCATCAGAGGCACTGCAGGGTATAGGAACTCCAACTAGTCACACGACATTTAATAAGGACCTTCCAATTCTGTCTATTATTAGTCCTTGGTTAGGCCAGCCCTTAAATGCAAATACCCAAGATTTACATATCTTGAATCATAGCCAAAATTTGAATAGCTTCTGATTCCACCACATGTTTAATTTTTACATTTAATAAAAGTACCAATCACTTCTAATTGCATGACAAACAAACTGAACTTTTATAAATGACAAAACTGCCTAATAAAATTCAGAAGTAATTCAGATTTCTGCAGGCAAATAATCCCCAGCATGGCATGATGTATGATTCTCAGAATGTTTGCCGTATGGAACCTCATCTTTCAAATTATGAAATCAGTGGACATGACCAGAAATGTATATCACAGTAGCGACTCTTTGCACTTGTAAACTCTGCACCAATGCATCGACATCGAAACTTAGTGAAGCCGTCCTCTGTTGACACAGTCAGAAATGCTCCCGTACCATTCCTTGTTGAGCATTCCACACCAGTGATGACAAATGCCTAGAATGAACCATACCAGTTATTGGTTAGTTAACAACTAAACGCACTCCCTGCTTAAACATTATCAGTGGTTTATACTGCATGACGAAAACCCTAGCATATAATCTCTTATATAGTTTCCCAGATCTGTGTGTTGATAAACGCTCTGGAATGCAAAGAATGTAGTGGTCGCCCCTTCATGGCTGCAGCTGAATGTATAGAATGTGCCCAACAGGCCGTTCGCCGACCTGCCTAAGGCCGGCATTATCACATGGGCACCCACTGGCGTAAACTTGTCCAAAATATTGGGAGGGGCATTTGTTTATTTATTCTACACTTGTTGCATTGTGTGTACAGTCCATCTCAATTATTGGGGGGCACGTGCTCCGGCTGCGCCCCCCAGAGTCTACGCCGATGTGGGCACTGGGCACCCCAAATTGGCCTGGCCGAGGAACACTGGGCACCTTGGCAGATAGACGTACAGACGCACAGACAGACAGACAGATGGAAGGACAGTCACATAGATAGACAGACAGATATTGGCCAAAGCCCAACGCAATATAACGCAGGTGCCCCAAATTGGCCCGGCCAAAAACACTCGCCGTTCGGCAGATAGACGTACACACGCACAGCCACATAGAGGGATTGATAGACAAACAGCGTTATACATGTAAGTATGTCTCTCCTCTCTCCCCCTCTCCTGCCCTAGCTCTGTCTCTCCATCCATCCTTCACTCCCTCCATCCCTCCATACCTGCCTCTCCATCTCGCTCCGCTCTCACACTAACTAGAGGTCTAAGGCCTACAGGTGAAGCACAATGCAGTCCCTGTTAGCAAGTGAGCCTTGGAGTTAATAGTTAATGACCACATGCTAAGCATATTTTGAGTAAATGAATCCCATTTCTCACTAACACAGACTTCACTACTGTGCAGAAGATGTCCTTACAAATCTGATTATACAGATTTTCTGAAGATTGGATGGAGGACTTAATTAATTAATTAATAACTCGGTCTTGGAAAGCTAATAACCAACAGACTTTTCAGAGCTTCCCAAGGGCAATTCCAGTCTAAACTTTATACATAGATATTAACCTGGCCTGTTGAGACACAAAGGCCAAAATGACCAACAAGCAAGCCGTGTAGAAGTTACAAAAAACATTGTAAAACGGTCAGCATTTACACCAATAGTAGACAGCATGCAATAATTCTGCCTACTCATTCCAATCCTAACATTCATCTTTAACAATATCTAAAATGGTAAGATCGAATGCACACGCTATAATGCTATATGTTTACACCAGGAAGGTTTATCTAGTTGGTTGTAACAACTCAACAAAACACTGTCAACTTTGTAGACTTCTGTGTGAAGTGATCAAATTATCAAATGAAAAAGAATTTGCTGTGGACAACTCTAAAAGTCTCTAGCCTGTTAGTGTTCAGTTTATTTTATTAAATCCCCTGCCAGGTCTTCACAGAATCTGAAGATTCACACCTGTACAAACATCCCTTGACCCCTACAAAGTTAGAGTTTGTTAGTTTTGGATAGACATGAGGTTCGATTCACTTTATAAATGGACACTAACCTAGGCTCTTGAGACTCATGTGCTCAAAGATCTACACTGTGTGTACATACCGGTATGTATGTGCATATGTATGCAAGAATGTGTTTATATATGTATGTAGTGTAAAATAAAAGGAAATACTCTTAAAGCAAGAGAGATAAACAACAGACTGTCTTTAATGCTGAACCTTTTTGAACCATGAAAACCATCCCCAACTTCACCATGTGCACACAATATAAGAAGCGATTTGAATTACCAAAGCCTTTTGAAGGTTTTCTGGGATCCAAGTTGTCAGTGTCTCAGGCATAGCAGATGGACCACCTGCACTCTTTGTTGCATAACTGCATTCTGTCAAGTTACCCACTCCTGGTGGACCCTGAAATGATGCAAATTTAATCTTCAGAAGCAAATTTAATCTTTAGGTGCTTTCTAAAATGAAAACTTCTATAAGATTAGTCAAAGTAATCATACATTTATTAAAGGTCTCATCAAAACTTGAAGTCACCACTGATTATGATTATCGCACTATAGAAATGACTGGATTAGGAGTGGCCCTGTGGTGTTACTAACACAATAGTAACCAAAAGCATTGTTCATGGATTATGGGTTTGATCAACAGTCACCAGGATGCAAACCCTGGATGCCAAGGTGAAAGGCAAATGGATTTATCAATCAGCAACTGTGCCATAAAATATTATTTTTAGTATGTATCACTTTACTTACACAATGTTACATACTTTTAACAACCTCTCACAATCACTGGGTATGTGGCCATAGACCTACATGACTTCTGTACCACACTTTTACACTCTGTCACATGGCTATGTCACATGAAACTGATCTAATAAGGTGAAACTGCAATAGGTAGAAACTGTATTAAAAGATACAAATTTATATAGCTGAACATTGTCACGAGAGGATGGTCTGACACAAGAGGTGCCCGAGTGTATGTTTGGAAGAGACACCTCTACAGTTATCACTGACTCGGCCAACTCAAACTTTAACACTTTAACAACAAGCTGCATTGGTTCCCAGACACTTTTAGTACACTCTTGTCATTAAAGTGTTAAACACATATCTCCTAATTAGTTAACTTTATTTTGCCTCCTGACCGGGTAAGACAAATGTAACCATGACTGAATCTCCATCTCCAATAAGTTGAGGTCTCTTTTGCCAGAGGCTTAACAGAACACCTACGTCAGCTTACGTTTAAAATGTTGCATCTGAAATAATGCTTGTTCAAAGAGAGTTTCTTGTAGAGGCGCTATATAAATGTATAATTACAAATTATAAAACAGTGATTTAGTAAATGACATGCTATTTAGTAAGTACCTTATTGACTAAGTAACAATTAACTGTATATAATTTCTTAAACTGTTGTGACCAATCTCCCACTCACAGGAGGTCCTGGCAATTTGCTGATATTGAACAACTTTTGATTAAGGTCATGTTGAAAACCATTCATCTGCTTAAAAATTTCACTCTTTACACTCAGCGTTAGATTGGTCATTAGCTCATCTTGTACTCTCACATCTGCCACCTGTTGTCAGAAAAAGAAACGTACGATGCAACTTAGAACAAACTCGTGCACACAATTAATTCTTCAGTTAATCTAGTGAGAAAAGCATATTAAAAGTCACTAGTCTGGGCTCTAAGTAAGTAAGTAAGTAAGTAAGAAAAGTATATTCTTTAATATAACCAGCTGCCAAACAGCACTCTGGTGAACAAGCATCAGTATACATACATCAGGATAAATTAATACGTGTATAACATTCTGACTATAAATGTTTTCTTCATATGATTATCTGCTCTTGGCAGCACCCGGTCATGGCGTCTGGGGCGTAGGCTGTAAACCACTGGCTTAACAGGGGGTGCAACTCATGAAGGACATGTCCCGGTTCTTCGAGAACCGCCGAAAACAGACGGTTATCGGCCAGACGGCACATCTCTTCGATCTTTGGGCAATCCCCAGGGAGGTATCTCTGTTGCATTAGCCTATTTACAACTGCCTGGAGCCTTCCTTTTTCTTGTTGTCCAGCATATCCCCACCATGCCGGAGCGGCATACAGCAGACGTGACAGCGTAGTAGCTCTCACCACATCATGCAGCCTGGGGCCAGCAAGACCATGGGCAGTAAGTACGCGGAAGGCATACAAGGACTGTCTGGCCCTACAGCATATTCGATCGATGTGCTCATCGAAACCAAGGGTGTCAGACATAGTTACTCCAAGAACCCTCAAGCTCTTGACTCTTGTTAAGCCCGGCGTCTCAGTTGGTTCATCCCCCCGCCCCGCACGCCCCCAGTCTGCTCTGACGACCATCTCATAGGTCTTATTGCAGTTTATTTTTAGGTTACATTTACTCGCCCATTGCGTTACATGATCAAGTTCAGCTGTGATAGTGGCACTATTTGAGGACGGGATCAGCAGGTAGCTATCATCCGCATATTTTAGTAACCAATTTCTTGAATGGTAAAGCCTGAGCTTGGAGATTGTTATAGTAAAGTTGTTTGGTCCTAGCCCCGAACCCTGCACTATACTAGAGTTTATATAAATAATGGAGGAGATTTCCCCATTGAATTTAGTTGCATGGCTCCGGTCAGCTAGAAAGGCAACAATCCAATTGTAAATGTTGTCTGGTATCGGCATTTCGGCCAGTTGCTCGAATGCCTTGGTGAAATCCAGCGAAATGAGGTGTACATACTGATCCTCACCCAGAAGTTCTGCGAGATTGGAAGTTAGCGCTGCAAGGGCAGCCGTAGTGGATCCGGTCAGACGAAACGCAAACTGGTCCTCAAAGTCCCGATTTAGCTGGGGGTCAAGCAGAATTGGGTGGAAGTACCGACGTACGATGTATTTTTCCAATAATCGACATAAGATAGGTGTCACCGAGATTGGGCGGAAATCAGCGGCCTCTTGAGGATGTTTCACCTTTGGCACGGGAGTGATGACGCTGGTCTTCCACTGCGGAGGGATGTACGAGGAAAGGACCGAAATTTTAAAAAGGTACGACTGGCTCGGCTATCATCGGAGCGACCTGCCGAAGGAACCACGATGGTAGGCCGTTGGGCCCCGCAGCCGTGTTCCCCATTGACTCCAGTAGCTTAAAAGTTGTGGCTGTATCTATCACCGTCTCAGTCCAATCCGTAGCAGTTGCCTTGAAATGAGGAGGAGTATACTGTTTATCCCAGGATATTTCGCCGAAGTGCTGGTTTAATGAGGAGGCAGTGACTCCTTTCATCGGCATCCAGGCCTCACACCGGACGTCTCCTCTCAATCGATTCACCTCGGTCCACAGATTCCGCGATCCACGCTCAAGCCCCTCGAAGGTTATGCTGTTGCTTCTCGTGATGAGACCATTTATTCTGTCCGAGAGGGCATCGGCAGCCTCTTTCTGATTTCTCTTGCGCAGTTTGTTTCGTTTGCGGATCAGATATTTTACAACTGGTGTCATATGAGGCGGGTCCTTGTCTTTGATCATAATTTTTCGAGGAGGAGAGTAGAGGTCATACACAGAATGATGTTATGTAGGTATAGAAGGCTGCAAAGGCCTCTGCCGGTGTGTTGCCAACTGTGACAAATTCCCAACTTTGTCCCCCAAAATGGGCCTGACACCCCGCAAATTTGTTGGGTGTACGTAGGCGGAACTCCTGAGACCTTCTGCCATCTGTCGGGTCATCAAGCTTCGTCACAGGGGGAAGAGCCACAATTGCCTTGTGCTTTGTGTTTATGGTGGATTTAACTGCCACGCATTCTTTGAATATGCCATCCGAAGAGAAAATCCTGTCTAACGAGTGTCCGTCATGCAATGGGCCCTGGAACTCGGCCCCGAGTCCCATTTCCACTATCGTCTTTGACAGCAGCTGATTAAAATCGCCCACTAAGATAACCGTAGAATCCTCAGGTATGTTCTGTATCTCATCCAGCGTGGAATCTAGTCTCTCAATGAGGAGATCTGTGCTGTATGAAGGCCTCGGAGGGTGGTAAATTGCTCCAACATAGTAGCTTCGCTCCTCCCCTATGAGCCTAAGCCACAGGACTTCCATGTCTCTCTCATATTCATGTCTGGGCTGGAATATTTTGGGCCCCCAGCAGGGTCTACAATAGACCGCCACCCCGCCTCCTCTACGCTTTTCGCGGTCTTTCCGGAACGGATCGTATCCCTTCATGCCCATGGCTGTGTCCGTGTGATGTTTCTTAAACCAGCTTCAGCCATTATAACAACGTCCGGGTTGTAGGCTCTGATGTCTGCATTTAGATGTTGGAGAGCGTGTGGTTTCGCAAGACTTGTCGGGTTTATCAAATACAGGGAAGGATGTTTATTCTCTTCTTTTATTTGCTAATCTAATCTGAATTAAACTTATTGGCGGCCCTCACGGCTAGTTTTTAAATTTATGTTTTCTGTCTTATACGACCACGTTTTAAAATTTTAAATACTGACTAAGTGACTCTGTTAGAGTTAACCTGGAAGGAAATTTAGTGTTGTAAGTCCTAGTGACCTAGTAGTACCTGTTTTTTTACTTTCTTAAGAATATAAATTAAACATCTGTATTTTCTTTCCAGGCACTGAGGAAATTCACCCCTGCAGTAGCCGATTGGTAACACCTTGTAACACGAACAGTATGGGTTCAAGACTCCATGAGATGGTTACTGTGTAGAGACCTTGAGCAAGTCTTTCATGCACAATGCTTAGAAACATCGATTGATGCTTGGTGGCGCTTAATAAGGGGCCATCCACATATTACGTACGCACTTAGGGGGAGGGGGGTCGGATTTTGGCGATTTTGTGTACGGGTGCGAACGGGGGGAGTAACAAAATGTGTACGTACCCAAAATAAATTTCTAATTATGACGTCCACATTAGCCTATTTATAACTCTGTATTATCCTATAGTCGTCCCATGGCATTTTATTACATTATATAAAAGCCACGTGCAGTTATTCTGTGCTGTGAACGACACCTATAATTTGTCTATATTGGCCCTTCAATAATCTGGCCTAAAATGCAGACAGGCTGCCTGGAGACACTTTCTGCAGCTGGTCATCGGGGGGGGTGCGTCAAACGTACGTACTCAGGGGGGGGTGGTGGAAGAAAGTACGCTTGCGAACAGGGGGGAGGGGGTCCAATTTTCCCGGATTTTTGTGTACGTAATATATGGATGGCCCCTAAATGCATAATAGTACTAATAAATTTAACTGTGCAGTGTTACGTGAACACTGCATTTGCACATTCTCTTATCCATATCGATATTGGATGGATATCATGGCTAACATCAAAGCTATGTCATATCCATATGATTTACTAGCAAAATTGTGTAGGAATTTTACCTCTTTTTAAAAACCCATTGTAATTGTTTTGCAAACACCAAACATAATAAAATAAAAAGTTCACCTGTTTTAAAAGTGATTCATATTTCTGATTAATTGATTCTAATTTTGCTTCCAATTCCTTGATGTACGTTTGATTGGCTGCTACTGGCACACCTACAGACAGATAAAATTAAATCCATCTACAATAATTAACTTCACTAAGCAAATTATAAATGTAATACATTATTTATATACCATCTTAATCGTGACACTGCGATTTTACATATAGCACACAAATTAGAACATGACAAAGCCACAATATGACAGGTTGAACTTGCTTACACACCATAACCCAACTTAAATAACTGCACACGTTCACTGTTTTTACACTTAAAAACCTATCAGAAACAAAAGGCCCTTAAATGGACAGCTACATAAAGGCTTTAAATAATTGCTCATCCAATCGTCCATCCTAGATCTGGTAACACATGCAGGAGCTTAGAAAGCATCTAGCTAGGGTTGTTTCATTTCATTGAAAGTCCTCATGCTATTAATTTCTTCTCACATGCATATAAGATGCTCTCCCTTTAAGCCAAGGGCCATTTTCAGAAATTGCCGTGGCAATTGTTTATAAATTGCGATGTTCTGACTTTTGGGAATAATATCTTCGCACCCGTCAAACATGTATACATCACCAACATGAATTCTGTAGCACATTTATTACCTTAATTAACAGTGCACTCTTTTACATAGGAAGACTGATGGTTACCTAACATTAACTGATTTAGTGAGCACACCTACAATATCACAATTCTGCACTCGTGGCCTACTAAGCTTTCTGAAGTTGAAATTTTGTGTCTGTGATTCACAAAGGGTCAAACACTATACAATGATTTCTCAAATTTCCAGTACTACAATGTAGGGACAAAAATCATGGGTGTATCACATGGTGAAGACACACTGGTTCCAATGATTCAGCCCAGCTTCTGTGTTAACCTATTACACAGTTCAAATTACAATGGACAGTATGAAGTATCTTAATAAACACACGCGCGCACGCGCGCACGCACGCACGCACGCACGCACACACACACACACTTTATTAATAATGTCCACTCACTCACTATTAGCTGACTATTAAAGCCCAGTAAGATTTAATTTAGAAATGCAATCAGAAACACTGAAAACTTGTGCAAACCATGTTTCGTGAAGACAATTCCAATGCTGATGAATGCAAGAACACAGGCAACAACGGCCAGCACTGTGGACACAACTGAGAAACAAGAGCAGCAAGGACCAGTTGCAGAGTCTGATGACCTACCATCAACATGACTGATTGACTGATAGAGTGGATTCTCTCTTTTTCTGAAAATTCAAAAAGACATGTTTGCTCTGATAATTTAATGTGATAATTTAAAGACACATGTTTGCTCTGTTAATTTAATGTGGTAATTTAAAGACACATTTTAAAGACATATGTTTGCTCTGTTAATTTAATGTGATAATTTAGACACATTTTCACTCTGATAATTTAATGTGATAATTAAGGACATATGCTTGTTCTGATAATTTAATGTGATAAAATCACTGACAACTTAAAGATACATGTTTGCTTTGATAATTTAATGTGACAAAATCACGGACAACTTAAAAATACATGTTTGCTCTGATAATTTAATGTGATAATTTAATGTGCTTTTGGTCACTTTATATGCAAGTGGCACATTAGAAATGCAGCGTTCTGGCTGTATCACTATACGTAATAGCTGTCTAGCAGAAATCACTGAAGATGTCACAGAGTTCACAGGCTCACCTATATGTGTTCTGGTAGCAGTGGGTCAATCCAGAAATTTGACGAATGACTGGATGAGGATTTAAAGCCCGTGCTGCTCCACCAGATCCTAAAGAACTGTCTTCACTGAGCGTGAGTGACTCGTGAGGTAAGAGTCGCTGCATAGATTGAGATTCATCAATCCTTGGGTATTCATACGACTGTGATTCATATCTGAACAATTCACAGACATACACAGCATCTTAATTTAGTATTCCAAATTATGTACTGTATGTGTATGGATACCTGTTTGAGAAACTTTATAAACCACTATTCTGTGAGACATGTTAGACTATATGTGTGTTGTTCATTTATTAGTACTGCACAACTCAACTGCCCTTCTCTTGTTTGCCAAGACATGCTCTATCAGGCCTGTTAGTTGTAGCCTGGAAACTCTGGATAGCTATAAATGCTCTCCTTACAAAGTTCAGAAGTGCACATTGAAGCTGGGCAATCATTAAGAACCATAGGTAGACTAGAAGACGCCCGTTTTCAGTTTAGAGCAAAGACAGTCTCACTAAGAGAGTTGCAAACACAAGGAGGTAGAGAGTTGGAGGGACCGGCAACTGTGAATGAATGCCAGCCAAAGACAAGACGTGTTCCAGGAACAACATACTGTCCAGCAGATGCTAATAGAGGAGAGGAACGACCTTTAACAGAGTTGCAAGGGTGTGACCATGGAAGATAAGTAGGATGGCAGATGATCTGCACTTGTCTGTAGATGAGGAGTATCAGCTTGAAGTGGATATGCTCACAGACAAGAAGCCAGTGTAGTGAACAAAAAGCAGAAGTGATACGAGAAACACTTCCATGGTGGGGGGTTATAATGATGCTACTAAGTAACTCACCAACTTATAACATAATGCCAATACTAAAGTTAAAGCCCACCTGGGGAAGAGTTGAAATCACTCTAAGCCATAGCACAAATATTTTGCAATGCTCTACAGAACCTGGTTTTTCATTTCCCTGACCTATCAGATTTCAACGTACGTACATTCTCCAACGTAGCGATTCTTGACTATGATCTCAAGCAAACATTACCATAACAGTGCTATAGAAATCGTTGGATTAGATATAGACTCACAAATAAAAGAATTAACCTAGCTGCATTTGTTGGGATTTATGCCCAATTGAAGTTTACTCACTGTGTTGATGGCAACTGTTCATAAAAATGACTTCGACGCATAGTTTCCATTGTTAATCCAAGTGTCAATCCACAGCATTTATCTTTTTTCCAACTTTATCTTACCTAAAAATAGCCATATACATGTAACCCAGTAACAATGCAGTGGTTAAAGTGGTTTGGGTGAGCAATGGGAACTCCAGAGAAGCGTTTTATTGGAACACATTGTGAGCAGTGGGAACGCAAACAAAGAATTTCGAGCGCCGTTCCCACATGTTCCCACCCACTTTAAATGCTGTTCATATGTAATATGACTAAGAGCTAGTAAAAGCAAATGCCTTAATATGCATACTACCACAATTTGTTTTTCACTGCAATCAGGACTTTCTTAAATATGATCAACAAGCTTCATGAAAATCTGGTTTCACAAATAAATTACATAGGACGGAGAACAGCTCAAGTGTGAATTCCAAGCTCCTAAATTGAAACTGTAACTGTAACCAATCTGGTTTGGCACTCCTCAGCAATTTCTCAAACTTGACCTGACTTTACCTACTGACAAGTTCCCTTCATTTTCCTTTTCGTCCGGGACCTGGGCGTTATTCTTGATAGCACTGTCATTCACTCAGCATATCTGTAATCTTACCCGGTCCTGCTACTATCTCCTGTGTTCACTTCCGTTGTTCACACTTTCATTTGCTCGCATATTGATTATTGCAACGCTTTACTTGTTGGCCTTCCTACACTTCATCTCTCTCCTCTCCAATCGGTACTAAATGCAGCTGCCCGCTTGATTGCCTGTCTCCCTCGCTTCTCCCACATTTCGACCTACATACCTCTCAACAATTGTTTCAACGCCAGAAGTCATAAATTCAAGGTTGCCTAACCTAATCCAACCTACTCTAACTAAGTTTTAACAACTTTCTTGCGCCACGTTCCGTAACAATGACTGGTTTGTAACAATCACTGGTTTGTTTACGCCCCATTCCAATACGTCATTGTGGCGCTTCACTCGTCCCTACAGACTTCACTTTTGAGTATCCTGTCTGTATCCTGGAGTGAACGTCCTTTCTGTAATTACGTGAAAACTTAATTTCACTGACGAAACATTAAAAGTAACATTAATAATAACTCAACACAGTTTTACATTACACTCCCATATATATACGAAGGTAACCTTACGCGACCTTGACAAAAAACTGTTTCCCTCACTGCGCCATCATCAACAACATTAACAACAAACAATTAAATTTATGGTGACCTCCTTACTTCGAACGTATGCACGCTTCGCGTGGTGCAGCTGTAAACCCTACGCTGGTGCCCTACTCTGCCATTAGTTGTTACTATATCTTCAATGCTTATAGCGCCATAATTCAACAATATTTCTCGATTTATTTCCACAGCGCCAATGAATTAATGCTCCAGACGTCAGAGGCGTCAGACGATACATATGTTGTCTTACAGTTATTTAATTTAATGTAAACAATAAGAAATTTCTTTTTTTTATTATACACAGTATGTATTATAATCAAATATAATTATATACTTATATTATTATAATTATGATCCAAACGAACGTAGCTAGTGTAAAATATGCGCGTTTTCCATGGAGATTGTATGACCTCGACTCTGATAATTTTTTAATGAAAGGATCGTACCTTCGGTGGGTTACAAATACATAAAACTGCAGAACTTTATTTATATTTAAATGATTATTCGATCCTCTGTGGGGCGTCTTTAATTAATTACGTAAAAATTTGACGTACAAGGGCTTAGATTATAACACAGTATAAATAATTACTTATACTGTGATTATAATCAAAGATCTTAGAGTCGTAATTACGACAGACAAAATAAAGTTAACCTGCAATGTTGCAATGCTACAATCGTAATCGTAATCTCTAAATTGTTACAGCGCCCACAAAAGCGAAGTCGCGGGAACCAGCTTATTCGCAGGCGCTCAATCAAATCAATATGAAGTCATCGTCACAGTAATTTTTCCACAATTACAGTTAATGTTAAAAGGTGTTTGATGACATCCACAATTACATTTTACTGTGAAGTACATCTGTTGAATACCGATTGCTTTTGTTTGCCACTTTAAACGAGGTATGCTTACTTACTCGCTTATTCCAGTTAGCACAGATTAATCGAACGCACCCGTTGTTACAGAAACCTCCGTAAACAACATGGCAGCACAAAAGTGCTCACAGAATCAACATTGAAAATTATTGTTGAACGTTAGATATTGCACACTTGGTGCGTGTAAGCACAAACTGAATTTAATTTCTTCGTGTGTGCGCGATGTTTGCTTTAACATGTTGTAAAGTAAATTATGCTAGGGAAGACACGTGTTTCATTCGGTTCTGTCTATGTTTGTAGGAAATATGTGGCGTGCAAGAGATTCAGATTTTCGCGATGAACGTCAGAGTCGGGTTTACCCTCGCTTAGCCGGTTGTGTAGATTTGGAAAATGGAGAGAAAAGAGGAAAAGCAGAAGTTGAAGTGATTATTCCAGATCTGGCCCAACTCACAGATGAAGAGTTTGAGCAGCGACTAATCAACCTGAGAAATGAACATCGCCTGACACTTGAACTCTGTGAAAAACTTGGACTTCATGAAAAAGAGGAGACAAATTATTTTAAAAATTCACTTCCCGTAGCTATGGTTGATGATGAATACACTCTTTCAACTGCTACCTATACAGACAAAAGTCCTGTTAGGAGTCCAGACTTTGTTCGCAAGAACTTCAAGGCTACTAAGTCACCTGCATATATGCGAAGAGCAAAATCAGCAGATCTCTCAGTCCATAAACAGTTACGAGAAGGCATAAAGACTAAGTGTCATGAAGAAGATGAAAAAGATATATCAGAATACAAATTGAAGAAATATCTGGATGGCTTGGATTATGCAAAGGAAGTTTACAGTACAAATCTCACAGACAAGAATGGAGTTCCTCTGCACAGGTGCAGTGACTTGATCGAGTCAATGATGGAAAGTAATAAGAATGCGTCAAAAATAAAGAAAAATGATTGGAAACATAGAGTTACTATTCCAAAACCATTTCAGATGACGGTGCGGGAGGTAGACAAAGGCTCAACAAAGACAAAAGCACAGGTTTTGTGGGAAAGAGAGAATGAAAAGAGAGTCCAGAAAGAGTTTGAAGAATGCCAGAAGAGGTTCAAAGCTGCTCCAGTTCCAGCTAATGTATATATTCCACTTTACGATGAGCTACAAAAGAAGAAGGCTCGTCAGCGATCTGAAAATCACCAGATTAGACATGAGTTTCTCCTTTCAGACCAGAATCCATTTACTTTCATTGACCGTGAGAAAAGAAAGCAGATGGGAAGATTAGAGAAAATTAGGATGCTTGAAGATGCGGACAGGAAGCGTCCAGATGCAAACTTTCAGGCTAAGCCTTTCCCGAAGGAGATATTTAGTGATGCTGTTTATGCCAAGATGAGAGACGAAGAAGAGATTCGGATGCTGAGAATGGAGCTGAGAGCTGAAGAGATGCTCAGATCATCGTCACTGCCAAAGAACATGACAAAGAAGAGAAAAAATCACACATGTGAGATGTCTGGAGATGATGATCAGCACAGGAGGGCTAGTGATTGTGAACTGCAGGCGATGTCTGACAGTGATACAGATCAACAAGAAAAACCAAACAGACGACAGGCAGAAAGGAAATATAAGCAGTCCAGGTGGCCAGCAACAAACCTTGGTGCCAGTCCTTTGTCTCGTTCTTTGACAGGTTAGTTACTATTAAACGGTTCCCTCCTCTTCAGTAGCCTACGTTCCCATAACCAGCTTCATGCCAACAGCTGTCTGACATTTTGACAAGTGAAATATTTCTTTTTTATGAAGACTAGGTCTTGTTATATTTAAGAAGCTCTTCTGACTGATATCTCTGAGGGCCAGATTGTTGCAAGGTCTCGTATTTATGTTAAAGTCACAGTTCAAAACAAAGTACATGTAACATGGAACTTTTCTTACTTATCATTGCATGAACTGTCATTATATCATGCACATAATCATCATGGCAATAAGAAAGCTTAAGTCATAAGAACAAGTTTTATTATAAGTTGCAGATCAATCAATCCCTGTAAGCCTACCCTTACTGTGTAATATGTAGTGTAGTGTATTTTATTGGATCACATTGTATTTGTCAGTTTATATACAGAAGAACTGCTCACAAATGCTGAAAAATGAGTCTAGGTGGGAAGTTTCAATGATTTGTTTAGAATCAGCATATGGGTGTGTTCAGTAAGTGCTGTCATCCTGCCAACAAATGTGTACAGATGATGTATTCATTTTGTGTATATCATATCGTATCTATTAATTTATAAGGCGCCTCTCGCAATATAAACTATTCAGAGATGCCCGATGAGTTTGCACGGATTTGCAGGTCTGACATAAATACAGGTATTGTTCCAGTTGGAATAATTAGTTAAACCGCAACTTCTAATTGACAGTCCAACATACTGACCACTGAACTACTGTGCCAGTTGTTTTATCATAATAATCTTCTATGTGAAGACAAATTCTTCCTTTCAGATTTGGTAGATTCTTCGATTCCAACAACTGATTCAACTCACTGGAAAACAACTAGAAAGGGGTAACATTTTTATGTGTGTCTTCAATATCACTGTTGATTCCTTCATTATGAGGTGACATTTTATTCATTATTGTGGCTTTTAATTTTGTAGATGCCAAAACAGTCTTTATGTTCATTATTTCATTTTCTGTAGGAATATTCTGTTGTGTTTCATGTTACTTTGCATTTAATAAAAATATTGAAAAAATTACCGTTACTATAGCAGCAAGACCATGCTGGGTTTGAGAGTTTGAGCTTCCCTTTTTGTCCAACTTTATGGGGCGTGGTGGCTCAGTGGTAAGTTCGGCGCCTTGTGACCGTAGGGTTGCAGGTTCGAATCCCACTCTAGCCGCTGCGTACGGACCTTGGGCAAGTCCTTCACTCGCAGTTGCTCGTGGCGCTTCGGCGTGAAAATTCCGACACAGTATCAAATGCTGTAGTCGGGAGCACCTCTGAGTAGTAGTAGACTTCGAGAGGCGCTATAGAAATATCCGGAATAAATAAAATAAATAAAAATAAATAAACTTTGACATTAGTGAAAATCCTATGAAACTTTCCAGTACACAAGCAATAGTGAAAATGGTTGGCATGTTACAAGTAAATTATGGATGTGCATATTGCTGTTGACTTCGGAGCATGGGCGTCCGCATAAATTTTTTAGGGGGGCGCAAAAGTTTTTAGGAGAGGCCAAACAATTTTTTGGGGGGGGTAAAACGACGCTTTTGCATAGAATAAATTTGCATAGAACAAAAATAAATGATGATCAAGGACTTTACCTAAATAACTGTTTTTTCGCATTGAAAATCGTGTTGGGACTGTTGTACTAATCATAATAATCAGAAGATTTTATTTTTATAAAATATTTGCAAATTCCAGGGGGCGCAAATGCGCCCCCTTCCCCCCCCCTCGGGACGCCCATGCTTCGGAGATCAACACCACTGATACTGCAAATAGGCAGAGCTAGAAAAATACCTCTGTATTGATTCCTTATATTGATGTAGCAATTTCTTAATGGCAAGCTTCAGTAGGTAGCTCCTCGTAACTTTGCAGTAGGGTGTTGTAGCTGAAAGGTTCTGACACAGTAACCATATTATTAGAGGACAGAATAGGAAAAATCATTCTGGTAAAAGGCAAGAGGTTAATCATTCAGCTATGATGTCGTGCATTACATTTATTGCTGCTATTTGTCTTATTCTATTGTTTACTGTGTTTCTTATTGAATTTTGCGGAGGACAAAGGTAGATAAGTTTCTGTAAGCAGGCATTAAAGGTGCTGCTTTTTAATTTGTATTTGTGTAGATAATTTTGTTTGATGATTAATATCTTTTTGATTGCAGGGCCCGCATGACAAGTGTAGGTGATCACAGAGCAAGTGTTCTGTCATCTATTTCCCAGCAGGTGATTATATTTTTGTCAGACTGTCGTGAAGTTACTGATATATGAGAGCTTGAAATTACACATGCCAGCTGGTGGTATGAACTTTTCTTGATGGAGAGTATACATGTTTTGATTTGGTCTTTATGGGTTCTGGTCTGCCGAGTAAAGGTTCTGTGTAGGCCCTATACTGTGACCTACTAATAATGTAAATCATTAAAATGTTAATTTTCATTGCAGTTGTAACCAGAATTACAGACTGCATAATCTTCTCTTCAAGAGAGACTTGTCAGAGCCAATCCCAACCTGAAAAACACAAAAACCTGATGAAACAAATTATTTACAAGTACTTGCGGAATAGGAATTAAGAAAACAAAGAAACATGAGGGTGGAACAATGGTCAAGTGGTTAATCAGCTTATCACCTAAGTAATCTGGATTCATATCATGAGCTGGTCATGTGAAATCATAATACTTTGAATTATCAAACTTTGCTTAACCATGGAGACCATCATCTTCTATATCTATGCCTCTTTAAATCCAATGTGTCTAATGTAAATTGAGACTTAATGCAATTTTTTTTCAGGCATTCTGGACTATATTATAATACAGTAGTTGATATTGCTCAAAACACACAGCATTACAAGGGAGTTGCACTGTGATTGCCTGAGGCAACAACGTAATTTATATCTGATTAGTAACTTGTGCAATTCAGCGTTACACCATGCCAATGTTATTGTAATGTAAATAATGTTAATTGCTTTAAATATGAGTGTTTGATGTCATTCTTGCTAATTGGGCAGAAACTGTTTGTCAGTGTATACTTCAATTTAATGAATGATGAATTGTCTGCTTTGGATATAAGGGTGCTTTTGATGGTAACTGTTGATACGGTGCTGAATGAAGAATAGAATATGGTTCAACGTGTTTACACAAATTTACTTAATTATACCTTCAGTTTAATATCTAAGTTAAAGGACATGTCTTTCAGGTTGTGCATTGTGATAATACTGAAACTTATGCAACACCCAGCAACCAAAGTAATTGATTGAATAAATAAGCAGGTGGTTGGTTTGGCAGTTATTTAGGTAGGTAGGAAGGTAAGTAGTTGGGCAGATGGACAGGCAGCCAGACAAATAAAAATTAAGGAAGAAAGGATCTGAAAAAGGTTTTTAATAGCAGCAGTAAATTGTTTTCTGTTTCAGGATCCATATGAATTTGATTTTGATGATTCAGTACGAGATGAGGATTTCACAGGATACAAAGAGATGAACTCTGGATCAAGAAGATATAATGATCATGATCATCAGATGTATAGTGATCATTTTGATCGAAGCTATCAATACAGGCCAGAGGAACTGCATCACAGGATAGCTTGATTTTTAATAGAGCATGACCTTCTGCTATTACAGGAAAGCAAATTTCTTATTTATTGATTTTTTGCCAAACGATAAGATTTTTTTAAGTGATCAGTTGCATTGTAAAGTTGTAATCAGACTGTCATGTTGACCAAGACTGCATACTTTGAACAATTTTAGGTAAATAAAAACACATAAAAATACCCCTTAGAGAAGGAAAGGGGAAAACAGACCTATTAGAAAATGTTTCTGTCACCATACTGGTTCTTGGAACTGATTATGAATGATGGAGACTGATTGGTAGGAAACCAGAATTTCTATTTGACAGACTACTTTTAAAATCTATTTCACAGTTTCTGGAAGGGGCTACTTGCACAATCTGCAGATACTGTGGTTCTCTCATCACCGCGCTGTAACTTTAGCCAATTTGTTTAGTCAGTCATAGTTACAGCACTGGAGTTTCCTGCTACAGTCAGAAATAGGAGATAACTATAAAACAATGGAAGATGCAAACCGAAAATTTTAGGTACAATATTTTGGCAATTTGTTTAACTGCAGCAACAGATGACACATACTGCATGCTTATGTATAATTATTGAATGACTCATCTCAGTATTTATTCATCTGAAGATATTTATATAGTGCCTCTCAAAGGCACAAAGTAATTATGGCTATCTGAAAGATCTGGAAAGGCACTGGCGGATCCATAGACTGCCAGGGTCTACTTGTCCATCTGCATTTATGGGAGTTTATGGGAGGGCAGAAGTGCCCTTCTGGATCCACTTCCTGTTCATTCTCGGCACTGGCTTGCTAGTCTCAGATGGAAGGAAGCATATCCAGCGTGATGCCTGTGATCTGCCTTTGTTAAATTGTACAACATATGACATGCTGAAAGAGTTTCATGAGCTGTTTCTTGTGTTGTTGCTCTAGGATTTGCAATTTATGTGTTGAACGTAGAATAAGTTGTCATTTTTCTGAGTAAATGTCTCGAACAGATGTTAAATAAATTTCATATTACTTTGATGTAGAAATTATCTTTTTCTTAAAATTAACCTTTTTCTGATGACTTGTATTTTTTTGCTCTGATATGTTTTTATATATGTTAATTAGTAAAATGTTTTAAGGTTTATTTTAGCATTGTGCAATTGCGTTGCTACTTAACAATAATTATTACAGAGGATTGTTATATAAACATTGATTTTGTATTATATAATTATTAATAATTATCAAATAATATAATTAATAAACAGATGATCAATTTTAATTAAAGTGATTGTTAATGGAGCTCGGTAAACTGGTAAATGTCGCAGCAGCTATACATAGCAGAAAATTATTGTGCATCTCAAATATGAACTGATATGAACTTATTTTCTGAAGGAATGCCAAATTTATTGCTATAATAATTATGTGAAAGAGGAATAAGAAGTTGATCATGCTCACCATGCTTGTTATTTTTTTCTTGTGCATGATAGTTTTGAATACCAAGACCATTTTCCAGTGGCGGCGATCTTGTTTGATAGGTGGGGGGGACATTTTGGAACTGATCTGGTGAAAAAAGGGTTTTGAACTGATCTGGTGAAAAAAGAGGTCAAAAAATTTTTTCGCGCGTCAAAATTTGATAACCTTTTTTTGGGGTTTCCTCAAAATTGGGGGGGGTCCGATGTATGGCGTGTCCCCCCAACTCTTAAAGGTGGGGGTCTTGTCCCCTCGACCCCCCGGGATCGCCGCCCATGCCATTTTCTTACATTTTTACACAGTCTTGCATCAATAACTATGAACAAATCTGAATTTTGAGCTGAACATACGTATAAATTTCTGGAATTTGTGAATTGATAGATTTTGGTTTAGAAATTCCCCACTGTCATTTTGTCTCCATGATGCTGATCATTTTCCTTCTATCTGAAGACATTTTGAAAACTGTTTATGCATTGATCCTGTAGGCAGTATGGGTGTCGTTTTATGCTTGAATTTATCAAAGCCAATAGAATACCAGAGTTAGGTTAAACTTAAACTCTTTAACATTGAATGTCTTTGCCTTCCTATCAGATATACAACTGCTGATAACCCCTCTGATTTGATGCAGCAGCTGGTGCTGTGTGCTTAGCTTTTAAGCTACATGCACTTTAAAGTTTGGAGTTGGCGGTAACGATAATTATGTAAATGATGATATAATTATGGCATAATAGAACTCAGTGGCGGACTGGCCATTGGGCCCGTGTGCCATGGTGCATGGGCCCCTCTGGTTTCAGCGAGCGGGACCCTGTGGCAGACAAGAATTAATTATAGGTCAAATGGCAAGGCCCCAAAATGATCCCAGTCCGACTCTGATAGAACTGTGAATGCTGGGCGTCAGATGAACATTTCAAATGCTAATGATGCAACAGCAATGTGTCAGCACCTTGGACCTTAATAGCTACCTACACAGTCACAGCTTACCGAAGGAGAGTGAACAACACAATGGACAGTTATAAGTATGATGGGCCCTTCAAACGAGTGGTACTACTGATCGATTAGTGATTTTAAAGTGGCCAGGTAATTGGCATATATGTGACTCCATGCACATATACATAGGCCTACCTGTATAATGTGTTATTCACATCAGTGGCCTCGCCAGAGTTACGAGGTTGGGGGCAAGGTATACATGAGGATTATAAGGGATTTCCATCGGAATAAAGAGGAAGTAGGTCTACATTTGGGGCAGAGCTCCAGAACCTGGAGATTTTCCATGTGTAACTAATATTTTTGTGTTAAAAATTCAACAATTCTGAATTTTCCAGTTTCACTAGTAAACGAATGTTTCCAGCCTAGGCCTAGTCGTTTTTTATTGTTTGAGATAAAATGAATCCAATTAATAAGTTCTTAACTAATAGGCCCATTTTTAGGCTGCATTTTTATTTTCTCAACCACTTGAAATTCTTCAAATTTTTAGGTTTGTTTCACTTTTTTACTTTTTGGTCCGTAGGCCTAGGCCTAATTATTTTTGTTCAGTAATTGCTATACACATGTCCAATTCTTAATTGCTCCATTCCCAAGCACAACTAAGCAGACAAGTGATTTGAACGCTGGTCTTGCAACGCAGAAGGTGCGGATTGAGATCTTCCTCTGAGAGAAAATGCTGCTCACTAAGCTATCACGTTCAACCATATGCTACAGTGCAGGATCAACACGGTTCATGATGCACAAACGCACTATATTCCTATAGTTAGTGTGACCTTCCAGACTTATGACACTAAAGCGCTCTCTTAAGTCTGTCTCATAGGCATTCCTAACAACGGGGTCTTAATTGTAGGAATCTGGTGTGGTATCCCCCAGGCGCCCTGGCACGAGTCAGTCTTGAACCTGGTCAAAACAACCGCTGGGTATCTGAGTCAAACTCCAGTCTGCGCGAGACTCTACAGTTAATGACTGCTCCCATGTGACGGATCAAGACCAATGGAAGAAAAATGTCAAGCCACATGGAGGTACGGTACCCCAAACCGGATTTGCACGAATCCCAAGACCCAAACCGAGCAGAGTTGGGGCACCTGCCCCTTTGGCCCTCCACCGTGGCGATGCTAATGATTCAGATATAAATACAATACAATGCAATAAGCTTACATCTGTACTTTTATATTGTCCCCCTTCCAAAGTTCAGAAGTGCACATGACCATACGGGATGATACGGCAGAACATCTATGACGCAGTGGCTTGAGGTAGATTCGAACCTGCGAACCTCCGGTTACAAGGCACAGAACATATCGCTACACCAGCGCATCCCCCTCCTGTTCCCCAGCTGTAGATATTGCTTGGAGGAGTGATTTCTGAACTAGAGGCGTATGTAGTAGTTAACCCTTACTCTGTCGGCGGTTCCTTTCTGCTTTCAATTTCTCATTAACTACGACTATGGGAAAATCAATCAATCAATTTTCGTTTATTCTCCGACACAAGTTGTCATAGACGTAACATGTTAAATATATTGGCTACACAATCATGCACGCATACACAAACACACACATACACAAACACACGTACACAAGCACACATACACAAACGCACATACACAAACACACATACACAAACACACACATACACAAACATACACAAACATGTATACACAAACACACATACACAAACACACATACACAAACACACGCATACACAAACAAACATACACACAAAAGAACGGCCATTCGGTTGATCTTTGTGATTCTTACGCCGAGGGCTAATGCTTTGGGTAGGCCTATCTCAGATGGGTTCGCAATAGAAACGTATACCTTCGTGTGTGATGGCCATACATTTCATCCGACCATCACGGCCAGATTTCAAAAAGCTATTGAATTATAAGCAACTGCATAAATTATTATTAAAGAGGCCACCCATGTTGCAGCCGAGATATATGCGCTTTGATTTATGTATGAGAATAAGTACACGCAACATTAAACCACAGTAGTCTCCTATTAAACTCATACGGTGCGCAGAATGGGTGACCAATCTTACGTAACCAGCCGGTCCCAACGAGGTGAACCGGTCCCATTCTCCCATTCAGAGACGGACAGAAACAGACAGACGTAGGGAGAGAGGGGTTCTTCTGTTTGCAAGGGACTCCGGGAGGGACATTTCGTATGGAGCACGCCACTGAATTGACCCCAGCAGCGGTGTCCGCGGTAGATGGGACTACAACTGTAAATGGGAAACGAGCATGTTTAAAATAAGGGGAAATAGCCAGAGGCGTAACTTTGGTCTAAAAAGTGGGGGTACCAATTTCTTCCATACACGAAACAAGGCAGAGACTGCGATCTCTGGGAAGGCACAATAAGAAAATATTCATTGGTATTGGTCAAAAAGTGGGGGATACGGCAGCTGCGGTTGTGAAGTATTTGCCCATTGTTAGCCACTATGCATGATCATGAGGGTGATTAGTCCTCCATCTTGCCACAGCTGGTCCTCTCCTTTGCCATCTGATCCTCTCCTTTGCCGCCTTGTCCTCTCCCTTGCCACCTGGTCCTCCAATTCTGTTACCCTCCTTTGCCATCTGTTCCTCTCCCTTGCCATCTGGTCTTCCGTCTTGCAATTTAGTCCTCTCCGTTGCCATCTGGTCCTCCGTCCTGCCATCTGTTCCTCTCATTTGCCATCTGGTCCTCTCCCTTGCATCTGTTCCTCTCCCTTGCCATCTGTTCCTCTTTTTGCCATCTGTTCCTCTTCCTTGCCACCTGGTCCTCTCCTTTGCCATCTGTTCCTGTCCCTTGCCATCTGGTCCTCACCTTTGCCACCTGTTCCTCTCCCTTGCCATATGGTCCTCCGTATTTCCACCTGTTGATCGACTTGATCCTCCCATTGATCGCGTATATTAGATGTACGCGTGTGACCGCTTTATAGCAAGCTTGAATCGACTGTTATTGTAATTTTAAGATCAATTGTAAGTAATTACAATTTGATTTTTAATTGTAATTCATTGTAGGCCTACGTGCAATAACATAATAATAACATCATAACATAACAGAGGTTTCAAGTTGTTCAGAAGACATGTAGGGTGGGTGATGGGTAAGTGGGACAGACCACTAAAGTGGGACAGCTAAGCTAGTGAGGCTTACATGCGTATTATGTCCAATACATCCAAAATCTAAAAATACATAGTCTATGGCAATATACCCGACGTCATTAATATGTGCGTACAGACGTTTTATTTGTAAGTGTTTAATGGCCTTTGGTTGTGCGTGTAACATTCAATTTTCGAAAGTTAGTGAATTTGCGGTATTCATAATTTTGATAACATTAACTTGCTAAGGCCATTGTCGACACTAACGATAAATAATTATATTGAATGCAATTTATGTTGAAATATACTGACGAAATGAATTACCAGCAACGGTTTTTATCACCAAATGTCAACATGCATTTACAGAGCCTGCTGGTGTATAGGTGTCCCACTTTAGCGACAGCTGTGTTGTCAAAGTGGGACAGCGATCTGCTGCTAAAGTGGGACAGCCTATTCCAGCTGAACTAAGCACTAGACTAGTGATTAAGTCGCCTACTCACATACTGACCAGCAAGGAACATGGCGAGTTTCTGAAAGAGAAGGTCAGTCGACATAAGCCCAGTCTTGTTGTCCTCGAGACCAAGGTCTTGGTCTCGAGTGCACTCGAGTTCGTTTTTAAAAGTCTTGGTCTTGGTCTTGGTCTTGAGGTTCAAGGTCTTGGTCTTGGTCTTGGTCTTGAGGTTCAAGGTCTTGGTCTTGGTCTTGGTCTTGAGGTTCAAGGTCTTGGTCTTGGTCTTGGTCTTGAGGTTTAAGGTCTTGACAACAAGACTGCATAAGCCTAAGAAAAACAAGGGGGGAGAGAACTTGAATGGCCCTACTTCTATTGGAAGCAAAGTAAAGAGACAGAAGAAAGAAAATGAAGTGACAGCTAAGCCGAAAAACAAGAAAGCAAAAAAGAAAGCTGCGACCGACTATAGGCCTACAAATGAGCCCTCCACTTGCTACGAGTGTAGTGTTGTCGAGAACAGTAAAGCCGACAAGAAACTCGCACAGTCTTGGATACAATGCAGCCGCTGTTTTCTGTGGTGCCACGAGCCATGTGGGGAGATAAATGGAATTTTAGATGATGATGATTTTTTTGTGCTCTCTGTGCGCAACAACTTACCTTCTAGCCTTCAGTTATCATTGACTATCTTTTTGTATGTTAACTAGGCCTATAGGCCTTTAAGTTTTTATGCTCATAGAGCCTATCAGTGTTGGACCACTTTAGTAGCAATAGTGGACCACTTTACCGTTTTCCAAAAAAATTGTAGATTGTCGTGCCTTCCTAAGCAACATCAAGTTATGGACCACTTTAATACCTATTTTGTCCCACTTTAGTAGCTCCTGGAATCAGACACAGTCTAAACTGTCTGTATATGCATTTAGTTTGGTCTGTTTTAATATATCGACTCCACGACTGCACGCCATTCCCTTAAGTGTCCCACTTACCCATCACCAACCCTAAACTGTATTAGAATAACTGCTTGTAAATTTTGAATTCCTAACAGTTAAGATAGAATGCCTAATAGGGCCTAGTTAACATTGGACGCCTAATAGTTAACCTTGAATGCCTAACAGTTAACCTAGAATGCTTAATATAGTTAACAATGGATAATAATAATAATAATAATAATAATAATAATAATAATAATAATAATAATAATAATAATAATAATAATAATAATAATAATAATAATAATAATAATAAGCTTTTCTTTAATTAAGCGCCTGCAAACGCACTGCGCTGTACATTGAACATAAATATAGTAGAAACGGCAGCCACGCAGGGCGCCTTACATACATGTATTAAGTAGAAGCACACATGATAACAGTTTTACAGGAGTCGAATATAACTGCTTATGCGGCAGCCACATACGGCGCCAAATCACGGTCTACTATTCATTTAACCACCGCCGCCGCCTAGCGAGTGGAAGGCAGAATTGACCTTAAATTAACGGATGTCTACGGGATTCGATCTTGGTACCTTCAGCTCTTCACGCCAGTGTGTTATCCATTACTCTGCTTAATAGTCAACCTTGAATGCAGCCCAACAAATGGCTCGATCAAAAGCCAATTTTTTAACAAGTGGGTTTATAGCATATGCTGCTCATGTTGAACCCTTCCGGGCTGGAGATAAGAAAGCCCACTAAAACGGTCCCGATGATAGTCGAATTTTTGTGGCGCCAAGTAGGCTTAAGGTCATGGAGTTGCTTATATCGAACCCTGTTAGACTTGAGGTAATTGCAATTGAAATGGTGTAATTGTAAATTGGCATACTCTGAATGATTTTACCGTGCAGTTCCTGACAGAAAGAAGATGAGCAGTCCCTTAAGCTAGCTCTGAGGCAGTCATGGATATGAAGTATTAGCGACCTCATTTTCTTATCCTTGGCATATGAGGACGGGTGGCCAGTCCTCTCCCTCGCCGTCTCATGTTCCCACTGGCAGTGTACGGTCAACGTACTCATTATAGCTGAGTTGGCTATGGGGTGCAGCTGGATTAGAAATCTCGAACCAGATTTCTGCTTTGGTGGGGTTTGAACCCACGACCTCGCGCTTGACAGTCCAGCACGCTAACCACCACATTATCGAGCACCACCCAGTTACTGACAACCAGCATAATTATTACAATTTTTATTACTAGCTGTAACCCGCAGAGGCGTCTACCCCCGAAGTCACTGGAGCAACTTCTCCTCTCCCTCCTCTTTCCCCCCTTACCCCTTCCTTCCCCCCAATAATGATGGCACATACACTGACAGATATCCCCCGCCCCCCCCCCTATTTTTTGGATGGAGCTCCAAGGTTTCTATGGAGTAGACGCCTCTGGTAACCCGTGAAGAATAACGGTATGTAAATTTAGTTTAGAAACTTTAATGTGCTTGAGAGTAAAAATGTACATGGCTATCTTAGCAACTTCCCTTACATTATGCAGGCAGCCAGCCGGGCATTCTCCCGCCTTATCTGGACCCGTGTACCTGCATTCTGCAGTCAGACAACCGGGCTACGCTCTGCAGCCGGGAGCTGGCGGGGAAGGGCTCTCCCGCTTTAGCGTAGGCCTATAGCCCAAAGTTACGCGACGGGACATAATTAAATTATATTGTTTGATTGTCTATTCTACTTACTGAATTCACCCACCGACAGCTGAAATATTGCTTAAAATTAATCTTACTTGATGGACTCAACACAATTTAGATAGTCCTTTACAATTGCAAAACTTGGACGACCACAGTAGCTAGACGGCTTCGATATGTCAAGTTAATGTCAGTACCACGGAAGTCGGACGAAGAATGGTAACACCGTAACAGTAGACCTACCATGCAGTCTCTGCCACAGTCTGGAAACGCAAACAGCTTTTCGGTCACGTCGTACACGCTCTGAAAGACGCGGACCAGAGGAGAGACATTTGGAAAGTAATCTGACAACCCTGAATTTCGACATATGCATAGAGCATGAAGGAAGTCTAAGGAGAGAACAAGCAGCTTGGTGTCGCATCGTTGACACGGTTCGGTTGAGTTCGCCATCGGAAGAAGGATTCACCCATGTCTGTTTCATGACTGAGTTCGCTAGAGGGCCTATGAAGAAAACGTCTGTCTTGTCTGTATGGCAGTGTGGGCTTTAAGCTCTAAACTCTGAAAAGACACACATTACCCCTAGACTTTCGCGCCACATATATAATTATATACGAGTTCTTTAAGCCTAAATTCGCATAAAATGGAAACAAAGTTCGGATTGGCGCGGTCCGTATATGCCCACGACGCCCCACGTGGACCTTTAAGTGCGTGGCAGCCATTCAACAGTATGCAGCGGTAGCGAAAGATCTCGTCCGATCAATTCATTGAAGAATAGGCAAGGTCGAGGACATACAGTCGTTATAGAAACCGTTTGGCCTACATTTTGGCTAAATGTACAATTTGGATGCCTTAACTTTTCCATCCCACTGAGTCTGGTGGGTAGTAAGTCGATGAGATTTGTATAGGCCTGTAGGCTTATATGCCACTGTAAAGAAGAGCAGTCCCTTAAGGTAGCCCTGAGGCAGCCATAGTGTTCGCGACTTCGTACACCGCTGTAGCTTACAGTATCGTATCCGTATTCCGTACACTCCTCTTGAGATTCTTCTCACGCATTGGGCGTTAGACGCTCGTGGTCTGCGGTCCTCTTATACCATTAGAAGAGAGTATACGTATAATGCCTGAAGCAGCTCGCCCAAATTTGAGCACAAAAACTTCTATAGGCAACAAGGAGCAGCAGTTGATTTTACACAGAAGGGATGAGGTTTCCCGAACAAGTGCGTAGATGTTCTGCGCGGAATAGGCTCTAGTGTATAGGCCCCTACATATTCCTTGAGAAAATTTTGCTGTTTGTACATGTTTGCAGATTACATGCACATTATCCAACCCCAGAGCAGAGGAGCAGTTAGCATCTTTTGCGGCCGGGAACATTGCAATTGATCTCTCAAAATCTGAGCTAAATATGGAAAATTACAAACTAGAAAGCTAAAAATACTATTTTGTTCCCTTAATTTGTGCCACCGTCATCAGCCCAGCGCTCTGGGACCACTGCCCCTCCTCCCTCCATCCTCTCCTCACTACGCCTCTGTTCCAAGGCCCGCGTATTCGATGGACCATTAATCAGGCAACGGGGCCTATCAGCGTTGACTTTGGAGTTGGCTGGTCATGGATCGGCTTCTGAGTCGATAGGACTTGAATGAGGCGTTTGTGATTGTTGACCGAAACGGTTGTGTTTCTGTCCGTATAGGCCTATAGCTGAATGAACAAATGAAGAAATGCGTACAGTTGTGGCACGTGTGTGACTATAAACGGACCGACCACACACTCGGTAAAGTTCAAAGTCGTCTAATAAGATATAGGTCGATATATAGTTCAGTCTTCTAATTAGATATGGGACTTAATTGACGCTACCTCCATCGTCTTAGTCCCTTAGACACCAGTCTTGTTGTCAAGACCTTAGACCTCAAGACCAAGACCAAGACCAAGACCTTGAACCTCAAGACCAAGACCAAGACCAAGACCAAGATCTTGAACCTCAAGACCAAGACCAAGACCTTGAACCTCAAGACCAAGACCAAGACCAAGACCTTGAACCTCAAGACCAAGACCGAGACCAAGACCCAAAAAAATCACAGTCGTATCGAGACTTCTATTCCCTACTAAAAATTGTCCAGTTGGACTACTCGTTATTTTAATGAAAACATGAGTTTTTTCTTTTATTCAAGGAAAACAACTCTAAATGGAGACTGCAGAGAATTCCGAATTCGTATTTACAAAAGTCCTTCATGCGAAATGTTATTCCAAATGCCTGTTGAATTTTATAAAAACCAATTTGCTCAGAATTTTCTGACCAAGACGTGACCTGTGGGGCCTTATAAAAATTCTGCCATGTGAAAAAACACGGTCTACAAGTGCTGAAATCGCTAGCACACAAAGCAGCTTTTCAAGAACCGGATGTAAATGTACAAATTAATCATGAGTCTGTTTTGAAGTCATTCCATGGTAAATAACCGGAAGTCAAAATAATTGTCCAAAGCAACAGTGAAGCCTCATTCACACAGTGTAAATACTAAAGCAATAACTGTATGAGTAATCATTGGATAAATTTTTAAAATTCTTGCCGTTTGTTAAAATTAATGACTGTTCATATGCACAAAAGTCTTGGTCTTGGTCTTGGAAAACCAAGACCAAGACTTTGAACCTCAAGACCAAGACCAAGACCTTGAACCTCAAGACCAAGACCAAGACCTTTGGTCTCAAGACCAAGACCAAGACCAAGACTTTTAAAAACGAACTCGAGTGCACTTGAGACCAAGACCTTGGTCTCGAGGACAACAAGACTGTTAGACACAAAGACGACGTTTGATGAACCAATATTTCAACATTTGCACCAGTGGCGGTTCTAGAGTTTTTTCAACTGGGGGAGGGGAGGGCTAAAAATTGCTTTGGCCCATCCCGTCGCAAAGTTCATTGTTTAACTCATCAGCCTTTCTTCTCACAATGAATTGATCCATTTATATTAATTTATGTATGTGCGTGCTGCAAACAGATTCTAGTACACGCTGTTCTGTATACACTTATACACACATACAGTATACACTATGTTGTACACAGAGGCTGTAACCAGGCTTTGTTACCAACAACCAGTGTATGAAATGTGTGGCTAACTAAACGTTAAACTGGGGGGGGGGGGGGGTAAATGTGTACAGGGGCTAAGACAAATTGGGGGCTAACTTTCAAGCTGGGGGGCTACAGCCTCCTATCCCCCTCTAAAAACGCCACTGATCTGCACACATTCATTCCAGATAATACAGATATACGTAAAATGTTCTCTTAGCATGAACAACACATTTCATATTCTCTTCAGCACTGTGCGGCATATGCCATAGGTCTCACAGAGCTAACTAGACTACTGGAATGACAAGTAGCTCATTACCGGATGTTGACGTACACAAAGGCTCTGCGTACCGTTTACCTGTTGCCACTCATAAAAGTGTGGGGCCGAGGTGTTTTTGACTTCCACTTTTCAATATACATGTTATAGATAACAAGTTTAGTGTCTAATTTTTTAGGATGAGCTAAAAGACTGGAGCGGAGGTCTGCAGGATAGCCTGGATACTGGATAGAAAAGAGAAACGCACCACGTATAGAGGTATTAGAGGGTGCACAAGAGAACCATATTTCCATCTCATACATATTTGCATATTTAGCCGTATTGTGACTCCTTAAGACATCCTTTGGCTAATTTAAAATACACAGACACACACACGCACAAACACACAAGCCTTATACTGATATGATATCAGTATAAGGCACTGCCTTATATATCATATGTCGCATACATATAATTGTATTGACCTGTTTATATAAAATACGTTGTAATGGTACTGTTTGGAAAGCTGGTGATGATATTGGAACTTTTCTTAGGCGTGAAAATAAGGCTTCAGCAGTAGCAGTCTGCTTAAAGACTTAACAGAATGGCATAAGCCAGACTGTAATTTCTCCAACTGTGACGAACATATAACGATCGGATTTCTCTCCCGCTAGACCAACCTCCGTCTTAATCGACCGACCAGAGTCAGAGTCATCTCGACGAATCGTCTGCCACGGATTTGTCTTCTCTCTCTCCTACTCGTCCTCGTCCTCCTCTTCCTCCAGCTCCTCCTCCTCCTCCTCCTCGTCTTAATCCTCCTGCTCTTCCACCTCCTTCTTCTCCTCCTCCGTGGGGTCGTCTGCTCTGCTTCCATCGTCGTTGTACTCCGTCTCCAGGACTGATGTTGCCTAACGATGGAAACTCTCCAGGCCGTTGACGTCTTCCAGTTGTCTTTCAGCTAGAAACACAAAACTAACAATTTCTCATTTTATTGCGCTCTCTGTGCGTGAACCAAGTTACGCTGTGTCACAGCAAAGCTGATTAGCGTCGCGCCGTCGCCCTCCTCCTTTATCCATGATTGGAACTGGCACCACTCGCTTCACGTACTCGTCAGAGACAGTCAGTCTACCCTATACCGTCCTTTGAGTCCGTCTCATCCTTCTGGTCTGCGCGTGTCTTAATCAGCCCGCAATCTGTCCAATCTGTAATAAGGTCAAGTAGGCTTATATGGCTTATATACAATGTAATATATATTATATATATGCCATATTTATATCTACCTACTATATATATTATGTATATATGTGTGTGTGTGTGTGTGTGTGTGTGTGTGTGTGTGTGTGTGTGTGTGTGTGTGTGTGTGTGTGTGTGTGTGTGTGTGTGTGTGTGTGTGTGTGTGTGTGTGTGTGTGTGTGTGTGTGTGTGTGTGTGTGTGTGTGTGTGTGTGTGTGTGTGTGTGTGTGTGTGTGTGTGTGTGTGTGTGTGTGTACATCACGCTTGGCATCGGATAACTCCGCCACTACCCTAGCTGTGGTAGTGCCAGTCCCAAGTCTGGAGAAAGGAGGAGGACGACGCTAAAATCTTTGTTATGAAACAGTGTCGTTAACCACAGCAACTATTCAACCAACCAGCATCGGATATCCGCAGTCGCTGATGCAATACGATAGACCTGATTAGATGGAATAATTGTCGACTGCTGCAGCCGAACTTACTATCGGTTGGATCTGAATTTTAGCCTTGGACCACCACCAAGGGCCTTGGTGGTGTTTTAAATAGCCTGTTGTTAATCTATACGAATACTGCAGACCACTATACACGGTACACCCAGTGGCGGACGTTAGTTTCGCCATTTCATTTGTGTAAGGCATATAATTATATTAACATTAATGTCCATTTGTAACCGTACACACACAAATTAATAGGTCTGTGTACATTGAACAATTGTCTAAAATGCTCAGTTACACGTTCTGAATGCATTATATAACTCTGTCACAGGAATTACGAAAGCACAATGGGTTGTAATCAATTGTGGTTTCGTAATTCCTGTGACAGGGAATTGCCTTCAGATAGGAGTGATGAAGCGTTGAAAGGGCGAGAGCAGTGCTTGACAGACCGTTTGGCCGATGCCTCCAACACTGCCTGCTGTATACTGCGCCCAGTGTCTAAGCCGCAGCCTAAAAGTTCAACAAACTAATGGTAGTCAGCCACGTATACATACATTCTGATGCGGACTTGTGTAAGTTGTGTAGAGTGCATTCTCACATCTGTCTTCCTCCAGACCAATCTTCTTGCTTCCACGCCTTTGTCTCACGCACAGTGACCTGTAGCCGAATGGATTTGTGCCTTCCCTTAACACTAAACAGGGTGTTACTGAATTGCCGTATTTCGCTTCTGCAGATTTTTTGCAAACTGAGAAACTTCAAAAATGCAATAGAAAGCTTATACTCATGACATCACCAAATTTATTACTATGCAATTCACATAATCACAGATCCCACAATAAACCAAAGCATTACTTTAGCAGTAACCCATAAAGTGAAATGTGAAAGAAAATGCTACAATAAGTTATGTGCACAATATAATCGCACTAGCACAAAGGGGTTGGAAACGACCCCCTGGGATGTGCAATGAAGTCTTAACTGGGGGATCTTAAGAGAGACCCAAGCCCCCCAAAAATTCCAACCCTGCCCGGCTTCAAAGTGCACTTCTGAATTTTGTAAGGAGCGCGTTATAAAATTACAGCTGTATTGTTGTAGGCTGTAGGGTAAGGCTGACAATCCTATCTAGATATCTGGCCGAACACACTTTCTATAAGCCAAAGCTACGCCCCTGGATGACTTCCAGATGGAGGGACCGGCAACGCGACACGTAGGCCTTATGTGTTGACAATTCGTTTCACTTACACTCTCTCTATTAGACCTAAACTTATTTTATCTCGCCTGGCGGCGGATTGATGCATCTACTCTCTTCACATCTGCGTCCGTCTGCTGGTGTCGGAATATCCCGTTGCGTCATGCCAAACACTGACGACTCGCTGTCAATCCGCAAGGAGATGTTTGCCTCGGGTTGTTTGGTTACTGTAGTCGCATTTGCGCCTAAGCCGAACAATCCTTCAACTTTTGCGCTTCACCTGTTGAAAACTAGGTATACGCTATCCTTCAGAGAGCATGAGCGTCGGTACGGTTTTTTGAGAATGGGGAAATTATATACAGTGAGACAACGACATAACAATGGCGTATTTAGGGTTAAGAAAGTCTTCTGTGTTTCTCATTTTTTGTCTGTATAGGCCTACCCAGTCTCCCAGGATTTTTTGGAGTAGCATTTTGTATGAACACAGTTTTCTAAATGTAAGTCATCATCAGGGTGAATAGTAGGGACAAAAATCGCACGCTATGCATAAATGAAAAATACATACATACACACATTATATGTGTACATACAATGTGATACATACGTATTCATGCATATATACACGCGTATACAACTATGCATACATACATACATACATACACACATACATACATACATGCATACATACATACATACATACATACATACATACACACATACATAAAATACATACATGCATACTTACACACATATATAAATACGCACGTATATAAATGTATGTATATATACATACATACGACATACATACAAACAAAGATACACGAATACATGCATACATAATTATATACATGCACGTGTGCGTGTGTGCACACCTGCGTACATACATACGCACATGAACCTTGGATCTCTACGTGGATATCTCTGGACAACCCCTCTGACACGACGCAGCGCTCGTAAATAATCTGGTGCCCTGCGCTTAACTTTTAAGCAGCGCTTTAAAGATTTTGAGTTTACGATTACTAATACATACCTATGCACATACCTACCTACCTACTTACCTACATGCATGCATACAGGCGTTTACTTACTTATGTACGTACATGCATACATCAACCATTTGCTTATGACCCATGGTGAGTCTATACGTCCAGAATTTCGACCCCCATGTCCAAAATGTTAGAAATACGACCAGAATACATGGACCCATTGGTGCATGCCTAATATCACGTGCGCGACAATGCATTCTGCCAATGATTTACATAATTATAGAGTTATCCATGCATGAGTAGTTCTACCTAACGACACTGTGTCATAACAACGACGATTAGCGTCGCCCTACTCCTTTATACAGGTTTTGGACTGGCACTACCAGACACACTCGCACACACACACGCACCTACACACACACACGCACCTACACACACACACGCACCTACACACACACACACACACACACACACACACACACACACACACACACACACACACACACACACACACACACACACACACACACACACACACACACACACACACACACACACACACACACACACACACACACACACACACACCTACACACACACACACACACACACACACACACACACACACACATGTATTTATTTATTTATTTATGGGCTAGTCCCATGTTTAGGTCAGGGGCGTAACTTTGGTCTAAAAAGTGGGGGTATCAATTTCTTACATAAACGAAGCAAGGCGGAGACTGTGATCTCTGAGAAGGCACAATAATAAAATATTGATTGGCATTGTTCAAAAAGTGGGGGGACGGTACCCCCAGTCCAAAAAGTGGGGGCACGTGAATCCCTCGTACCCCCACAAATTACGCCTACGGTTTCGGTAATGTAGTATAAGCATATCTAATACTAAGACACGTTTGTTACGGTTTGTGTTGAGCTGCGTTGGTAACCGTGTCATCCAGGTACCTGTAACATCATCGTGTGTGTGCAGCAGGCCTGATATATAGGTGTGCGTAGGCCTTTAGGCCGTAGGTTTATTTTCGATCACCTAGCGCCAAAGATTAATCCCACCACAACGGTCACACAGCCATGCAGCCATGGAGCCATGAGCCATGCAGCCAGACCTGGCAACGCAAGAACACAGCATGCAACCCTGAGGCTTGTTGATCTGTGGCGTAGCCTGCGTTTAGCCTACGTGGTCCCAGAATAAAGACGCGGTCGATGACGTCGAACACGATTGCTTAATCGGCCATTCACAGGACATGCGCTAAATTTGACGTGGCGCAGATTGTGTCAGTTTAAGCTCAACAAATAGGCCTACTCGAGCATTAGGCTTATTTATGGTAGACTGTGTGGTGTGTGTGTGTGTGTGTGTGTAACTAGTCAATAAACTCTTACTACGCGAAAGGACATCGTTCAGTTTGTGCCGAACGTGCCAGTGTAATAACTAGGGTGCCTAGACAGGAGTGCTCTTGAGGCCCTTTATCACCTGTGATGCGTCTCTTACCAATGACCTCTAAAGACCTTTTGTCAGTGTCGACTCAACATCTTCCAACCTGTCTCCGACGATTGACCCAGGGTTCGATTTGTGGGGGAGGGGGAGTGAGGTGTTTCCCCTCAATGGTTCAGTCTATGTAATTTTTATTTAGGCCTACTTATTTTATTTATATCACTTATTTCTCCCGATGGCAGCGTCATCCATAGGTCTTTCCCATCTGCATCATATTGTAGAAACTCCGCCATTTGTAGTCTGGTAGTGCCAGTTCCGTGCCTGGATAAAGGAAGAAGGGGACGCTGATCATAATTATTTCTTATGACATAGCCTAACGTCGTTAAACAGTAGGCCTAACTAACCATCCTGTTATAACTACTTGTAACGCCATAGGCGTAATTTGTGGGGGGTACGAGGGGTACCCGTACCCCCCACTTCTTGGACTGGGGGGTACTGACCCCCACTTTTTAAACAATGCCAACCAATATTTTATTATTAGCCTTCCCAGAGAACGCAATCTCCGCCAAAAGTATGAAAGTGCTTAGATACACAGGTAAATCGAGAGCCAAAATTAATGAGAATACTGGCAGGGAATATGTTCAAAATAGTTATCATGCGAAAAACGAAAGTTGAGAAGAAATTGGTACCCCCCACTTTTTAGACCAAGGTATTGGTACCCCCCACTTTTTAGGCTAAAGTTACGCCCCTGTGTAACGCGTTACTGTAGGTCTAACTAGTTACTATTTTGCGGAAACTTCTGGGGTGACTAGTTACTTTTGGGGTAACTAGTTACTTTTGGGGTAACTAGTTACTTTTTACCAAACGAATAACACACATCGGTAACTGATTAGGCTACTTTTATGAGGTAAAGGTAACGAGAAAATTAGTTACTTTAAATCAACATAATATTATATTATATGTTCGCGTCGTCTAGTTCGATTATTATGACGCTATAAATATTATAGGCCTAAGTGTGTTTTATCATCAACTTGTAGATTCTTTGTTTTTACGTGCGTTAAAGTGACCCGGTCATTTATGTTTGTGCTCATGGCTCTGACCTCTTTTAAAGTCTAACTTCATCATGGAGGGAGAATTAAATTTAGCGTTCCCATAGAGATCACTGAGCATTCTCACTTAGAGTAACTAAAAATACTTAGTTACTTTTTCAAAGTAACCTAATCAGTTAAGGCCTAAGAGCCTACTTTTTTCTAAAATAGGCCTAACTATTTAGTTATGCCTACTATTTCCTTTCCAGTAGCTAGTTACTTCTGAAAAGGAACTCCAACACTGCCTGTTGTAAACTGCACTATGGTCCACGCAACATAAGTCTTATTCGTACGGGGCAGAGCGGTGGAAACTACGAGCTCAGGCTCGAGTGCGTTTATGTCCTCCCTAGGGATTGCGCGTCACTAAACAGACCTCGAACATGATTAATTTGCATATCGGAAGACGGCGCCAGCTGACCATTCATCGGTCAGTTTGAGCTGAATGAATGGTCAGGGAGGCATCAGCCCACAGGCCGTAAACCAAACGAACTACGTGAAGGATAGTGAACGCTCGCCTGAGGCATTGTATACTTGGGCTGGGCTGGGCTGAGGGCGGACCATTGCGCGCTGCTGTGTGAATAGTTTGGGCTACGATCGAGAACGGCGGCGGTCAATGCGTATCAATGCCAGCAGAACTCGGTGAGTCGTTTGCGGTGAATGCGGACTGCGCTTGCCTTTGGTTGTTGTGGAAATTATCGTGGATTTCAGGTGATAGGCGTGGATCATAACTAATAAACGAATCAGTGAGTGGATTACGTACAATAGGACCGTTGTTTGTTGATGATAACCGCGTCTTTTTCTTGCCAGCAGTTGTTTAGTTTGGCTTAGTTACAGCGCCGGCCCTTGTTCAATATATCCATTGGAGTTGAGGAAGTCGATACGTGCTATAGCGGCGTCGGTGGTGGTTTTAGTGGTGTAACTAGTAGTGTTGGTGGCTGTTTTCTTGTAAGATCCGAACTGTGATCGGGTTAGTCGTTGTTCTCTGGGGGAGACTGGTGTACACTTCCTCCGCAGAGCAGAAGACGAAGAAGGACGGACGCATGCATGGGAACCTGTTTAGTCTGGATTTATGATTACTGGGCTTTGGCTGACAAGAGTAGGGAACACGATCGGGAAATCTGAGCCGATCCCATCTCGCCGCTCTGACCGATATCTAGTCGACCGTGCGTACCTTCGACCGGACACGGGTCGAACCACACATAGACGCATCTATCCACGCACACACGTAAGCGCACACTCCGTATTCCTCCAGGACATTATCCGGTGCAGATCTACTACGTACTAGGCCTCATTATTCGCCTCCTCATTCCATCCTCCTCGTCATCGTCCTCCTCCTCCTCCTCCTCCTCCTGCTCCCTCCTTCTCGCCAGACTGGACTCGTGGATTTATCACACGGCTGCTGCTGGTATTCAGAGGCCACCAAGTGGTAAGTGACAGCTGGTTAAACAAATTGCATTCATATAGCGCCTTGTTCCACTATTGCTTATGTATATTTGTTGGGACGTTTAACAAAACATCCTTTTCGAGGTGTGGTTTGTTTGTGGTGGGCTTAACAGGAAATAAAGGAACAGGAGGGATTATCACAATGGCAACAATATCCTACGTCACTTCGGGGATTGGTGTTTTGTGGATTCGCTACGCACCCAAAGGTACCACAGACATATAGACAATTAAACTGTGAAATCATACTATACCCAGTTTTATTACACATTTTCCAGCAGTTTTCACATGATTTGGTTAAAGAACCCAATGGCCCACGATGTTCTCTGTGCTAACTATGTCCTTACTTGATTGAATACAGGAATATTAGAGTTTTGGGGATTATGGTTATAAGGATTCGCTTTGCACCCAGTACCTGTGGCCCATGTCCTATCTGATGCTTCAGGAACCTTCAGTCTGCAACAGCCATTGTATGTGCCTATGCCATCCTGTTGGAACGTGCCTTGAGTTTCTTAACGTTCAGTGCAGGGGACAAACATCCAAATTTTTCTAGCAAAGCATACTGATTGACATATGACCTTCAACATTCTGAACAAGCACTTTGCAGAGTTGACTGTTTCTGTTAGCCAGATTCTGTTCTCCATCTTGGGTGATGTTATTCCCCATGGAAGAACTGCTGAACAAAATGTATTTTTCTAAATTAATGGACCAGACAGAACCCGGCAATCTGATTAAGTGGGCTCACCTAAATCATTAATGGTCCTCTTCTGTGTGTAGCATATTCATAGGAGAAAGCTGACCTTTCCATGTAGGCTATACATTTATGTACACCCATACTCTTCACAGCAGAACCATCTTCCTGTCTTTGTTAACTTGAAATTGGTCAGTAAGGGGGGTTCAGAAACTTCAGACTTTCCTTTGAATCACTCATCAATCACTCATCAAGATTTCTATGTAGAAACTACAGTGAGCATGACAAGTCATTCTGACTAATTTATTGGTCGACTGTTAAGTTCCCTGCAGATGTACCAAGAAATGATTATTGAATCTCAACTTGACCTCTATAGCCACTTGATCTACCAAGATATCATGTGATTCATATTTAGCGGGCATTGATAATTAAATGGTATGTGTGCATGTATGTACGCATTAATATGTGGTTTAAGGGTCATTTCCGTATGGGAGGGGGTCTTTTGTCCTAGTCGTTCAGTGGTTACCAAGGGTAAATTTAATGACCACCAGATGTCTTATCTGATGGAAGGACAAGTCTTGGAATTGCCCAGAGGAGCCACCCCCACCTGCCCCAGTGGCACAGGATTATAATATGATGAATGATGATGTCAGGCTTTTACTAATGATGGTGGCAGAGCTTCTATGAATGACCCAGTGCTAGAATTAGCATTTCTGTTATATACATATATGCAGTCTTTGTACACTGAGAATGTAACTGGTCACTTGTACAAGGTCTCCTAATGACTATGCATGAGCCTCAACTGGTTTAAAATTCACTAAATAATTACACTAATTAAGCAAACCAGTATTGTGATCTTGTACTGGGAGGGACTGTGTAATTAAATGTCCTTAATCACATACATCGGCACATCTTTGTGCAGAGATACATGCGAATACACAGCAGAACATGTACAAGCCAATCCTCTCATGCAATCAACAATAAATTAGCTGCACAGGAGGTTTTGAAATCAGTTATAGTCCTGAGACCGTCTGAAGTGTTTTGGTAAACAGCTGCTGGAGTTTTTATGAATAGGTTAGAAGTGGGACACTGTTAGCCAAACAACCCATTCAATGGATTTCTGAGTAGAGAGAGCTCTGTAGGCTTTCTCATTGACATGAGACATCACTGTTTGTTTTGTGAGTGTGTGTGCATGTGCGTGTGTTTGTGTGTTTGTTTGTTTGTGTGTGTGTGTGTGTGTGTGTGTGTGTGTGTGTGTGTGTGTGTGTGTGTGTGTGTGTGTGTGTGTGTGTGTGTGTGTGTGTGTGTGTGTGTGTGTGTGTGTGTGTGTGTGTGTGTGTGTGTGTGTGTGTGTGTGTGTGTGTGTGTGTGTGTGTGTGTCACAGTCATTGTTGGGTTTATGAATGACAGCATAGGTATGGTCTTTCACATGACAGGTAGATTGAGCCTCTTCATTTTCTAAAGTCTATCCTCTGTATAAAGAGGTTTGTCAAACATCCCTTGTAGTAAAATTGGATGATTTATGACACATAAGAACCACAGCATCAATAGACTAAGTTGTTCAGCCTATAGGTTATAAAATCCACCTCAGGATAAGTTGAGCTTCTGTTTGGTAAGATACATTGCAGAGGAGTTAAATGTGTAAAAGCTATACAAAACTTCTGTGCCCTGAGGCTGTGTTGCCTTTTCCTGAAGTACTTTAGAACCCTGTCAGCTGTCCACTGAGTGTCCAGTGACCAGATGACCCTTCATTCGTGGTTAATGACCTGGCAGCTAGTTTTGAGCAATTTAATCTGTCATACAAGGTTCATTGCTGTAACTGGATGTGAAAGCCACGTGCTTAACCTCTAACTAACCTTTCACCCAGTTTTATAAAAGTCTGTGGTTCTTGGTGGACCAGACAGAACCAGATAGAACCAAATCAAGAAGTTTAGGCAGAGCAATTGTGTAGAGAAGCAGCAAATTCTTCCTTGTTTCTGAAACTGAACCTTACAACAATATCGTATTACATTAATTTACATTTTACGTTACACTGGTTGCTCCTTATAAAACACTCCATAGGGACTATATATAAATTGTTGATTAGTAACATTTCTTTAATCACATTTCTCTTGATGACTCACTTTGGGTAGATTTTATAGCATATGTTTTAAATAAATATGGACCATGGTCTGCTTTTGACTGTAGTCTGAGAGAAAACCATTGACTAGATTTGAAGTGGGTTGCACAATAGTCTAGTGTTTAGTGTTCTGGACCGTTAACCAACTGAGAGTTGGGGGGTTGAAATTCCCTCCAGGGCAGAAATTTGTTCTCTACTCCATCTGCTACTATGTTCTATTTCTGCAAGACCTTATACATGGTTTCTTTTGTATTTCTATTTCTGCAGCTAACTTTATGCGTTTTCTGTTGTAGGGAGCATCTTTATGCTAGGTGTTCAAAATTGTTTGAGAAGGATGAGCTGGGCAAGGATTTCAGGCTCATGGTTGATCACAATCTGGATGTTTAGCGTATTAACCTGTCCATCGCTAGCTGTTCATGTTTTGATGGATGCTGAAAGGAATTTACCTCCAACTATTGTTCCAGGTAGGTAATTGGTGAACTTAGCAATTCCTTGTATCTGACATTTATATAGCACCTTTTTTTTTATCTCACAATAGGATTTTGTTTTAATGTTGGTTTTATCAGATAGCTGTTCCATTGTGGGACACTTGCTGCTGCAGGAACACGCTCTTTGCAAAGTTATTTGAAAAATCCATAATTATCTAACAGGTCTAGTAAACACTAATACTTGTACTAAAATTATTAATAAAAGTAATTAGGCTATAAGTGGTATCTTAATAGAGGTCTGTCATTTTCCAGTTGAAAAGAACTGTTCACACACATACATGTATACTGTAGCAACATTTACGAAACTTTTCAAACTGCACACTAAGGCGAACTTTAAAAAGATGTACTAATTAATATTGAAATTATATTACAATATCCTGATTAATAAAATCGATGCTTCCTTCAAATAATGAAAGTTGTAGTGTTTTTTAAAAGTAAACAGTTTTATTGGGTGCACTGTCCTGTTGTTTCACTTGGCTTATAATTGGAATAACAGGGCTGTGTGTGTTATTCATCACAGTATTGCAAAGTCTAATCCTATTCGGCTGTTGATTGTTGCCTTGCGGTTTTGCTAAATATCGGGAGCCCTATCTAAAGCAGGGTGGATTCCACAATCTGGAACTGATCCAAGAGGGGATCTGGAATTGTTCCAAGATTAATGAGTTAAGGCTTCTCTCAGTTGCTAAATGTTCTTGACAGGTGTGGAACTGTAGCAGTCGTGTGGGTGATTTATCTTCGTCTCTCTTTACTGCTTCTTAAACGATAGGTTATGCTCCATTCATAAAGCCTTTTAACAGAGACATTGGTCAGGAATGATTCAGCTTATTAGGAGGTACTAACAATCTTTTACTACAACTTTCACACGGAGGCATTGAATGACTGCGTTCCCTCAGTTAGCCCAAGATAAATGGTTGAGATAAGACCCTCTAAAAGGATCAGTCAGCAGCTGGTTCAGTTGTTGCAGATGTAAATATGTAGCTGATGCAAACCAGGCCAAGTTTTGTCCAGTGTTGGACTTCTGTGTGTAAATAAGGTGGCAGTTGGAATGGTGAATGTAAACTGTCTGTCCAAGCTTTAATATGTTAAATTATACAAAGGTATGTGGTCCTAGGGAGAGACACTGAGTTGAGCAGTCAGACGATACCTGGGAGTTTGTAATGCCCAGAACAGGCCTGTCCTAAATGGCATGGCTGTTTTGTCTTGCAGTGACTACTAGTGTTGGTCATTTAAATGTACTACATTTAGAATGGCCACACACATAGGTCTAAATGTGCATACATATAGATGGCTGCACTAGTGATCATCTAAATGTGTGTACAAGTAGATGTCCACATGTGTAGGTCCTCCAGATGTAGGGTACATTTCAGTGACCAAAATGTTTGTGTTTGTATGTTTCTAGACACTTAATGTAGAGTTCTGTTAGAATTAAAATTCTCTATTTCCTAAATTATATGTGCAGAGTCAGCTGAAGCACCTGGAGTTTGATTGTTCCAGCTAAAATGCTCTTTCAGCTGAAATCTGAATCCAGTCACATCCTAAGAAACAGATCCAGAAGCAGGCAAAGAAACAGATCCAGAAGCAGGCAAAGAAACAGATCCAGAAGCAGACAAAGAAACAGATCCAGAAGCAGGCAAAGAAACAGATCCAGAGGCAGGCAAAGAAACAGACCCAGAGGCAGGCAGGCAAAAAAAACAGATCCAGAAGTAGGCAAAGAAACAGATCCAGAAGCAGGCAGAGAAACAGATCCAGAGGCAGGCAAAGAAACAGATCCAGAAGTAGGCAAAGAAACAGAGCCAGAGGCAGGCAAAGAAACAGATCCAGAGGCAGGCAAAGAAACAGAGCCAGAGGCAGGCAGGCAAAGAATCAGATCCAGAAGTAGGCAAAGAAACAGATCCAGAAGCAGGCAGAGAAACAGATCCAGAGGCAGGCAAAGAAACAGATCCAGAAGTAGGCAAAGAAACAGAGCCAGAGGCAGGCAAAGAAACAGATCCAGAAGCAGGCATAGAAACAGATCCAGAAGTAGGCAAAGAAACAGATCCAGAAGTAGGCAAAGAAACAGATCCAGAGGCAGGCAAAGAAATAGGTCGAAAAGCAGGCAAAGAAACAGATCCAGCAACAGATCATATTATTACTAACTTATCAGTGATGTTTAGAACTGCAGCCACAAGAATGGTCCCACGAGTAGTGGGATACTTTAGAAAGTGCTAGGGACTGATGGGGAGTAGACTTGAATGGATAACTTTGCAAATGGATCCAACTGATAGGAGAATTGGCCTGAGGTCAAGGAAGCAAGTCTTTCAAAAATGGCAATGAAACTGGATAGGTTACAAGATGGATGGCAGATGTAACTGGACATGAAATAGCTTTAGGAAAACCATGAGTTGAACAAGCATAATCTATTACAATGTGAATGACCTAACCCAGTCCAATTCACTGCAGTTTGAAGAGTTGTACAATGCAATTTTTGCATTAATACTGTTAGCATGTAGAGTTGCTCCCACGCTACTAATGTGGTTGTTTCCGCACTCCATGTATGGTTAGAATCCAGTAAGCTGATCTTGTCAAATCCTATATGATTGGATGATAGATGCAAAGAGGTTGAAAGCTTTCAAAATTTCTTTTATGGAACAATAGACTTTAAAACTATTCAAGACTGATGCCACAATTATGTCTTATTGTTCTTATCTGCATCAGAACATTCAGAATTATAGAATTCTCTTACACTGCATTACTTTTACAGCCTCCTGTGTAATTTACTGCTCAGTTTTTATGTTCCAGTTCTAGAATCAAATAACTAGACACTGAAATGGTAGAAGAGATAATTCCGGCTGCCATCTATCATGGTGCATGATAATCAAAATTCTAATCGTAATCGAGATCAGAGCAGTTGACTTCAATGTTGGTATTACAATGCCTTCTAGTTTATGAGCAATTTTATGCATCGCTTGATTAGCTTAATTGAATTCTGCAAATCGTAGGCGTATATAATACACACACTTGGGGTGTTACATAAGTGTATAATTACGTAGAATTATGCGTCCTTTTAGGTATATCATTCTTCTCCTCTCCCTCCTGCTCTTCCTTCTCATTGTCGCTTTCATCATCATCATCATCATTGTCATCATAGTTATCATCTTAGTCATAGTTATTGTCACAGTCAGCATTAATCATCATCATCATCATCATCATCATCATCATCATCATCATCATCATCATCATCATCATCATCATCATCATCATCATCATCATCATCATCATCATCATCATCATCATCATCATCATCATCATAGTTTATCATCATAGTTATCATCATACATCAGTTATTGTAGTCATCATCATTATCATCCTTACCATTTTTCCAGCAACAGCCAGTTTTATAGTATGAATGCATTGTATAACATATACATATTATACTGTATTAGCAGGTATATATAATGCAATGTTCTTTGCATATATGCCTGCCAAAAATTCAAATAGATCGTGGCAGTGTTCAGTGGCTTAGCACTTTTTCTTTTAATCTTTGGCACATGTTTTTCATGGTAGATGATTGGCCGAACACTTACCTTGTAACAGAGACAAGAAAAGCTGAAGCTCCCTCTGAGATGGTTTATGTTGTAGGGACCTTGAGCAAGTCCTTCACTCACAATGGTTATATGCCTCATATTCAGATTTACCGTTACTGACTGACCTTGTGCTCATAATAAATGCAATATAATGATAATAACAATAATAATAACAATAAGCAACTTCGACCTAGACAGATAGGGCCATTCCAGACCATTCTGCATTTTAAATAATAATAATGATAGTAATAAAAGTTATAATAATAGCAATATTTAACAACAACAACAACAACAACAGCAATAATGATAAGAAAAATCAATACATATCTGTGTGAAATATTTTAATAATTCCAGAGTTTGCATTCCCTGATGAGACATTTTAACTTTGGATAAGTTTGACGTCAGGCAAGAGAATAAGTGAGCTTGGGTGTTGGTAAACACAGGTCCAATAAAATGGAAATTGGGTTTCAGATTGTAAGTGTGTTGAGCTGTGCCTGTGTTGCCACACTGTGCCACACACCTATCAAATTTGCTTAAATGTTAGCTTATAGGAAATTTATTGCTTTATTTTTTGCAAGCATTTATTATACATGCAAAGTCAGTAAAAAAATGTAGAATTTGATACATGGACTTAAAAAGACCTTAAATTGTTTTGGACAAAGTCCAGGACTCGATGTAACGTTTTTTCTGTTGGAAACCGTTTACAAGTCGCACTATAGGTTAATGAATATGGAGTTGAATTTTGTTTTTTGTATTCATGCAGCACCACTATCAGATGACAAATCAGTAGGCAACAGTGTTGAGGGCAACCTGTTACTATAAGATTAAGAAATGCCGATGAATCATTGAGAAGTTTGAATAAGAATTATATTAAGGTGATTAATATATAGCCAACCAGTTCTGCATGACATGGCAAATGTTGCAATGTATATATTGCTAGGCATATATCAGACATATATATGTCTGTGTGTGCATATGATATATTAGTATATATATATATTTATGTATTTCTGTGTGTGCATATGATATATTAGTATATATATATATATATATGTATGTATGTATGTCTGAATAGCTGACACTTGATGCTTCTGACCTGTGTGTTACCTTTGTGCAGTTAATGAATTAGAAACACAGAATGTGGCCCAGATTAGACAATTGGGCCATTTAAGAACTGAATTAACACCTCAGGGATAGGAATCAGTTTTCATCTGTGATTTTTGCTCTCTGAGTCACCAGAAGCCTTGGCCCCAGTCTGATGTTGATTGAGATTCTCTGGCTACCGGACACGGGTTTATGGAAACATTATGACCAACTGCTTAGCTGCATCAGCTGTCTATAATTGCATCTCTGTTATAACACCTGCCATTGTAAAATTGGAAAGACAAGTCAGCTGTTAGTAAAGCTGTAAGTGTATTGATTAGATTTGGCTGCTGTAAATCAGAGGTGGTCCCACTATCTTAGGAAAGAATTTCCACATCTCTTGTTCTCTCCGTGTGGGTATTCCATGTTTTGATTTGGCTGAGTTTTTTATGTGCGCAATAAAGTTGTCTGGATTTGCTTGTCTGTGCTGCCACAGATGAACGTTTTCTAATTGAGGAGATAGTTGTAATTAGTAACTTCTATTGCGCCGGTGTCTAATGCGCAAGGCATCAACCGATGGCACACCACAAACAAGCCATAATCGAATCAATAAGATCAGTCCATAAGACAGAAAGGCAGCCTGTGTTGGATAAGCAATTTGAAAAAGGTAAGTTTTGACAAAAGCGACTGCAGAGCGGACAGACGCATGGAGGTGTGCGTGTGTGGATCTTAATTAATTCCTCAAGTTTTACCTTGCTGGTTCAGTGGGTGACAGAGCCACGTGAAACTGGGTATCATCGGCTTACTGCTGGAACTGGACTTCAGAATAAACCCTGATTGGTGAAGTGAAGATTGTAAATGAGTATAGGGTCCAAGAACAGATCCCTGTGAGACACCAGCAGCGCAGATAGAAGGATCAGATAGAGCAGTACAAATACCCAGTTGCCCCTACTTTAGCCAATTTAAGACAGTCCAGAGACATTGAAACTTTTACTGAGTCTGGAAAGAAGGAGCTGATGGTCAACAGTGTTGAAAGTAGCACTGAGGTTAAGGCATGCTCAAAGGCTCATGTTTCAGTATAAACAGATGAGAAGATATTGTCCAGCTTAAAGGTAAGATCAGTGTCAGTGGATGGCATCCATGGTTGGTAAGCATGGTAATGACTCAAATTAAGCAATGAAAGTTACATATTTCTAAATCCGTGTAAGGAAGTTACAGTTCACAAATCTTTGAAATATGGTTGATATTGGAGATGGGTCTAAAGTTTGACAGGCTGTTGATGTTCAGGTCCGGTTTCTAAAGTCTAAGGGTGATTTAAAACATGATCGAAGACAGCCTTCAGCAAAAGACAAGTTGGATGTCAAATGTGGTACATGTGCAGATAAGGTTGGAGAAGCCATCAGAACATGAAACGATAAGTGATGTGGTTATGAAGTCTGTATAGTCTGAGAGGATTTAGGGCCAACATGATTAAGGAGAAATAGTACTTCAAAGTCGGTTACAGGTGGTATATCGTTAAAGGCAGTGTCAGAGAAGTCAGAGTCAAGCAGTAGGTCTTAACGTAGTAGATTAGCAGTACACTGAGCGAGTTTACATTTCAGATTGATGATTCCGTTAAAAACTGAAGCAAAGTCATAACATTGTTTCTGGTTCTCTTGTTCCCAGCGTTAGCAGTTAGCACAACATCCGTAGAAGCCAGCAAGAATTTTTGAGCACTTTCAAGTTTTCTGCAGTAGTGAAAGCTCCTCCAGTCATTTACAATCTTCTTTTTAAGATTGATGAGGGTAACGGTGCCTGTCCTATCCAGGACCTGCCTGTAGAATTCAAAAAAAGATTTAAACTGACCTGTCTGACCTATAAAATTCTTACGACGAGCACATCTACCTACCTCCAGCCACTAGTCTCTCCCTATATCCCACAGCCTGAGATCTTCCCACGATGCAGAATTGTCATTGGCCTTCATGCGTTTCATGTTGCCGCCTCCAAGGAATGGCACGACTACCGATGTTTCTTCAAATATCCAAATATTTACTTCTTTCAAGTAACATCTCAAAACGCACTATTTCTCTCCAGGTTTCAAACATCTGGATGTGCAACTGTTCTTCACATGGCAACTGACTAACTGCACCTGAGGTTCACATTTCTGCATAACTTTCCGTGTGTTACAAATTTTTTAATAATAATAATAATAGTACATGAACCTGACCCGTTTTGTCCAATTGACTATGTTTTTTTAGTGGTGCTTGCTGAGGAGCGAACATCTTCTGATGGTACATTTTGATTATGGTGCCATGGAAGCTTCAAGATTAGATTAGATGTCCGTTGCTTGATTTTGAATTAATTGATGTATCTGAGTGAAAGGATTGATGTCTTCAGGTTTACCTTGAACATAGTGAAAATACCTGTTAATTCACTTCAGCCCTGGAAGCAATTTTGTGTAATTTTCTCCAGGTGCAGATTGAAAGCTGTTACAGCTTCTCTAATCTAAAACTGGATCCTCGTCCACTTAATCCCATGTCGAAAGTCGTTAGGATCAGACAAAAAAATAGATTACTCCCATTTATTCAGGTAATTTAAGACTTCACTGACAGTCATTGGAAAAGGCAGTTAATGGTATATTTAACAGTTTTCAAGGTTCATGAATATTCGTATTACTGAATAGCACAGTAGGAAGTTGAAAATCAGAAAAACCCACCATAACGGAAGCAGCAGTCTTTGGAGTGAGAAAAATGTTTATGAGAAGTTAAATGATAGGATGCTGAGTGAACAGTAAATATGCCCTACAGGTACTAAAGCATTTTAATGCTGGTCATGGCTAAATATCTGAAACCCAATATCATGCTTTGATGGATTTAATGCCGATCATGGCTAAATATCTGAAACCCGATTCATGCATTGATGGATTTAATGCCGATCATGGCTAAATATCTGAAACCCTGAATCATGCATTGATGGATTTAATGCCGATCATGGCTAAATATCTGAAACCCTGACTCATGCATTGATGGATTTAATGCCGATCATGGCTAAATATCTGAAACCCTGAATCATGCATTGATGGATTTAATGCCGATCATGGCTAAATATCTGAAACCCGATTCATGCATTGATGGATTTAATGCCGATCATGGCTAAATATCTGAAACCCTGACTCATGCATTGATGGATTTATTGTCGATCATGGCTAAATATCTGAAACCCTGAATCATGCATCGATGGATTTGGAAACAAAAGCGGCTGCAAGCGAAAACAACTGCTGGAAAAGCTTCTCCAGCTTCTGTATTTGGTTGCTGCTTGCACTGCCTTGCAGCTTTTCTTTTTTGAGGATACTTTGTTGCTGTTTAGATAGATTAGGGAAAACTGGTAAACACTGGAGGCTGCTGCTGATGCTGCCTGCTTGCAGAGACTGCTCTAGTTGCTGCCACTTGGACCCTTAGCAGAAGAAAAGACTTTTAATTTCGTTTGTCCATCTATCATTGAGGCAGCGTATCTATCAGCTGTGAGTAAATTGGATGTCTTTGACAGAGAGGAGATTGATGCTATCTGTTGGTGTCTTTTTCTGGCCTGTCTGTCTGTGTGTGTGTGTGTCTGTCGGTCTGATGATGCCTCTTGTAATGACTCATCTCAGGGATAGATGTAAGCAAGCCAACTTCAGTCCAGCCTTCCTCCCTCCAAGTGTTTTACTTTGAGAGGGTCATGAGTACCATGAAATTCATCTGCAGCACTTTGTCTGACCCAGTTGATAGCCTACTGCTGCTGCTGCTGCCACCGCAACAGCTGTAGAATCAACGGAGGGGAACTGCAGCATCAGCCGGAAGGTTACCTGCTGGGATGAACTACTCATTTCTCCAGAAATTGGCTGCATCCAATAAATTTCAGATGCTGGGCTATCGGATGAATTGCTTAAAAATTCTCTAACATTGTTTCTTCTGATGTATGTTGATCATCGTAGACATATATTTGTCAGTATTGTGTTGGTAGTTAAGTGGAATTATTAAGGAAACTGTTTGAAATATGAGCTGTGAAAATATATTCATCATCATCATCATCATCAGTTCCTGATGCCAGCCATTTGGCGGCGATGGGTACGAATAAATGATCTCCGTTGTCCTCGGTCATTTGTCAAGTCTATTGCCCCCCCTTAATGTTAGTCCAAGTGATGTTATGTCCTCGGTTATATTATCAATCCTGCATAGTCTTGGTCTGCCTTTGTGTCTTTTCCCTTCGAATCTTGCATGTAGTGCACTGTGTGGGATTCTGTCAACTGGCATTCTCTCTACATGTCGAAACCATCGGAGTCTTCGTTGAATAACTTTGTCTAGCAGAGTTGTTTGATGCCTAATGATTGTCTTATGTCATCATTTCTTATTTTCTGCAGTCTTTATTACTTCATGTAAACTAGGTGAGTTAACACTGATTGATGCAGTGGTTGAAAAGTGCCTCTAACACAAGCTGAGTTCAAACCCAAGTGATTTAGGAGGGAACACAAAGTTCCTTTGGCTTTGTGGTGAGCTTATGAAACATGTGAAATAAGTTTAAATAGTTGTAGTTTTAAGAAGGGTAATAATGCAATGCATTATGCAATGGTATATAAGTAAGTAAGTAAGTATATTCTTTAATAAACGCTAGCAAACACACAGCACTTTACATACAATTTTGCACAAAGAGGAAAGAAAAATATAACAGTAATAATGAGGTTAGATCATAAATGAAATAATAGCAACAGAGTCTAACAGGAAACCTCGTCGGGTAAGGGAGTAAAATCTAGGGAGAACCAGATTATGTCCCAAGATCGCATTGATTTCTAAATTTCATAAACAATGTTATAGATAATATTTAGTTTATTTGTCCTTTTGAATTCACATTTCTAATCCAACAACTTGAATAATGCTACTAAAATTCACCTAGCGGCAAATATTTATTCCAGTTGCTATAATGCTAATTTTCTCTCATTTTAAGACCAGATAATAAGTACTTCAAGACACAGTATCACTGAGTAATGCAAGTCCACTTCACAATATCGCTGAGTAATACTTTTGTCACATGTCTGAAGTAACTACACTTGTCTCACATTAGCATGCAGATTCTAGCATGGTTTTGTCTATCCCAATCTGCAGATGCATTTCCCAGCCTATGCTGTCCTGTGTTATGATTCCTAAATCTTTTCTATTCTTGTTATGTAATAGATTGATTCCTCTTTGCACCTGCTGCTTATAGCTCCCCTCGTCTGCCTGATGCCTCCCTGGGCAACCTGATCTATTGAATTCCTATGACATGTGGCTTGGGCCATCAATCTAGAATCATACAAATTCAAGACAGGTGTTTCTTAGGGCTTTCTTCTATTATGTCTTGCCTTGTATCCTAACATTAGGCTGTCTGTTGACACCTTTATCATTTGCTTCTAGCCAGCATTTGGCTGTGCAGTGCACCATGATAATACGACAATGACAAAGCATAGTAATAATTTAAAACGTCACCAGTGATATAACTATAACAACAACGATTTCTACGGCGTCGTAGCACAGTCTTGCCATTACAAGGGTACAGGTTCACAACCAACTGAAACGAAAAACCAGCCGAGATCGGCCGCCCACCAGCAGCCACAAGTGGCTTTCCTATGTAACCCGATGGTCAACCTTGGCAGACAGTTGTTAATGCAGTGGCCTTTCCACAACACGCTCTGATTCATGGTTTTTAATGTGAAATACTGCATTTTATGGTTGATTTGTGCCACATGCAACAAAGAATTTGGAGACCCTTGATGGTTGTTGTTTGTGGCACACTTTTCAAATTGTTGCACTTGGTTAAACAACAACACCGTGTAAACAGTTGAAACTCTGTTATTTAATTTCTGTTGTATTTGCACTGATAATTGGCACTGTAAAGCTCCCGGCAAATCTTTCACTACTTGCTATTTTGTATAAATTGTTGTTGTAACATGACTTTATATTACTTGCAGCTCTTAAAGTAACTGTGTTGGAGAACTTGTGTTGATAGAAGAATAAAAGCATTCCTTTAAGTGTTAGCGACTTCATTTTTCTTAGCTTAAGCATATATGAAGGCAGGTGACCAGTCCGCTCCTTCATCATGTGATCTTCTACAGTGTGAGGTTGTGTACTCATTATAGCAGAGTTGTCTGGGGTGCATGTGGAGTTGAAATCTGGAAAGAAATGTCTGCCCCTTCAGGAGGATTTTAACTTCTGACGTACTGATTGACACTTCAGCACCTAATTACTAGACTAGAAGCTTGTGAGTAAAGGAGCAATAGCCTAATGATACACTGCATTTACTGTCTTTGTATTACTGCCTAGGCGATGCTCGATAGTGTAGTGATTAACAGGCTGGACTGTCAGTTGAGAGGTCGGGGTTCAATTCCCACCAGGGCAGAAATGTTGTTCGATTTCTGATCTGGGTGCGTCCCTTAGCGAGCTCAGCTATAATGAGTACAATGAGCGTACACTGTCGGTGGGAAGATGAGACGGCGAGGGATTGGACTGACCACCCGCCCTTATATACTGAGGCTAAGAAAATAAAGTTGCTAACACTTCATACCCATGGTTACCTCAGCACTACCTTTAAAAGGTACTGCTCTTCTTCTTCATCGTCTTCTTCTTGTATGCTTTACCAGTAATGTAATATATTAATTAAACATTTATTTATTAAGCCTTTCATTACGTGAACTTTCAGCTGGATTTAATGTTTTGAGAATCTAAATATGTGGTAATTGTGGTATCAGAACAACTAACTGTAGTTGGGTTGACTAATTAGGTACAGTTTCCTTGAATCTTTTACTGAAATTGAGAATTCTGTTAGTATTAGACATACGTTTAAGTTCTGTTAGGCTTTCTTCCTCCTTGCTGAATTTTCCAAATGTCTTTGGGAATTTTGAGTGCTGACAATCACAATACACTCTGTAGGCTGTGATGGAAATGATTATGAATGAAAGAGTAAATCATGAATCAGAGATTTATTCCTCCTTAAGCATTCTGTTCATAGGTTTCCAAATAGCGGTGGGTGTTTTGAGTGTAGGTGATCGGTGATGCCCTCTGCAGGGGGTGTGCATAAGTGGTCACCATTGACAGACTACAGCTGATTGGTCATCTGCAGAAGTGCTAGGCCCACAAGTCATTACCTTCTTGCCCCCAAGAGATCTAGGGCGGGGTGAAAGGGTAAACTGCACATGGGAGGTCCATTTATTTTAGATTTTAACCATAACTGGATATCTGGGTCATTAATGGGTCATATATTTAGCCCTTGGGCGGTTTCTAAGAATACTGGGTAGTTTGATGTCTTGTTTTACTGTGGTGAGGTAGTTTCCCTGTTGCCTTGTTTTAGGTGTAAGGGTCATGCCAGGGCTTTGGGGAAAATTGTTTGGTTCTGGAATCAAGGAAGTTGTTGTTCATTGTATTCCGTATATCCAGGGGCAGGGAGAATGGAAAGAATGGTAGGAAGAAGGGAGGAATATATATCCAGGGGCAGGGAGAATGGAAAGAATGACAGGAAAAAGAAGGAAGGAATGAACGAAGAAAGGAAGGAAGCAGAAAATGTTGTAATGAAGAAAGAATTTAATGAAAGAAGAGAACAAATGAGGAAATTAAGAAAGGAAGTTGAAAATGTACTCACTTGGTGCAAAAGTCATCTTTTTTACCAGGATAATTTATTCGAAACAATTAAGAGACAGTGCTGTTAGAAATCTGTATTTTTACCTTAGTTTTCCAGTGATTAATTATATGTGCATTTGATTTGCACCAATGTCAATTCTTGTTCTTGTTGTTGCATGTTTGTACACCATAAGCTCATTATAACACTGTTGTTGGGACCATAACATGCAAGAACGACCTTATCATGAAACAGCGTTAAATGAGGTTATTTTCTGTGGCTGAACTAATCCATGACCTGATATGTTAGTATCGGAATTCGTCCTATTATGAAGCATGCTAATATAAGTCTCTGAGTATATAGTGAAAAGCACCATCCATGTTCAGGTGTAAGGAGACCATGCTACTGGTAGTAGTTTATTTTATTTATTTATTTATTCCTGATATTTCTATAGCGCCTCTCGAAGTCAACTACTACTCAGAGGCGCTCCCGACTACAGCATTTGACACTGTGCCGGAATTTTCACGCCGAAGCGCCACGAGCAATTGCGAGTGAAGGACTTGCCCAAGGTCCGTACGCAGCGGCTAGAGTGGGATTCAAACCTGCAACCCTCCGGTCACAAGGCGCCGAACTTACCACTGAGTGGGCTACAGTAGTCAAATGGACAGAGTGCTCAGCCTGTAACGTGGAGAATGAATGGGTTCGAGCATCCACTACGCTGGTTACTGTGTAGGAACCTTCAGGATGTCCTTCACTCACAATTGCTCAGCACCATTGACGTCAGGTCTGAACTTTGGAAGGAGGGCATTTGATGTCAAATGCAGTTGTAATGTACTGTATATATTTTATTGGTCCCATCCAACATTCACTGAAGGTTCTATCGAGGGCAGAGCGCACCAGCACCCTATCATAGTCCAATCCTTGCATTGCACTATATGCAGTCAGATATGACTGGTGCAGCAAGAACCAGGGATTCAGCATTTGACTGTGATGTATTCGATGACACACAATAGAACATAGAATCTGCCATGAGCAGGGCTGTAGTCGAGGGTAAACGCGGGTATAAAGCGTATACTCACCTCTAGAGACCGTATACTCACCTCACAAAATATTTATATTTATTTATATTAAAATACTGTAGCCTACACTCACAAAATACTGTAGCGTATACTCACCTCTAATTTGTTTCGGAAAACTAACCGGTAGCGTATACTCACCTCTAATTTTACCACTACAGCCCTGGCCATGAGATCATCATAATCATGTGATTGAGGTCCTGAGAAATTATTTCAGTGACGTCATTGATCAGCTGATTTACTGCTTAGTCTTCTCTTCTGAGCAGCCAGTTAACCACAGCATGAAGCCAAATTCAGCTTATGCTTTTATGAACTTCAGCCTCATGAAAAGGATTCCCCTCTCAATCTCGGAGATTTAGAGAACGGCAGCTGCCGGGGTCATGACCTTGGCTCTAATTTCCACAATCACAGCTGGCTGCTTTTCTCAAAAAAAGAAAAACTTTCTTGCTGTCTCACTTAAGTAAGTAAGCAGATGCCTTAATGAGTATCCTGTTAAAATTATTTTTTACCAGCAGAGGGATGTTTGACCAGAAGCCCAGAACACTGTAAACATAAGTTTTCTGTTTGTAGAGAACAGTGTATGTGGCCTAGCCATGTATAGTGATTAGTGTTTTCATTATATACTGCTTTTAATATCATTTGAGTACATGATGGATGTGGAAATGTATGTTATCATTGCATATACCACAGGCAGTGACTAATGTTGCCCATCTAAATATTGTTGATTGCTGGTATGTTAAATTGGAACAAAAATTATTTTAGAATAGAATATTCTTTATTGGAACCAATTGCAAACCGCATTTTGGTGTACAGCAACGTTAACATGTTTATACAGATAATATACTAATAATATAATTATATTGTGCACAAATCTCAGATTCTCCGTCAGTGTGGACAAAACCATGATACAGATATGCTACACTGTCAGTGTATGTGGTGGTATTTGTCTTAAGGATGTTCTGAATCTAAGATGAAAGCTGGCAGATCAAGAGGTGCTTGTGTGTACACAGTATAATCTGACTTACTAGGGAATCTAACCATTGTCCAAGAGATTTAAAGGCAATACCCAGGTGGCCCTATGGTAATAGTTTTGGGAATTGCTTGTATGCACACAAACACACACACTCACACACACACGTGCACATTTGAAATCCGTTGTACTTTGGCTGTTGGCTGGGCTAGGGCTTTTGTAAGAAATTTGTTTAGTGTCTGGTAAGAACTTCTCATTGTCTAGATCATTTTGGGTTTTCATAACAATATGTGCCTTTATGTAGCCATCCAGGTGATCAAACTGAGCTGGACACTAAGCATTTGGGCATTATTATGGATGGTCAAGTATGTCCATTTGACTGGCAGACTAAGACTCATTACTAACTATTTGAGTTCCCCAATTCTCTGCAGGCTGCCCATAACAAATCCCTGGAAGGGTGGACAGGCTTTAGAGAGGCACTGAATGGGGTTCACACAGTGCACCTTCCTGTTGGATTTTGACACCTGAATTCAAATTAACTATTTACTTATAGCCTAATGCCTTCAATTTGTACTGGAACCACTTCAACCTTAATAGAGTTTGAAATTATTGTGATTTTATAGCCCAGCTATACCTCCCTTTATATGGAGGAATCTTGTCGCCCAATGTTCTGGAAAGAATTTAAGGAACTAAGAGAGAAAGAGAGAGATACCTCCCTTTAAGTAATTCAGAATTGATGTGAGGTGGTACGTAGTTAAGCATCCATATTAGACCCTCAGTGAGTAGTAATTTCAACTGAAACTAAGATGATCCATGTATATAAATGTATACTGTTGATGAACATCTTTGAACTACATTTGAACTAGCTTAGTTTTAAATGTTTATTGTTAGAGGTTTTTGATAAAAAAATTAGTACAGTAATAATTGCTATTGCTAAGTGGTAAAAGTTATTTTTTGCTAAATGTTTTAAAGTTGTTGATCTTATTTTGTGTGAATCTGAAAATTGTAAGAACATGTGCTAATTTTAAGTCATATAATCTGAAGGAAGTTCAGTCTGATATTAACACCTCGTGTTATGTTCTGAGGGCTTTTATATATTTTGTTGCTCTGTGATATTTATCAGCTAAGGTATCGTACTCTCTCAAAATCTGCACCCCTCTGAAGTTAATTTGTCTCCCTTAGGCTGTATCTTAAGGGAGGGAATAGCATGTTAAGTCTTGAGGCCTAGTTAGGCTGTCTCTTAGGGTAGGGAGACTTAGTTAGATTGTAGCTTAGAGGAGGGACAGATGTTAAGTCCTGAGGCAGAGCCGTAGCTGATAAGCAAAGCTGAGTTGATGTCTCTGGCAAATTAAAAACCATTGACCAATTTTCCGCTAAGTGAATTTTTCAATTTATCAAATTTAGAGAAATAGACTGCTGTTTAGTCTCAGTCAATTAAGGAGTAAGTGGTTGAATTTATTAGCTGTTTCTAACAGCACACGAGATGACCTACTAAATCTGTTTAGCTTTATGCAAAGAGTTCAAAAACCGTCCAGAGACATTGACCAACAAACGTTTATGAGTGCTCCAGCTTTTGTGTGACAGAAATTGGTCCAGTCAAGTTAGTATAATTATTATTGTTTTAATAATTTTTTTTTATGCCCAGAGGTGTACAGGATCCCTCAGGGTCTTGAATATTAACTAAAGTAGAAGATAAAATGTGTCTGGAATGGCCCTATTCATCTGTATTATTATTATTATTATTATTATTATTATTATTATTATTATTATTATTATTATTATTATTATTATTATTATTATTATTATTATTATTATTATTATTATTATTATTATGCAGTTATTAATTGCCAATGTCTAATGACCAAGCGTCATATATGGTGATGAGCAAATGTGAGTAAAGTACTTGCTCAAGTTACCTACAAATTTACCCCTCTCAGGCGAGGCTCAAACCCATACCCTGCATTACAGGCCGAGTGCTCTAACCATTCGGCTACCGTGTTGCACATTAAGTTATTTGATGGAAAAATAGCGAAAAATAAAAACTGCTAATGATAAAACTTACCCTAGTCAGAAATAAACTAAACAGAACTGATTTTGAAATAAAAATTAAGCTTCAGTTTAATTGATTTTGTTTTACCCTTAAATGCCATAAATACAGGGTAGTAGGCTGCAAGTTTATTTGTGCCCATTGCCACCAAATGGCTGGCGTCAGGAACTGACGATGATGACTAGACTTGAGAGTTAGGTGTACATTGTCAATTACTGTACATCACTTTGTTGGCTTTTCTGTAGAAATCAGCTCAAAAAGCACAGTCCCTGTGGAGAACAAGAAGGGACCCAAGAGCTGTACATTAGAACATTTCTTTGCTAAAAGCCGACTAATCTTAGAGGTGAAAGGCGGGAGACAGCACTAACGTCCTGTAGATGAGCTGGATAGTCTGTGTTGGTCGTCTACGCTGGCTAATGCACTTGCTAATGCAAAATATTATGGTGAGGTGAAGAGGAGGTTTTGCTAATGCACTCCCAGATGAACAAAGATTGATGCAACACTTGATGGATGGAGAAAACATCTGAATGAATGCTAAAAGATCGGACATCTTTAGTTGTCATTGCCTTTAGATGCACTTTCTTCTGAATAGTCTTGGCGTTGTGGCCTGAGATTTCAGAAATGACATTTTACCCTTTAACATAAGTTTTTAATCATTATTCCTACATAAAATGCCACACCCAAAGCCATGCATGGAATGGCCTGCCTATCCCTTGCTTCAGCCCTTAAGCTGGTAATGGATGAAACTCAAGATATTATTGGCTGTGGGGCAACGCATTGCAGAACTAATAATTAATTAATTGTAGTATACAAATATTTAATTACAATTATGAAAATATCTCTAAGTATAATAATTTTGAACTTAATAATTGTGAACTTTAATGCTGTTTTCAAATAGGTAGTGCCCTACTGCCCTATATGAAATTGTTTCAAATAGTATATGTTATATTTATAATATATATATATATATATATATATATATATATATATATATATATATATATATATATATATATATATATATAATAAAGCAATCTATAACCCTGAAAGATTAACTGTTGCTGAATATATAAAGCACTTTTCACTGCACCGATCATCAACACAAATTGTTTTTTAGTGGACAAAATATAAAATAGAAAGATTGGGTATCACAATTCATAAATAAGCAGAGGGATTAGAAGCAAGTAGCTTTAGAGAGTTGTCTATGCTGAGTTGCTGACTGAGGAGAGACTGGTGATGGGGCAGGTTTGTGCATAGAGGCATCATCAGGTCATCAAACATTGCCTGGATCTTATCAAGGGGTAATGTTGTCCTGGCCTCAGACAGCTAAACCTGTGTGGATCACCATGAACAGGCTCAACTAGTTTATACCCTGGGAGGGAGTTTACTTTACTCAAGTGCGCTTGTGCAGGCATGTGTGCATGAAGGTGGAAAATATAATATGTTTAGACCTCCTATGATGTGTGCACCACTTCACTTAGCAAAAGGGTGTCAGATCATTTGCCCTCTGGCACTTTTCTCGCCTTCGGGCTGTTTTCTGTGCAGGAACTTTGGCAAAGTGGTTAGAAATACTAGTTTTTCTGTAACTGATACCATTTAGGACCTGTAGCAACCGTACAAATAAGAATTCCAAAGAATGTAATTATTGCCTATTGCAACGTGTCACGGGTGGCAATTATGTGGCGGGAGGTTGCAAAACTTAAGCATTTGCCTTTGGCATCATTGAAAAATTTGTTTTGCATTTTAGAGTTGTGGTTTTTTTATTACAGTGCACTGGGTTGTTTTTTATATGTGTATGTAGGGTGGTACGAGCAACATCTAAAGGAGAGAGGGTACTGGGTAATTATTTACTCATTTATAAATCTATACCTTTTGGAACAATCTACCACTAAAATTAGTACAGTTTCAATAAAGACAGCTAGGGCTAACCTGGAACCTAGAACATCTGGCATGCAAAGGGTTAACTTGCGCAGTTGAGTCTCATACACATGTCTGAGGCTTTTGAGGGATTAAATCAATTTAAATGGCATGATGGTTTGACCTCAGGAGTTGTGTCTTGCCCATCCTTGGCCCCTTAGGCCTGCATTAATGGCACTGCTGACTCTGTCACAACCATATTGATAATGAGTTTTGGCACAAGCATATGCTGTTGATCTACAGATCTTGTCAATGTCATTCTGATCCATGGTTTAGTCTTGTGTTAGTATTGAGACGATGGTCGAGCTGTTTACAGGAAGCAGAGAACCGAATGACAAGCAACAAACCCTGATTGAATTCATCAGACATAGAAATCATCTGACTTGCCTATTGACTCTGTTTCAAGGGCTGCTTGTTGAGTCCAGTATTGATACGTGATGTCCAGGTTGTCCTGTCAGAGAATGCACACATGGCCTTGGCATTCTAGTTGACAGCACCTTTCACACACATACATACATGCATAAATAAATACATGTACATACATACATACATACCAATGTACACACACACACACACACACACACACACACACACACACACACACACACACACACACACACACACACACACACACACACACACACACACACACACACACACACACACACACACACACACACACACACACACACACACACACACACACACACACACACACACACACACACACACACACACACACACACCCATCTGAAGAGCATGTTTCATGTGTTATTGAACGTTCTTTCAACCGGCACAAGAGCCTGCCAACAGTTGCTTGGATGTATTAATAATAATACTTCCTTGTTAACTAAAACTCAGCATGTCAATTTCATGTCCTCTGGTTATCTAATGAATGATTCCAGGGTAAGGCTGTTGATAAAAGAGGTCAATTTTGATGTTGAATTTAAGAGAGGTGGACATCTGGGTACATAAGGCCTGGCCTCTATGAACTGACTCATCTTCATCATCATCATCGTCGTCGTTGTCATCATCATGGAGTTCCGGATGCCAGCAATTTAGCGGCAGTGGCTGCAAATAAGTGATCTCAATTTTTATCGTTCATTTGTCAGGTGCAGTGATCCTCTCAATGTTAGTCCAAGTTTTATTATGTCCTCGTTTATATTATCTATCCAGCACACTATTGGTCAACCTTTTTTCATCTTTCCTTCAAATCTTAAATGTACTGCATTGTGTGGGATTTGATCGGCTAGTGTTTTCTCTCCATGACCAAACCTTCGGAGTCTTCACTGAACGACTTAGTCTAACAGAGTTGTTTGGATACCAAGGAACTGTGGGTTGCCATCATTTCTAATCTTCTGTAGTTTTAAAATCCCTGCATATTTCCTCAACCAACCTATTTCTGCTATGAAGATTCTTCTCTCATCTTGCTTTTCGCATTGTCCATTATTCCAATCCATGAGGAAAATGGTTTGTATCATCGTCTCGTATATTCTTGATTTTCTTTGTTTGTTTCCTGCTCTTCATGTCTTGTTCATTATTCCAAATGCTTGTGATCTGAATTTTATTCTGTTTGTCTTTATTCTGCCATCTGCTGTTATTAGCTCCTCAAAATAGATGAATTGATCTCAATGGTCTGTCTAGACAGGTTCTACAGCTTCACCTTGGATGATGATTGTTTGTGGTGGTGGCTTTCAGTAACCATTGTTTTAATTTTCTCTGGGTTAATCAGTAGGCTGAGTCTGCTACTAGTTAATCAATAGGCTAAATCTTCTACTATCTTTTGTCATCATTTCTAATTTACTGTAATTTGAAATCGTTCCAGTTTTTGTCTTTGTCATAATATCTTGTAGTTCTGATAAGTGTTGTCAGCAAATTCAAGATTATTTCGCCAGCCTTCCTTTGATTCATAGCTGGGTCTTGCTTGGGCTGATTGTATGATGAAAAAGCACAACTTGCTTGTATTGTTGTACCAAGAACACATGATGCTTTTGTTATGGGTATTTGTGGAGCAGTTGTTTTGAGCTTCTGCTGAAGTGGTTCAAGTGTAACTGTTGCAGCATTTAAGTTGTTGTTCTAATAGTTGACATACTGTAGATTTTTTCCATTTGCATTTGCTGATCAGTTATGTAGTGCATTTTACGTTTGATTTCCGAGACAACAATTGTGCATGCTATCTTGTGCGACTTGAAGCACTCTCCATCTGCATGCACAGTTACATAAAGTGACATGGTTTTCCGAGTCATTGCATGTGCACAATTTTAAGTGTTGGCACAGTAACATAAAGTGCTTATGCTGTGGTAATACAGGAAGTTATGGAGTTTGGGTTCTGAAGAAGGCTGTGATTGAGATTTATGCACCGTTATCCATGTGACATTGTTGCTCGATACATACAAATGACCGTGAATCAATGCTCGCCTTGTCCTTTGGAATAATCGCCAAATTTGAAGCTGATGATATGTGGAGAGCCCTCTTGTTCTCCATGAATAGCAATCAGATGGCCCGTGCAAGGACTGCATGCCTAATGAGGACCTGGTCTGTTGTCCTTAGAAGAGCTGTTCTTCTTGGTTCTTGCATCTGTCCATTGTTTAGTTCAGCTCTCATGTACTATTGTCCTTTATTATGATCAGTGTCTGTCTGCTTCCATGCCTGCCTGCCCCTGTGTCAGGTTGTCTGTGTCTTTCTACCGGTATCCGTGTCTGTGGCTGTGTGCTTTGGTGTTGTTCATTTTCTGCCGTTCTATGAACAGAGATATTGCTTCCAAGAACGACACAATCTATTTAAAATGGTTTTTCGCTTACAAAAGTTATACTTCTTTCCATTCTGCCAGTACTTTAAAGATCTGCTTCTAATTAGCTTTCAGGGTTTGAATTTGTTTTCTAGTGTTCACAGGTTGTGTTCACTGATGGTTTGTCCCTTAGACAGCAGTAAATGATTTTTACATCAGATTTGCATGTCCTTTGTTAAACTTTATAGTCCAATTAAAAGTTGGTAAACTTAGTTGTTTCCATTCTCAGTTCATTACCTGACCTTATTTGGAATCATCTAATACTCTGTTTGTAGAGCCGTACAGTAGTCTAGTGGTTCACTTGCTTGACTACTGGCCCAGGGCCACAGGTCAATTTTTTAAAACTTTGACAAAGTCAGAAAGATATCTTGAAGGTTATGGTGCATATGTGACTGGGCTGTATATAAATGTCTCTGTATTGGCTACAAATGATTGCATTGTGTCTGAACTTATGGACAATATTGAAGGATAATTCACCAATGCAACCAATGCAATATCTGTATTCGAGGAGAGGAGAATTAAGGGTTTGGGTTCTGCTGGGGATTATCACCTTCTGCCTTCCGTTCTCTCTCACTCTCATCCATCTTCATAAAACTTTAATGTAGTCATCTCTGCTCTTTCTCACAGTAATATCCACAGAAACGTGCAAATGCAGGCGTCTCTAATCTTGCTCTTTCACTTGCTGATTTATTTGTATCCGGTGCTGAGATCGCCAACAACCGATATGTACGATAAACAGTGGTTAGTGTAGATCATAATTCTGTGCAGACGGAAGCAAGTGCCGACGCTGTTCGTTAGCTGCGCTTCGGTCGTGTTTTTAACGGATGTAAATTATACGTGTGCTCAAATTCTGAATTGTGGTGAATCAAGTAAATGGAGAAAGTGCTTCATTCTCCACAATGAACGGACGTGGAATAAGAGCATGGATTCTGAGTGTATGCCCAGCCGTAACACTCCGACCGCTCGTCTATTTCCGTTTCCAGTAAGTCATTAGGCGGAAGAGCGAAGAAGCCGTTGCTTCCCTCGTCCGTTCAGATGGAGATGGACAAGAGTCGTAATTAAAGCACTCTTTCGTCCTTCCGTCCATCCGTCTGTCCATCTGGGATGCAGCATCTACTAGTGTTGCTGCCATCCATGCTTTCGGATGCATTGATGGTCACCAGAGGCTTATTGCTTCGGGCTTGGTAGCATAGGATGCCAGATTTATTTTACTGCATGGCTGCAAATTCTGTGGGAGACTGCACTTTGGCTGTCTTTGCGGAGACAGACCCTACTCATGGCAGACATGAACATGTATTGAACAATCAGTACGGAGGTCAAGGTCACACCCTTCTTTATATATATATATATATATATTCTGTGTGTATATATATATATATATTCTGTGTGTATATATATATATATATATATATATATATAAATGCCTATATTATGCACCTATGTATATGCATACATATATATGTACTTTATTACACCCAAAGGCATAGAAAATTATATGATGCAATAGCGCATGTGACACACTGTTGGGAAAAGAACGTGCGGAGAAAAGTTTCTAATATTGCCAGTGAAATTTGATTTGAAATTGAAGGGAACACCGAGGTTAAGATTGCAGACAGAATGTTCACAAACTAACACCATTAAATGTCTTTCAGAAAAATTTGATGTTGAATGAGCTACTTGCCAAAGGAATATGCTGTGGTGTTTATTGATTATGTATTGCAAGTCCAATCTACCAATGACATTATTTGAAGCTTTTTGCAGACTCCCATGTTTTGAAGCCAAATAACTATACAGTTGTAAGCAGAGAAAGGTCGTCTAACGGTTCTAGGACGTTTGGTCAACGGACGATTGGTCAACGGACGATTGGTCACGGACGATTGGTCAACGGACGATTGGTCAAGCGGACTGTTCGTCAAGGGGACTGTTGATCAAGGGTCCTTTCGTCAAGAGGACGGTTGATCAAAAATGTAAAATTTCGATGTTAGAGACGCTTTTAAAATATGCCAGTTCTCTTATCAGTACAAACCACTGATGAGAGAAATCGACGACCACTAATTATCCCTAGACAGACGTGACCAATTAAGCCATTACAAAACCAGGCATCTTTACATGCACAGCAATGAAGACTTCGCAAAGCGTAGCCCATACACAAATAAAAGAAATATGGAGTGATACGATATACGTGAATTTTGGACGCTTTAAAATATGTCAGTTCTCTTATCAGTACAAACAACTGCACTGGCACAGATATACGATAACCCTTTGAAATGGACGACCACTAATTATCCATAGACAGACGAACCGACCGATATTTTGATCAACCGTCCTCTTGACGAAAGGACCCTTGATCAACAGTCCCCTTGACGAACAGTCCGCTTGACCAATCGTCCTTTGACCAATCGTCCGTGATCAACCGTCCGTTGACCAACCGTCCTTTGACCAAACGTCCGCATACCCGTCTAACAGTCTCCACGTACTGAAGGTCACTTGTTTCCCCTTAGTTACTCACCAAACCAAAATATTTTATTGATGGAATTTGGGTTACAGTTACAGAATTAGCCAATTTACCTATTGCAGTAGGAATCTGACGTATTGAGCTGCAGATCTATATAGCAATGAGCATAAATCAAACATCCCGATAACAGAGGGACCAAGTAGCAGCATATCATCAACATAGAGTAGACAGCCAATGAATAACAAATTTATGTGACAGTTCACGTCGTGTTGACGCAGTTGCACAATGAAATGTTTATGAAACAGAGAGGGTGATAAAACACTACCCTGCCTCACAACAGAAACCATAGAAAAGCAGTATAAAAAGCAAATGCCCAACACATTTTAAATAGCGTTTTTAATACCAGTTTTCAGGACCGGTATACTATGGCAAGTGGTGTGTCGCTCATAACAACGAATCAACCAGTTTGCTATGCACATTGCTGTCAGAAGCTTTTCTAATATCCAAGGCAGACTTGATTGCAAAATGCCCCTTCTTAAGATATGTTCAACAGTTTTTCTCCGAGCAAAAAGCATCTAAAATATCGTCATTTAGAAAGCCGCTGAATGAAATAGTTTTAGAGAGATTACAACAAAATATTTTGATTTGGTAATTCCCAAAATTCAGATGGGCATTTGTTTAGAAAATGCTCGTACAGCTCATCATTATGCTGATTTTCAAAGTCCGTGTTTGTAAAGATCTGATTGCTAGATTATATTTCAATTTAGCTGAACATTTGTGGCAATGCATCATGCCAAACATTGGCCAGTCAGGAGATATGCAAATACTGCATCAACAACTAGCAGTCTCTTTTAAGTTATCAAGTTCTTTAGTCCAATATGACTTCAAAGGATTCATTGGTAGTCTAATTACAGAATTAAGGGAGGCATTATGTAGTGATAAGATCAACAAAGTGTACAATTTGTACAAAGGAAAAGGCTGTACTGGCCAATATTTAGTTGGGCCTTTAGAGCCTTTTTAATCTTCATTCTATGTTTTAACAAGTATTTTCAAAAGTTCTGATCATCATTGGTATTGGGCTATTGCTGAAATGCTTGGAACTGTTTAGTGTGAAATATCAGCAAAAGGAGACATTGTGATGGTTAACATCAGAGTAATATGAAAAGTATGTTTTTGCAATTTTATGTACATTGTTATGCCATAACAGAGAAGGATATCAGACAAGGTGTTCTTATACATTCATAGACTAAAATAAATTTTAAATGGTAAGTCTTTGCACCATTGTCTGGCACCTTGTTAGCGCAATAGAAGTTCTGTTCCTGGCTGCCATATATCAACACTGTCATGCTTGGCCCATTCTGTTGGCAAAATCTTCCCCTTGACATTCGAACTGTCCCTTTAAGTTCTGCTGAAGTTTCTTTTTCTAGCTATGTTAAGATGAACCAGTTCTGATCCCATATAGGCAGCCGTGTTCATAGCGTTTTTGAGGGGTGCTTTATAAAAGTCCGGATACGTACATACTTACACACAAGTTACTAAGTTATAATTAATAATTAATTTGAAGATGGTTTGTGTTTTGTTCTCAGCTGAACAAGAAGTTCAAGTCTTCAGAGGCAACAAGAGTGTTGGAAATCACTTTCATCAGATTCACATAGAAGATAATTTTGCTCTCATTGGAGCAAGGTAGGTTAAAGAGGTTGTCTTATTAGATGTCAGAAGCCAGTGCTGCTTTAATGATGACCTGGGTTTCAGCACCTGACATAAAATGACTGGAATGCGGTTTGGATCGCCAGACTGATGGATTGCTGTAAAGCAGATTCAGTTCTGGGGGGGAGGAGTTTTATCTGTAATAACAAAGAAATGGAATACATGGATTACATGCATCAGGTCCATTAAGCCAATGTGGTTGGCAGCAGCCAAGATTTTAATTGTTAAAACCTCTCACTTGTCATCTGTCACTGAGCTGAAATTGAGCGTAATTTATTTGTAGAGGCTTATAGATTTATTTCTTGGGGATCAATTTGACTAGATCATAACTAACTAACATCTTGAAATGCCTTTCTTTGGCACCAGTTAATTGAACCTGTGGCTTCTGGGGTAGCAGTCAAGAATGGCAACCACTAGAACAATATATCATCCCTGTTATTAATACTATGCTGCTGATGACTATTTACTCTTGTGGTTGCTTGCAGTTATCATGCTCTTCGTCTAGTTTCTAACGAAATCATAAATTTCTGCCTTTTTTATCAGGTTTTAGCATTGTATTATTATTTCTATTGTTTCTTTAATCTGTTTGCATTGCTTTGTACTCTTGATATTTTGTGCTTTTATTATATTATTTTACAACATGCGTTACAATTGTTGTTCAGTCATGTGTACAAGCTTGTTCATTAAAAAAGTTGAAGAGAGAGTTGCTTGGGTTGGTTTGGGTCTGTCATGATAACTTTGGCTGTGTGTTTTACTAGATCTTAATTGATGGCATTTGTCTTTCATAGGAACTTTGTGTATAATGTCAGCTTGGTGACCTTCACAGAATCCAGGGTAAGAACTGCCTTTGACTTTGAGTGTTAAATACCTGCTAATTAATTAAACCCTGACATGGTTGGTTTAGTGAGTTCCTTGTGTTTGTTTTCCAGCTCCACCTGGGATTCTTGTCTGAAGCCCATGGCACATGACTAACACTTGGATTCATTCCTGTTTGATTGGAATCAGCCTCCTCTGTCTGCTGTCATTTGTATCAGTTGCAAATCCCAGGCCTTAAAGATAATAGAAGCGTTTGGCTTAGACGGCTGCACACCCTAAGGGCATGCAGGCAGAATAGCAAGCAAGACATGGTATACATGACCAGGCCAGAAACGCTTCACTACATACAGATAACTTACTTATAATAGAGGAGGTATAGATTACCAGCCAACACCTCTAGGCTCACAAACCGGTGCTCTAAGTTTTTATCAGTAATGTAACATAGAGTTGTGGAAATTCACACTTAGAACTCTTCTTATTAATGTAATGCACGTTTGTGGAAAGTGGAAAGTAATGTAATGTACAGATGTGGAAATTCTCACTGCCACATGATATAAGGTATTCATTTCGTAAATCAGTAAATTAGTGCAGCCTTCAAGCTATTACTCAGAAATGCTCTAGCCTAGTCTTAATAAAAGAGATCAATTTCAAGCATTGACGAAAGGTATGTGGAGCATCCATAGTCAGTAGACACAGCAAAACAAGGATTATTCTCACAGCTGGACAAAATCAAGTTTTAAAGAGGAAATTTGCATCAGTATCAGTAGGAGGTGTTAATTATATGTAACATTAGTAATATGTCTAGAAATGTCATGCCATCACAGCCTGTTGCTTAAAGATTGGGGTATGCATTCACAGTTTGAGGCACAGCACCATTGATTTAATTAAGACAGGGCTTCTGAATCAGGTGGTGCCCTACGCTTAGCTTCACAGCATTGTTAAGAAATTGTCAAGTTTGCAGTTGCAATTATAGGGAGCTGAATGAGATGAGACGATTCGAAATATTAAAATTTGATAGATAAAGTGTCTAGTTGGGCAGAACGTGCTTGTTGAGACAGTGCAAGAGAGTGACCACATTTTAAAAGAAATTGGTGTAGAGAACGTTCTCAATGTACACATGCACAGTTTGCTCACAGTTCATGTTCTCTGTATTTGCAAAGAGCTCTCTTCTCTGATTAAATTCAGTTTGATTTCAGTTTCTTAGCTGATGAAATGTCTGCCTTTTGCATTTAATGCTTCGGTGCAGTTACTGCATTGCTGTAGTTTAGGATCGGTGCAGTTACTGCATTGCTGTAGTTTAGGATCGGTGCAGTTACTGCATTGCTGTAGTTTAGGATCGGTGCAGTTACTGCATTGCTGTAGTTTAGGATCGGTGCAGTTACTGCATTGCTGTAGTTTAGGATCGGTGCAGTTACTGCATTGCTGTAGTTTAGGATCGGTTTTTGTTAACTGTGATGTTTTAGATCTACATTTTTAATGTATCATTTATTTTGTACAAGAATTTGCTGCTTTTCTCAAGCAAGTTTTACTCAACTGGCTTTTCCATTCTTCCCAATGCTATTCTAATGGATTGGTGATTTGGTTATTCCTGACTTTCGCAAATGAAAGTCCAATCTACTTTCTTGTATAGACGTCCAAGGCCTATCTCTTCCGCCTGTGTATGTAATCTAATTTAGTTGGTCCAACTGCGTTGATTCAGTTGAGATTGTCGGTCACTTTATCAAGACAAAGGAGAGAATTCACGACCCACTGTGGTCAGTTAGGAGTTACTTTCAGCTATCACTGTAACGAGAAGTAATGGCCGACGCAGGACACCTGCTTATCTGTTGCAGCCTGTAATCCTTAATGGCACCTGATCCGGTTGGCTTTGCCACCAAACAGACGTCTTTTCCGCTGTGAGATGGATTCTTTCGCGGAATCCGTTGTCATGAAATGGTATCGATTTGCAGATGTTAGTTAATCCCATGTGGCTTTGTTAGGTGACTCCACGGTGCAATGTGCCTTGCATTTAGATTGACGCATGAACACACCGAGCAACAAATTCTTAGATCACGGCCATTTGTTTTCGTTGGCGGGTGAGATTATTGCGTCACATCAGCTGTGCAATTCTTCGGAGATGTTCGGTGGCTAGGAAGAAACATTCTCATTGTTTATGCCTGCTTTCTTCTTTCAAATCACATTACATCATGCGAAAATGCAATTAAGATATTGAGTCAGGCAATATGCTACATGTGCATCATAGGGAGATTGATGCAGCCTGGGGACCATGGGAATTGTTGTTAATGAAGGCTGTAAAATTTATGATTACCACACATTTTCTTAATACAGTTTCTTCCTTGTATGGACTCTGCTGTGATTTGTAATGGTCACACACTAAGCTGTTCCTGTGTTGCACATACATAAAGTGCTTTGAGCTTTATACCGTCCTTTATGGCATAGCTATCAGCTTTGTTTTTCGCTGATGACCATCGTTCTGATAAGTGACAATCCCTCTGTAATGACAAACCAGGGACGTGCAAATTGTTAAGCTGAGCATGGATCTAGCACTGAGTGAAGTCTGGGACCTACAGACATGCCATTGCCACTTGGACAGAAATACTGCCATAGGATCTAGACTGAGACTATTGCTCAGACTGACTTTTGTGGCAGCAGTATCAGTCTAGATTTTGATGCATTGTTCTTTGAAGTCATCTCCTAGCAAGTAAACGCTCAGCTATCAGGCTTAGAAACTGTGAGGTCCAGCATAAAGAGCAGGTCTAAATATTGCCTCTGTTACTCAGATTGACTGTCATTACCTATTAGTTAGCTTTTGCGTCATTATTGTACCAAGAGGATACTCAAATGTGATAATACATATTCAGAAAGTTAATGAAGTTTAGTGAAAAGTCTTCTTGCAGTTCTGCTCCATGTTGACAATTTTGCAGCCAGTGCAGCTCCATTTATGTCTTTATCACCACAGTTCACACATTTGTCTGCTTGCACTTGGACTACCGCAACTCTCTCCTAATGGGTTTCCCTAAGCAGCGTGTCTGCCCACTTCATTCTGTTCTAAATTTCTTCTGCTAGGCTCATTACTCGACTCCTGCTTTGCCCATATATCTGCTTACATGCTTGATGTCCTGCACTGGCTCCCTATTGCCACATGCATCCGATATAAGATCCTCCTCCTTGTCTCAAAATCTCAGCAGGTCACTGCCCAAAAATATCTCTCGATCTATATGCAAAAGCCGCTAGATATCTGCATCTTCTCTCTTGTTGTGTTCTGCTAATCGACTTGATCTTTTTGTTCCTAAGACTAAAACTGCCTTAGCCCAGCACCAGGAGTTTACTTTTGTGGGTCCTACGATCTGGAATGACCTTCCCCACCTGCTCAGGGCCAAACTATTGACTGGCGTTTCTTCATCCGTCTTGCGTTCCATAAAGACATTTCTGTTTCTCCTGGGCTTCTGTGCTCAGAGCGCCTCTGAATAGTTAGTTATTCTGTGAGAGGCGCTTTATAAATTTCTAGATATATACGATACTATTTATCTAATAGTAAAAGTGCCAAAGAGTGAAGGACAACATGGAAAGTGAAGGATATTAACTGGATATTTAAAAATGGGATAGAGTAATTTCCACTCAATAATTTATAACTGTCATTTATAACATGGGGAAATGAGGTACAGTAAAAAAAACACAGGGCTTCACGATGAGTTTAATCGCATTCTGGCAAAAAATTACTGAAATTTGTCAACTATTTTTGCAAGCCGTCAGGAGAAGCTGCCAAAGGTATACACAGAGGGTCTCTGAAACTGAAAGGATATGGACTTGTGAAATAACAAGCTCAATGAAAACAAACTTGTCAGTTGATGGACAGCCATCATGGCAGGAGAGAAAGAAAAATTCTGTTGTTGCCACGAAAGTTTAGGCTTATGGAGAACGTGAAACACTAGAAACAAGACATCGAGCAAAATAGGCTGTTTAAAAGACATCATTCTCTGGCTAGTGACAGTGGAGAGATAGTCTAAGAAATTGAAAAGCAAATAAACAAGAGAATGTAGGCAATAAAAGCCCTCAGTTGTTGAGAAACATGGTCGTGGAAGAAGATCTCCGGAGTTTATCGGCATTTAAGACAAGTGCATCTGCAAGAATCAGAAGAGTGCAAAGCAATTGTAGAAGCATGGCAAATGATGAAAGATCCTAACCTGACTGTAGATAAACCCCAAGTGTCAAACCAAAGTACTGTGCAGTGAGAAAGTTTAAAAATAAATAGAAGGCAAAAAAAATCGTGTATTTCAGTTCTTAAGGCTTATAAAGACTTAATGATGTTGTGCCTCCTATAAATTGTTAAATGTTCAGTTATTATGCTCCACTAACTGATTAGTTAAATCATTAGTTAAATCACTAAATGATTAGTTAAGGATTAGTTAATAATGACTAAGAACATTCCAGAGCATGAAGCAATTAGACTAGCATCTCCGATCATAAAAAGAACTGGGCATCACAAGACTGGTTCAGGTTGTTACTGAATGACATTTAGTCACTTGGTGCTTGAATATAAGCAGAAAAAATGTTTCCAAATGACTCAACTGATAGGCTTTGAAGATTGCTTTTAGTACCCTGCACTATGTCAGTGTAATGCTCTGAGAATCAGTTAAATTGAAACAGATTTGACTCGGGTAGTTCCATCATTTTGGTCCTTTGAAATTTTGCCAGAACTCGATTGGTCCTTTGTGTGTGCTTTACTGGCCTTCTACACAGTTCAGGATTCTAATTGTGATGGTAGCCTTCGATCGGATGCATGTTTTTGTAGAAATTACACATTATTCATATTGACAAAAACTATGTTATATGCATTGTTCATATTACAGCTCAGTGATTATGCAACTATTATCAATTGTCAAAGATTTGCAGAAAAGCAAAATATTTGCTATGAAATAAATACACTGTTTTACGTTAATGCACTTGTTAAAGATTATGTCATTCACTGGCTATAAAACATTAGTATTCTAGTATTCAGCTCTAGAAGATTTTTTTAAGTGGGCATATCTTTTTATGTATTTGACAGCGACTTACTTGGTATTCTGATCTGGTCGACGTTCAGATGTGCATGTTGAAACAGAAGACAGCGGTGAGTCGTGGTCGCCGCTCAGAGTTAAACATTGTTCTGACCACTTATGGAATAACTTATTTCTACAATAGTAGGTTACTCAGCAAGATAAGTTTATTTTTCTGAGGGTACTAGGTTCAAATCCAGACTAACTGATGTTCGTCATTTGTTTTTAGTTTGTAACTTACCAAGACTGCAAAGTTGTTTGACCTTGACCTTGAATTGCTTGTCCTATGACCTCAGTACAAAGAATAAGAAGCCCATGCTAGTTCTTTGTTGTTGTTTAGGTAGCACAGTAGCTTATTGCTAAAGAATTTAATAAAGTGTTGCTGTGTAATTGTATGATTGTCGATATGTATTGATCATAATGTACTCTGTAAGATTAGCTTCATTTCTCTTTACAGCATAATTGAGGTCTGATTCAAACCCTTTGTGATAGTATAATTCAGAGCACAATGAATATGCATTAGCTTCTTTCTTGTTTTAAGAACTTTAAAAGCTGATGCATATTCATTGTGCTCTGCATTATACTACCACAAAGGGGCTTTATTTAAAGTATGTATTGTAGAGCACAATGAATACAGGCACTTGATGGCCTTGCTTTGAAGCACATTTGTGCATAGTTTTGATTCTGAGCTTGATAACTTTGTGCAGGAAGAATGTCAGAATTACATTCGTGTGATCTTAAGAGAGGGTAAAGACAGGCACTTGATTTGTGGCACCAATGCGTTCCGGCCATTGTGTCGTATCTATTCACCTGTACAGGTAAGTTGCCATTCAGTTCCAGTTACTTTCTGACTGCCAAATTGGCAGAAGAAATTACTTTATACAGATTTAATGTATCTTGAACTGACTGAGTGGCTTTGTAACTATACACACATTGAAATTATTATTACTATTACTATTATTATTAATTATTATTGTTGTTTATTATTATTATTATTATCAGCACCATTATTATTACTGTTATTGTTGTTGAATCTGAGCATCTAAAATGAACACTAAGTGCAGACAATAGAACAGGCTGCTAATTGTTGTCAGGGTCTGTGTGAGCCTTGTTTGGTTTGGCAGACTATATGAATTGTTGCAGTAAAGTCTAGTGCATCAAACCAATGAGGCATAAACAAACTGGTGCTGAGCCATAAATCACTGTTCATAACTGCTGCTGATGGTGGTAGGGACTGCAGGAAGGGATGGGGTTTTGAGGAAATACGATCCAGTGGACCAGAAATTGAGACAGATTGGTTTTTTAGCCCCAGTTTTATTATGGTTTTATCTGGCGCATTGTTTGCAGATGGCTTAACTGTTGTAGAAGGATACCAGTTTAAAAGGATTTATCTGAAATTTGTTTTGCTGTGATTCATCAATGTTTTTATTTGCATTTCTAATCAAGCAATTGATCATTTTGTCAGGATACTGGTCACTGTGTTTCCAGTAGCCATGTTGAGTAATCCGTGGATGATTTTGAATAGAATGTCAAATTAGGTTTGTGGCTGATGACAAGGTTTTGTGTGATGAAGCATAGTTTGCAATGTGTAGTAGTATTCATGGGAACATGTGCTCAGCAGATGAAATCTCTTGGAGATATGAAACCACTTGTAATGATCTCAGGACTTCATCTGTGAGCCTTTGTTCTGTTAATTTACCAGAATCAGGAGTTGACCTGATCTAGGTCATGTGTATGGTGTAGCGTAAGTGAACATTTATAAACCATCATAAGTACATCTTGCCATTCAAGTTCAAGTCAAATATAAGAAGTTAAACATGTGGAGAGTTATAGCTGCTTCAGACTGATTGCCCTTTCCCTTATCAATTAAAGTTGACAGACTACTGTCTAGCAATAAAACTTGCTCAGGAAAACAACCTTTTAAATCTCCACTTAGAACAATTCTGTCATCCTGCTTCCTCTCATTGACAAACTTTGCTTTGACAAAAAATACTTGAAGCATATAATTGCCTTGTCTTATCTTTACTTAACTTGTCTTACCCACTGACCTCTGTATAGCAACAGAAAGGTCAACCCTTTGTCTAAAGTTTACCTTACGCGAACAGGCCAAATGATGTACAGGCCAATTTCAGGTTTTTCAGACCTGGCCTACTATATGGGAGCCCATGCCTTACCTACGGTAACCTTGACCAGATACATATTTTAAGCCTTTTGCTATAGTTTTTAATACACCAGGTCATCATTGTCTTTGGGAGTCTTGCCAAGTACTTGTTATTGTAAACTTGTTCAAATTTATATAGCACCTCTTAGGAAAACTTCTGAGAAGTGTCCCTAACCCAACAATACAAGACTACGATTGAATAAATGAATAGTTTGAATAGAATGGTCTTCAGTCGCTGGTGAGATTCAGGCAGAGAATGGCCAGAAAGCTGATATCACAGGTTCCTAACGAACGGTGTGTTCCAAACTGAAGGACCAACCGTAGCAAAACTGAATTATGGAAATACAAGACATGTATGGGAACAACCGTGTCACATTGCATTGCAGGATGAAGAGACCTGCTGCCAGTTCCACATTATAATATTTCCACATTGCCTTGTACACGTAATGAGCTCCTATTGTAAAGCTGAATTAAATTTTAGATCCATGTTGCTGACCATTGTTATATCAGAAATCCTGTTACAATGACACATATCATAAGGAGGTTCCCATGCATTTGCTTTACTCTGAATTACTTTACATTACTTTAACTTACCTATCTAACCTATCCTATCATGTATTGTGTGGTAGATATATGTGTAGCATATCGGTTAAGCTAAGCTGAAAATTGTGTGTTCAGTTTGAAAAACCAGGTTGTCTGTGGTCATACGATGACGTCGTTGGTTCCTCGTACTGTGAGGAATGGGGAGTGGCACGTTGCCCCTATGACCCCGTGCACAACAGCTCCGCAGTTTCTGCAGGTAACCAACTCAAGAACTGATATCTTGATTTTAAGATTATAACAGATTAGAGCTGTACCGATATGGCTTTTTGCCGATTATTCCGATACCGTGTATAGCCGATTATTGCAATAGCCGACACCGCGTACGAAACCGATTATTGTTTTTAGTGAAAATGTTCGGTTACCAAACATAAACCTATTAGTACTATAACTACTATTACAATGCATTATGCAAGCATGTGTTTTGCTGCTTGCGCTTGCCATGATAAAAATTAGCAAAACTTCTCGTGATTTGAATTTTAAATTTTTTTAAAGTTTATGAAGACTTGGGTGGGCCGGATAAAGAGTTGGGGCGGAATAAAAAGTGTTGGCGGTCCGAATCTGGCAAGCGGGTCGTAGTTTGTTCACCCCTGTGTAAACTGTATAATACGTCCTGGCCATGGTTTCTACGATGCCGACTAAGTAGTGCAATGCTAGATATAAATCAATAATAAGAAACAAAACATACGATATTGTGCTTATTATTATTTTTTTAACGATTACTGTGCCAAAAATGTAAATTGTGAAATAATTTGCATCGGCACCGATACTTTTTGCCGATACTGATTACGCTGATTCCTCTAATAATTAATCGATCCGATTACGAATGCTCCCGATGCATCGGTACAGCTCTGTAACAGATCCTTACAAAATCAGTGCAATTCAGAATTCTGCTAACGTTGTGCTAGTGATAATTATACTTGAAATAGATAAAGAAGTCTCTCCTTATCTGTTTAGAGTGGTTTGATGGATGATGCCAATAGGTTAAGGTTATTTATACTTGATGTAAGTTAAGATTGTACATGTTCCTGAATGAGACCGTGTATGCTGAATGCAATTGTTTGATTCTGAAGGACATTGATAAACGCAAAGGCTCTGACACTGAACGTGCCATTAGCAAAAGGTCTCGATTAAAGCAACTAATAATGCTCATAATTAATGACGGTTGACATATGTTTGCCTATATGTTAGGCTTGAGCTTTCACTGAATAATGATTAGTTTGCTTAATGATGTCTGATAGCTGATTGTCAATGAGTTGGCCTTTAACCTCTTTGTTTAGAGTTCAAATTCTGGTTGACCCCAAGTCAGGTTTTTGTTGTGTTGTATCACATAATGTCATCACTTCAGACAAATAGGTGCTTTGAGAACCAGTCCTGATAATTACAATTGTATCTGTTAGAGAACAGCCGCACAATGCCACTTAAGAGCTTTTCAGAAGAACTCGGTACATGCCCATCAGTCAGGTAGAAACAGATATGACGACTTTAGTGTTTGAGAAATGGATTATGTGATCAGCAGTAAGGACAGAGTGAAATTCAGTGGCAAGACAGTTCCAGAAGGATCTATATAGTCCAGTGAGGGAGAAGCTGCAACGTGCGTGGCACTGCATGCATGTGTTGACATGAGGCAGTGGGTTGATCCGATAGCCAGAAGGTGACTGGCCACACACCCTTGCTGACACTTTGTACCCATGGCTGCCTCTCAGGGTTAGGGGTTAGTTTAAGAGACTGCTCTTCTTGCCTAATAAAGTCTTTATCTTTACCAGTTTCTAATGCACGGGTGTATTGCAAGTGAGGCATTGTGTTGCCTTTTGAAGTAATAAGACACATCTGTCCAGTTGCAAGCCATGGTGAATATATTTTGACACCAGACAGTTTAAGTATGTCTGGTCTGAGTAAATATTACTGTTAAGAGTGTATGTTTTCTTACTAAAGTGGTTACTGTATGCATTGCCTTCTAATCACAGTTTTGAATATGGCTGTTGCTTGAAAAAGGTGAAATTTCTTCCCTCAGGTGATCGTCTGTTTTTTGCAACTGTTGCTGACGTGAGCGCACGTGATTCACTCATCTTCAGCAGTTCACTGAGAACTGAGCAGCATGACTCACAATGGCTTAATGGTAAGTTGCAAACACAAAAACTCTGTTTGCTGAACTCTCCAATCTGATCTCATGACTGCTGTAGTACCATCATAATAATGCACGAGGCATAGGTTGATAGTTGTTTCAGGTGAAACCATCGTAAAGAATTGTTACCCAATTCAACAGATCAGGGAAACCAAGAGCCTTGCTGCGGTGGGTAAGCAAATCAAAACAGATGAGCCTTAAATCTAGACCTGAATAATATTAAAGAACTGACTGAATGCACACAACTGGGCATTGAACTCGGACCAGTCACTCCCAGTGAACGTCTGAGAGTCCATTAAGTGCAAGGCAGTGTTTGAGGCAGTGAGGCAGTGTTTGTTGATCAAGTGCAGTGCTTTGTAGTATGAGGTTGAGCAGGGAGCAGAGATAGGTTGGTTAATTAAATGTTATACCTTGTGAAGTCTCTTTGAAAAGGTTGTTTACCTCTAGGTTCAAGGATAATGATTTTAGATTTTGATGCGCTTGGCTGCACATGAGCAGTTTTATGTCTAGCCAGGTGAATCCCGAGATGGGGTGAAATAAGCCCTTGGCTGATTTTATGACACCTAGTGAGCTTAGGGCATTCTGAATAAATGCCCATTAAATAGAATCGCTCGTGGATGTGAACTAACATTGCCTCAGAGAACTTGCCAAATACTTACAGTTATGTGCTTGGCTTATTAAATGCATTTCAGAATCTAACGGCAGCCATGAATTTTGAAAGTAATGGAACTGTTTAGTGCAATTGTACTGTATCATTGACTGTTTTGGTTTGTTTTATTATATCTTGATTGTTAAGCTTTCAAATGTAAGAATGATTCAAATATATTATGCTGATGAAAAGCTAATTTTTCCTCTTGGATGTGGCCAATGTTTCTTGTTATGCCTTAAAAATTATTTCTGCTTCTAACTCAATTTACTGTATGGTTATTGTGAAATGAAATAACATGAAAGTAGTAAATTTTGTTATTATTTAATCTGTTCATAAGACAAGTTATGATTGCCTGACCTTGTTAATGTATTTTAAAATACACTGTGTATTATTTTTGTGTGGTTAGTAAGAGGTTCTATACAGACATCCAGATACAATACATGTATGCACATAAATCTTCTGTTTTTCAATGAAGAGTATTTCTTTGCATCGACAGATCCCAACTTTGTGAGTTCCTATGAATTTGGTGACAAGGTTTACTTTTTCTTCCGAGAGATGGCCGTTGAACACATCAACTGTGGCAAGGTTACTACGCCTCATATATTCATCTGGCTTCTCTATCGATCTGACATTTACCAGCTTTACGTACGCATATACTCACACGCACACGCACAGGCACAGGCACACTGACAGACAGATAAACAGACAAAGACACAAGGTGCTATGGCCTATTGTCATGCACATCTGGGTCAACTAGCTGATGTAAAAGAAAATTCCCAAGAAACTGAATGTCACAGGTTGCTGCTGTTGTTAATAATATTGCTTGTTTGTGTTTGAAAAGTGATGTTATATTAACTCCACACTCACAAGGGATGAATTTCAGTTCTACAAAAGACTGTGCTTTATTCTTCTGGAGCACATAATATAAAATTATGTGGTAGTTTTTCAATATTTTGTGTTCTTGTGACAATATCCTGAAGGTTGTTGTACAGATATTTTATGACTACATCAGGTGACACTGTAAACTACAGAATGACAAAATATTACTGAAATTGTTTTCAAGTCTTTTTAATGTTTACTTTTCATAATGCAGCAATCTTAATAAGTCTTACAAGATGCCATGGAAATGATGTTGATATTTCATTTAAATATAAAAACTAAAATGCAAGATTCAGTATTATGATAGTTTACTAAAGCTTTCAAATGATTAGATGAGTTACTTGTCAGCATGAATTCCGTAATCTAAGCAACCAAGTGTATTTAAAATGTTTGTGATCAAGTTGATTTGCCATAATTCCCTTGCAAGTACATTTATGCTTTTCTACAATACTTAACATATCACTGATAATTTTATTCGATACCTTTGCAGTTTTATCCTATGAATTCCAGGAAGTTTTCTACCTTCTAAGGTCTAGTTGTTTATTGTAGGCGGTTTTCTCTCGCGTTGCAAGAGTTTGTTCAAATGACCGAGGTGGGGAACGAGTGTTACGCAACACGTGGACATCGTTCTTTAAAGCACGACTCAACTGTTCTATTCCAGGGGAATTCCCATTCTACTTTGATGAAATACGTAAGTCAAATGTTCTTTTTCTATTTGAAAGCGCTGTTTATCTATTAGGAAAATGTGTTTTTGTGATTCATTTCAAAATCATTTATCGTAAATGCAACTATTCTCAGATTGTAGTGTTGAACCTAGTTTTCAGCTTCCTGTCTGTGCTTTGCACTGTTTTTTTGCCATATTTACTATTAGTTTAAGCTGTTTGTGGATGATATTGACAAGTACATTAAGTATATGTTAAAGAGAATAACTGAGGTGGATGAGGTAACAAAAGGAGACATTATTGCAGAACTTTGCTTCGTATGTACTCTCCCAATTAAAAAGATCAATGGACAGATGACAAAACTCACATAGAGCAGGTCGAGCGATGGACAGAGCACTTTGAGAATATTTTGAATTGTCTGGATCGAAGAGTACAACTTAGAGTTTTTCACTCAGAAGGTGAAGTTGAAGAGTTTGAAATTGAGGCCATCAATAAAGAAGAGATACAAGTTTAGTGTGAAAACTGGAAAGGCTGTGGGAAATGATGGAAATGATTAAATATGATAAATAAGACAGCTGACAAAGCTGTGCAACAACAGATGGCATGATTATGTGCATTGGGTGTGGAAGTTAAGCATAGGAATAGCTTCAATCACTGGTAAAGTTGAGTGACATGATGTTATATTTTATGTGTAAACAAGACCTGTTATGTAGGTCTACGAATTGTTTTGTAGCTGTGAATTCATAAATAAAAATACAGAAAAGCAAAGAAGGGAAAATTATTACATACTGACAGAAGAATAAAAATGGGGAAGAATGTGTGGAAAAGACAGGAACAGAGGTACAAGATCATTTTACAGGGTACTGAGAACAACCAGGACACAAACAAATTCCAGTTGAACAAATATGCAAAATAACAAATGGAAAACTAAAAAAAAAAAATAGACTAGAAACTATGAAATGGTAAATATGAAGAAGAATAAATAAAATTTTTCAAGAAGATCAATTAGAAATTATGCAGAAGAACAAGTAGAAACCACAGAGAACAACAAATGGAGGAAGAATGAATAGAAATTATGAAGTAGAACGAAGGTACACTAGGATGAAGAACTGGTGGAAATAAAAAAGCGAATAGAAACCACGAATTACTACTCATGGTTTCTATTCGCTTTTTTATTTCCACCAGTTCAGATATAAACCACAAAATAGAATTAATAGAAATTTACGAAGATGAATAGACTATGGAAACTATTATGTATAATGAATAGAAAATAAGAAGATGGAAGAATAAACCTATGAAGAATGAATAGGAACGACCCTTGGAATAAATGGATGAAAAAAAAGGCAGAATGAATAGAAATGTTAATAGTGGAAGAATATAGAAAGAATAAAACAAAAGAAGCAACCCTTAAGAATTAAGAAAGGAATATAAGAAGAAATTTCCATCATGTTAACAGCCCATTATGCAAACGATGTCGCTAAACCCTGGGACTCATCGTAGTTGAGTATCTAAAGTTTTGAAATTAAGTAATTAATTGTGACAAAAAGTTGACAATCAGTTACCGTTTTTTTTCAAGGTAAAGCTAAGACGTGGCTGAATAGTTTTAATTTTCAAAGAAGGAACATTAGAAAAAGGATTGATAAATGGCAGAGCATCTGTTTTTATAGAATCAACATCAGAACTTGAAGCTGGAAATGTGTTTCCAACGCTTATCTTGAACGACCGTGTGCCAATGGTATATGGAGTCTTCACAACACCGAGGTGAGACTCAGAGCCCAGCTGATGGTTACCTTAGATTAAATTCCTTCTCTGTGCTCCTGCAACTCCTCCCCCTCAATGCTATCATGCTCCATTTTTCGTCCTCTTTTCTTGCTTCTTTCTTGTCACTTAAACATTTGCCAAATCAAGTTTCATTTCTTCCAATCTAGCTTTTTTAACACAATTTGCTGTGTGCTAATTGTGAAATAAAATATTATCCATTCACCTGATGACATTCACACTTTTCGCTCCTTTTACATCTCAGAAATAAGACATTTGAACAAATAAATATGCATAATTTCAAAATCTGTTTTTGGTCTGTTTTCCAGAAGCTTTATTAACATATCGTAAGAAATATGCAGCAAATACAAAATGAGTTGTTACGGTTTCAGTTAAACTGTAATATTATTGTAAATAAATATTTTGTCTCTCTCATACTTTGTGTCTTACGTTGATGTTGTTGATGATTGGTCGATTTTGTGTTTCAGAAACAGCTTGCGTGGTTCCGCAATTTGCGCATTCAGGTTCTCTGACATTATTGCAACGTTCGAAGGTCCATTCAAAGAACAAAAAACAGCATACTCCAACTGGCTTCCAGTGCGTGAATCTGACGTTCCTAGCCCACATCCTGCCAAGGTATGATTTCTTTCAGCTTCTCTTAACCACCAGAACTAATTCCATTAAATTGTATTTCAGATTAAATCCTTAATAATACCATTCAGCTGAAATTATGCCATAATCTTGACTGGCACAAATAATACTGAAAACATCTCTTGCTCAGATGTCCAGGTCCGTTAAATTATTCTTTTCTTGTGCCTTATCAATGTTGCAGCGTGTACTTGTTTACGCATCAGAGTTTATGTGCCATTCTGGTTAACATGAAGTGGTGTTATGTCCCCGAAAGCTATTAACTTAAAATGCCAGATTTATTACCGTGCCATAAAAGATCTGCAGCATAGCACTATATATTTTCTTTTAAAGCATTAATCCCTTTATGCTGGTGGCCTGGTTAATATGCTGTATGATAAGGCATGTCTTTGAGGACTTTGCATTAATGAATGCACAAATTGTGGAACCACACATGGTGTTTCTCTGTTTCTGATATAAGCAAAAATAATAATCTCAAGGCGTTGCTTTGATACTACTTTTTATTCTTATGATTTCATATGCAAATAACTGCTGATGGAACCTGTTTTAATTTATTCGTGTTTGTTTCTGGTGCAGTCTTGCCTCAATGACACATCAACCTTATCTGACCAGACGTTGAACTTCATCAAATGGCATCCACTGATGGACAGAGCTGTGCCTGCGTTTGGTGGACAACCAATCATTATTCAGTCCAGCTTCAAGTGAGTCCCCCAATCCAAGGGGAGTAGACAGTCATGATCACTACCACACAGGCAGCTCAACTCTTTCTTAGATGAAAAAACACTGAAAAATCTATGTTGCACAACAGTGTAAATAAATGATTCTCAGTTGTCCAATTGTGTGGACTACTGAGGTTAGCATTTCTAAAAATCTGGATATCTCCTTGTCATAGTTGATTACTCCGTTACAATGACAGTGGGAATATTTCGAAATTATTTGGGAATTAATGATTGATGCTACAGAAATGATTCTGTTAAGATAATTTTTGTCTTCAGCTAAACTGGGCATTGCTTTTGTTTCAGCTACAGCTTCACGCAGGTGGCTGTTGATTGGCAGGTGTATGCTGCAGACCACCGCTATTATGATGTTCTCTTTATTGGAACAGGTAACCTATTGGCAAATTGCTTAAATTATTAATCAGTGATGTATAGAGGCTTTTCTTTGATGCATAGCTCCATGGTCATTCTTACTTGTACCTTCTCTGCCTTCATTTTATTGAAGTCTTTAAACGATATTTTGTTTGATTGTGAATTGTTGTTGGTGTTTTTCGACAGTGCTGCCAGAAGGTTCCTTGAGGTGGTTCTGTATGAATGTGTGTTACATTACATTACACTGCATTATGCACTTTGGTATAGGATGTAATATCATGACCCAGATCTAGCTATTGTAACTGTTTTGATTGATTTATAAATTTCATAATTTTATATTTTTGAGTGATTCATAAATTTCACAGTACCTGGTGACTCGTGTATTATGGCTGTGAGGGTTTTAGGTTTAATTTTGTTGTTCAGTGTTCTAAGCTGTTTTGTTCATTCTTCTGAGGCAGTTTGCTCACTGTCTGCTTTCAGATGATGGTCGAGTGCTTAAGGTCATCAATCGGGGCAGAGGTCAACGCATGGAAACAGAAGTCATAGAAATACTGACAGTTTTTCCTGACGGAGAACCAATTATCAGTCTCAAGGTCTTTGGGAATGTATCCAAACAACTCAAGAAGCTGATTGTGTTGTCACGGAATGAGATACGATCCATTCCACTGCACAGGTGTCAGCTAAAGACAACTTGCAGGTTCGTCCAAAGGACAACTTCCTTGATGTTTCTTGAAAACTGATGGTGTTTGACAAATGTTCATCATTCCGTCATTATTTTCAGCTGCTAATTTTTAAGTAGTTATGGATTCCATTCCTCAGTTCCAGTACGCAGTATGATATCTATTGACTACCAAACAACAATTCGTCAATACAGACTGTTATTCAGCCATGTACTCAAAGTTTCCTTCAGTCATGGAAACTGATAGGTCAGGACGAATCAGTATAGGGTAGCTGTACTGAAATATAAACATTCAAATTCAGTTCATTGTAAATATGTGATGTGTTACCTAAGTTGTCTTTCATGTATTTGGATTACCTGTGATGTGAGATTGGGGTTCATATTCTCGTTAGGACAGAAGGATATTTCAAAACGTTTAGCTGTACGCATTTATTAAGTACCACGATGTAATGATTGCATCAATCAATGGTTCTGAGCAATTGTGAGTGAAGGACTTGATCGAGGTCCCTGCTCAGTAACCATCTCAGGTGAGGCTTGAGCCTGTACTTTCCATGTTACAAGATGAGTGCTGTAACCAATTGGCTACCACGTTCCACAGTAGTGCGTCAACTTTGCGTTGTCAGTAGGAAGATTAAGTGGCGAGGTAGAGAGCTCTGGCTACTTGCCTTCACATAGCAAGGCTGCAAAAGTGAAGTTGCGAACACTTCATGCTCATCACTCCCAGGAGTTAACTTAAGGGACTGGGTACATCATTGCTGTAGTCAGGATATGATAAAGCAGGGGTTCCCAACCTTTTCTGTGCCCTGGAGCCCTATGAAATGTTTGATTAATGTTTGCACCCCCTACAAACATAATATCACATTTGAAGATAAATAAGTCAAATTTTTGTTTTTTGAACCACATACACTGTGAGTGAACAAACTGAACTCAAAAATAAGTTTTTAACTCGGTGCATAGACAAGCGTTAACTGTTACCAGATAGTTTTTACATACGTACAGTACAGTAATAACATACTTTCCCTCTTTGTCGCACCCCCTGAAATGCCATCTCGCACCACCTGGGGGTGCGGGCACCCCAGGTTGGGAACCCTGCGATAAAGTGTCTTGTTTATCAGTTTACTATGAACATCTTTTAATTTATTTTCAGTGCGTGTGTAGCTCTGAAAGATCCATATTGTTCCTGGCTGAACAATGAGTGCATGAACTCTGATCTTGGGTAAGTTTTGCAAAGGTTTACTTTAAGATGTTAGCCATGATCGGTATTCAGCAGTTAGTTTGACTTGAAATCAGCTTTCCTTGCAACACTATGCAAACTTACCTTTATCATCAGTGCAGTGTGCCTGACATGTAATTCTGAGCAAGGATTTAGGCATTTTGTCTACAAGTTTGGCTGAGTTAAGAATGGGATGGAGCTGCTACAACAGTACTGGAACTGTGGTTTGCCAAAGAGATGGGACTGCACTATGAAGAGGTTACTGCAATACTTTTAATTTGATTCATCGGTCAAATTTTGATAAATATTGAATTAAGCTTGGATTGATTATTGAAGACAATTATAAATATAGTATATGGTATATGGATATAGAAACTATGTGGTCTAGTCTGATTTTCTGTTATCTTTCTATTTTGTCATGTAATGCTGGATGTTATTACTTGTAAGTTCCATGATAAGTAAGTGTTGTTACCATTTCAGTATTGTTAGATATAATGCATTGTGTAAACATTTATCAACTTAGTAAATTTCTGTACTGCGCATCGTGTTCCTTTCTTGTTCATCCAAATTATTTCATGGCATGCTCTTTAAAGGTTTCAGTATGACAGCTGTCAGTCATTAGTGTTGATTTGATTGACAGGTTGCAGAGCATTGAGACTGGTCGTCATGCTAGATGCCCACAAACAGAAGTCATCTCTGAATCGGCTGCTGATGGTAAGGATGCTAACAGAGCTTGCTTACTAGTAGATGACCGTTTTTTGTAGTGATCTGGTTTATCTGATGGAAGAAGTGCTATACATATTTATGATTACAATTACAAAATTACAGTTACTATTATGGCAGTTAGTGTCTTTGTTTATGCGATCATTGTTTGCGTGGTAGAATTTGTGCTATGTGTTGTGCTTCACGCTTCTACATGATGGTAATATTTTTCACAAGCTTTCAGTAGACATTACTAAAGCCAAAACTATGCACTGTGCTGAATGCTTAAAATTGATCAGAGGCGGCCTTCGACAGTTTTTTGCCAAAGGCTGCTAATGGCAAGCCGCAAGGACAAAAATGCCGCTCCTTACTAAACACATATATTTCCATTTAATTTCTTATTAACTAATTACATTATTTTTATTTTGCCGGAATTTGCCGCCCCTTGAGAAATGCTGCCCTATGCAGCCGCCTATATCGCCTATACCTAAAGCCGGCACTGAAATTGATTACCATACAGCACTTGTTCAAAGCAACATAGTCCTAATGGAAAGGAAGCAATCAGTTTTTAGTACTTCGAAAGATGGATTTCTAGATGCCTGAGGTACAACAAAATTGGCACGCTAAACCTTCAACATTGGCAGAAATATTTAATTCCTTAATTCAGTATTAAGAAATACAGATTAATTTCTTTCTTAGATTTATTGGACTTGTAAATGGCTTTGGTCATGATCTTTTTTAGTTGCTGGATTAGATGCATATTGATATGCGTAGACTGAATAATTTATTATTAATTTTGAACTGATTGCTTTGATTTTGCGTATCAATTGATTACTGCCAAGGGGTAATAAATATGTTTACATTAATTAATGCTCATGGCTTAAATGCATTAAGTCTGCCTAACTGAATTAACTGAAATTACTCGACGGTGTAGTGAATTTAATTAAAGGAAGCACTTCCATCTAAGGTGTTGGCCACATCGGTTATAGTTAATGTCTTGGAATATTGACAGGATCCTTGGCAACTTCCACTCTTCCATATCAACCTGGTTGTATTCCATGTCCTTGTGCTGCTGCGTCAATACCAGAGGGCGGTCAAACCACTGCTTCATCAGGTTTGTGTCAATTGTTTCCAGTTGACAGCAGCAAAGGAAAATAATTTATCTTCATATATTATTGGAAAATAGTTCCATTGCTGCTTATCGGAAATTCCAAGGCTGTTTCATTTTCAGAGCCCATGCATGCACATGGATCTGTTGTTGTCTTTCTGAGTTCTTGAGAGTCTGAACCAAGTGCAGCACACATACAGCCAGCTGAACAAGTCTACCGATTCTCCGAGCAAGCATACTCATAACCTATTACTGAGGACTTTTTGATGCTTACATTGCTCTGAACTCATAACACAACTTCAAGTCATGAGATAGTTTTCGTCCTTTGCCGAATCTTCTGAATAATGCAGTTTGATTTTTTAAATACTCCAGACGGCTACGTTCATTGGAACCAGAGTGGGCCTGCACTGTGCCATTGCTGGAAACTGGTGGCCCAGTGTGAGCCCAATGTGGGCCCAACAAGTCAGAGACTTTATTCCATGCATTCAGTGTTCATTATTATCGGTCATTGATTTTAGCAAAATCAATTTTGTAAAGGGTACCAGCTACTACAAACTCCTGTTTTTAAACAACGCTTAAAACATTGAAAGACTCGAGCTCTTTGTCCGAAAATCTCTTTGCAATGTGAATAAAATCGTACAAGTGATGTAAGTACAATATAATCCTATTTGCAGAGGCATTTGAGGTGTTTTGGAATGAGAGCACTCAACCAGCACCGCTCCCCTCAGAGCGACTTATAGTCACTGAGCTGACTAGCATACCTCAAGTCGCTTTTGAGGAAGTCCGAGGTTGGCTATGAAAACATTTCTTTGTCTAACGTACATTGAGCAGAAATGTAACTAACCTATAACAAAGACGACTGCAACAAATGCTTGCTCACACTCGTGTAACAAGAACATGCATGCATGATGCGAAGCAGGAGCTCACACAGCACAGCAGTAGTTGCATGATCAGAAAACTGCATGATGATAATAGCAAACTGCCATGATGAAACATCAAATGTATGTGCTTGCATGCATTGCTGTGGCTTTACAACTCTTTACGTAGTGTGTTACGTCTTAAAACAGACGAATTCATCTCTACTAATCTGTTTCCATTATGAACAGTGCATGGTACCTATTTTTTTAAAACATCTTTTCACTTCTTTCCTGTATTAAGCCTTTTACGGGTTTATGATTTGTGTGATGGTTAGTGGTTGTGGGTTTGACTCCATATAACGACTCTGGGCAAGTTGTTTACATACATGTGTCTCTGTAACCAAGAAGTGTAATTGGGTGCTGGCACAAGCTGGGAAGTAAATGGCAAGTCCAACAATGCACTCACCTTGTGTCTATGACCTTAGGATTCTTCCACTGCCGTATCAAGAGCCTACAGGAAAGATATTAGTGCCTGTTTTAATGATGAGCGTGTACTAAAATGCATGGAAAACTAATCCCTCTCATCGTTAATGGAATAAGTCCCGTTATGGGACAAGGACCTTTCTTTTAATAGTTAATGTGATGACACAAAATCTGATTTATTATGCTGACTGTGTCGTGTGAGACATTTGATGAACCTTGTCAACCTAACATGCAACAACTACCAGGTATTAATTGTTTCATTGTGCACTTTCCATGCTTTAAGACGTGAAGATGAAACTGGCTTTGAATTGATTTTCACTTCATCGGGAAGTGGAACGACTTTCGGCCTTAATCTCACTAACTTTTATACATCTTAAATCAGACAATCTTATCATTTACATCAGCACATCTTGAATCTGAATAAATCTTAAGTATGGTAGATAATATGTCAATAACATGAAGCTAGCAATTTGTGTACCTCCTTGCAACTGTAACTACTGTAAGATCAGACATTTCTTGAGTGCTATTTAAAAGCTAAGTGCAGAGTATCAACTTATTCACAAAGCAGTTATGATTTATTTGAAGCTTTACATCTTGCTAGGACATCAGTGCTAGCACTGATTTTTAAGTGTATAAAATCCAGATTTCATTGCTTAAGTTTGTTGAACAGCCCCTATAGACAGGGCTGTAGTGGTAAAATTAGAGGTGAGTACACGCTACCGGTTAGTTTTCCAAAACAAGTTAGAGGTGAGTATACGCTACAGTATTTTGTGAGTATACGCTATAGTATTTTAATATAAATGGATAAAAATATTTTGTGAGGTAAGTATACGGTCTCTAGAGGTGAGTATACGCTGTATACCCGCGTATACCCTCGATTACAGCCCTGCCTATAGATTGTCTCTATGTCATCAGAAGCTTATTAACACTTTAACGATGCATTGTTTTCCAGTCACTTCTAGTGCACGCTCATGGTTAAAGTGTTGAGCATCCAGACTTATTACGAACATTTTAACCTACACATACACTTTTGGAATATTTCATAGAGCACGTTCAACAAGAGAACCCAGTCCTCGTGCCTTTCATTAATTCTTTCTGACTGTTTATATATATGTTTTGTTTAAACTGTTTTCTAATGGTTTCTAACTGACAATACCATCAGTGGGTGTAATAGCATGGCATTAATAATCATGTCTGTGTTGTTGCTTTCATCAGTTGTCCGATAGAATATTTAACGCGGCCTAATTGTAACACTCCTTACAGCATAAATGACAGATAATTGCTCTTAAATGTTTAAATTGTTTTGAATTATCTTAAATTTGTATGAATCAATTTCCAATGGTTTGATTTTGTTGCAAAGAGCATGACTAAAATCATTTATTAATAGTGTTTATCCATAAATCAAATGAGCCGTATGTTATGACTTGAAGTAATTTTAAGCAGAAAGTAATCGTATTCATTTTTCTGTGTTCATAGTTATTATAATAAGTACAAAAGATTTCTTGATAAACAATTGTTTCACAGAGTCTGCATTACATGGTCCTACTTTCATATTTCTGAAGTGTAAATAGAATTTGGAGGTAAAGTCTCTGCATATACATGTAGTATAGTGCTTCTTCCATGCCCAATTTTTTAGCTTTATCGTCAACCTCGTAGCAGTTTCAGATGTCACCAGCCTTCTGATGACTCAAGTTACACATCAGACCAATGCACATGAAAACAAACCACATTCCAATCTCAACCACAAATTATTTTAATTTAAATAGTTAGTGTTAATTAACAGAATTTTCTTGATTTCAGTTTTAGAGCCTTGTCCAGAGAAAGTTGGAGCCACAACTGCGAATCATTCGTCCTCATCTCTGGCCTTGGCAGCCATCCTGTCGATCATCTTTTCACTGTCTGCTGGTATTGCCATTGGTTATTTCATCGGTGTCAGACGAATCTCTTCCATCTATCGACTGCAAAACCGAGACAATAGCAGTCTCTCGTTCAACTGCAAGACTGAAAAGGTGCAGAATCAGTACGAAATTGACGATACGCCGCTTCACAGTTGCACCGAACAATGCAGCGCACTTGGAAACGGAAAGCAGTGCAATCTATATGCCCCACGAAATGACCGGAAAGAGAACAATGTAAACGGCGTCAATCATCTGTCTTCTATAGATCGACAAAAAACGAGAATAGTCTATCTATAGCCTGGGACTATGATATCGTTGGTGATATCATCTCTACCATCTGGCATTATCTTCCATTAAATAGAGCCAGTAGAAGCCATATGGTTATGGCTATATCCAAAATGTGTGGCTATAAGCAGTTCAGATATTTGTGGCTGTTCATGGCTCGTTCGAACCACTGGACAGATAGCAGGTAGTTGGCATTTGTTGTAGCCTGTTCAACTGATGATGGTTATTTACAGTTGAGCCAGTATGCTATATGGCCATTTCAGCCATCACTGGCTAAAACAATGTCAGCTCTAGCTGGCCATAGGAAATTTATTGACAGAGTTACAGCCTAGTGAGGTGGCTCTGCAGTGTCTAGGCCAGTTCTGGCTTTTCCAACATCCATGCCTACACATCTATGAAGGCCACACTTGTTGGATGAACGCCATCTTTCATGGTTGAGCCAGGCTGCGAGTTTTAAATCGACCATCAGCTGACCGTTTGAGACCGTTCTGGTTAGACGTTAGTTGACTGTTGTCGCCGTTTTTTGGTGCTGTGCGTTTTAAACATTTTCTAAGTATTAAATTAAATTAATTAATTGACTGTGACTGTTGTTTGTACAGAAATCATTACAATTCTCAAAACATCTGGAATGCTAGGCTGCTACTCATCTGTGTATAGGAATTAAATGTTGTGTGAATATATTAATACGATGGAGATTTCAAGACAAGTAATTGAATTGTGGAGTTGTGTGAAAGAGACTACAAACGTTGCCATCGATTTGCTGTATTTATTTAATGCATTTTGTAAAGTTTTGTAAAGTTGTGGTTACCTCTACTGACTAGATCAACATATCAGTATGGGTGTTAATCTCTTAACACTTTAACGATGAATATGCACTAACATATATGGAAAACTAATCCCTCTCATCGTTAAAGGGTTAAAATGGTGTTTAATGAAACACTATTAAGTTGGCTATGGAAGCAAAGTATCAATTTAAAAAAACAAACCACTTTAAGCTACATCAGCCATGTTGGATTCATTTTATAAGAATATCTGTTTTAAAAGCATGCAAGTTTTGGCAGTTTTCACCAAAATGGAGTCACTATAGGAGATTTATTGTTATCAGATTTAAAGCACATTGAACAATTTATCCTATGCTCGATTCACTTCACTGTTTGACCTTATTTGAACATAGCGTTATGCTAATATTGCTTCTGTGACGATTGTTTGTGCTTCAAGAAGGCAAGTCCGTTCCAGTGAATGACCCAATAGAGAGCCTTATACCTGTGCCTGTTGTGTGTGCAGCAGAACTGGATTTCGAAAACTGACAGCTCTACTATTTGGTTATGCCCTCATTGTTGCCAAATTTTATTCTGTAAATATGCTGGAAGTAATGAAGACAATTGCATTGCAGTTTTGAGTTGTGGATATTTGTGGCATTGTTTATGTTTTTCTTTAACTGTACCTTTGCAAGCTATCAGTTCCAGGCATCTGGGTTATCATAGAAGACTGTTGCTAAGCACGGTAGTACCGTTTTTTGTCATGTCTCGATTTTGTATTGTTTTATAGTTCAATAAATGCTGTATATTGCAAGCAAACAGGATCAGTGTGTACAGTAGGCAGAATTAAACAGATAATTGTTCATTTCAGTGGAAAACTATTTAAAGCTTGTAATTTACCAGGGATTCCTGGTGTCAATGACTTCTGAAATTCTGAAACGATTGAGCCTTGAACTTCAAGCCTGATCCACAGCGCAGTGCAACTCAATATATGACACGTCACCTCCGAGTGTTTGTGTATTATTAAATTAAACAGTTAACTGGCAAAATACTGTGTTGTGTTGACATGTAGTGTCTACACACAAAAGGTCATTCATAACAATTCCAATTTGAAACCGTCAACAGAGCTCATGACCATTTCCATTCGATCCCTGTTCTGATTCAACAATTTGCAATCCACAGTAGGCCCTATACAGTATGCTATTTAAGGCCCCCATTTACGAACCATGCCAGTCCGAGATTTGAATCTCTGAAATAAGCCATCAGGAGACAAACGTAGAGCTTTTTCTGTCTGGCATGTAGTAGAGGATTTTTAGCAGAAAAAACATTAATCGACTCAACAAATTAGCAGGAAGTAGAGACTTGGCACAGTTGTTAAGTAAGCCATACTGATGAAAATATCAAAAGTCCCCATAAATCCAGGCTGTGGAAAAGCCGCCATCTTGGAAAATGGCGGCCTAAATACGGATTTTCGACAATAACTTCAGAACCGTCACAGCTACTAAAATATACAAAAGAGCATAAATACTCTTCATTAAAAGGGGAACATTTCTTGTATGTAACGTTTTTTTGTAGAATTAAAAATAAAAAAGTTACATAGGATTAAAAGAAATAATTCTGTATTTCAGTGTGATGTATACGAAGTGCAAATAAGTTTTATGGCTTTTTAGCAGAAAAGCATGACTCGACTCAACAAATTAGCAGGAAGTGGAGACTTGGCACAGTTGTTAAGTAAGGCCTACTGCAGACAAAAATATCAAATGTCCCCTTAAATCCAAGCCGCCATCTTGGAAAATGGCGGCCTAAATACCGTTTTACGGTAATAACTCCAGAGCCATCACAGCTACTAAAGCATACCAAAGAACAAAAATAATCCTCAGAATCTGCTTTTGTGTTTGCTTGTTTTCAGATAAATTATGATTCACAATGAAATCCTCAAAATGTGACATAATCCCCAGGAGTCCAGGACGTAATTCCCGGACATATAGCCTAGTCCCCGGACATAATCCCCCGAACATAATCCTGGACAAAATCCCCGATTTGGGGTAGGACATAATCCCCCGGACAAAATTCCCCTCAATTGGTTAAGGTTGAGGTGGTTATATCCTAGCCTGGAAGATTATGTCCGGGGATTATTGTATTGTGTTTATTGTATTGTATTTACGAATTTATAAAACGCCTGTCGCAGTACAACCTAAGCAGAGTCACTCCCAGTGCGAGGAACTCCGTGAGAAAAGAAAAGTCCGGGTCCGAGAGACCAAGAGGTCATGTCGCTCTAAAGAACGGAGAGGACGACCAGAGGCAGCCGAAAGAGGTCGACAGATAACATCATAGAGATAACGAGGAGCATGACCTTGGAACGTTCGAGAGGTAAGGAACAGGATTTTAAACTGGATACGCGCAGTAAGCGGCAGCCAATGTAAGTGCTCAGACGTAAACGTCGAGATATGAGAGTAGCGTGGAAGGCGGGCAATCAGGCGTCCGGGGGATTATGTCAGTACACCGATGAGGTATACACGAGGTATTCGTGGAAAGAGGACTTAAGACTGTAATTCAAGCAAGCAAAAATAGGATGATAAGATATTTGAAGGATTAGAAGAAAAAGAGTAGCCTACCAGACACTTGGTCTTCGACCAAAATTTCTTTCAGCTCACTCAAACTATACTGGCACTCATCGTTAGTGTCAATATATTCCAAAATCTTTTTGAAAGTTGATGAAGCAACAGAATCTCCTGGACGGCCTGCTGAATCTTTCGGTTGAACGCGCTTAAATCTGCTGTAGAAGTCAAAATGATAACAGTCGACCTACTGCTACTAGATATTTGAAGGATTAGAAGAAAAAGAGTAGCCTGGATTTATGTATTTGCAACACGAAAGTAAACTTCATGTCCCCAGTCCCCACTCATCACTGCGTTGTTCACAAATTGTAATAATTTTTTCAACGTAATTGAAGGTTAGCCACATTATGCACGGTGAGGCATTTTTTGGGGAAGTCTTCAGGGAAACATGCTTTCTCTCCGCAGATTAAACAGTCCTCTCGAAGGTCGATTCTCTTAGTTTCTGACCTAAGCACTGGACATGTAAGAGAAGTTGATGGCTGTGATAGTTTTCCACTTGCTATGGCTATGCTATTCTTCTTTGTTTAGTTTCTCCGACATGTTTTGTGCAATGGTACTCTTTCTAGTCCTTCAAATACCTTGTATTTATCATCCCCTCTATCTTTGCTCGCTTGAATGACAGTCTTAAAGTCCCATTTCCACGAATACCTTGCCTCCCTCATCAATTTCTGCTACACATATTGAGCATTTCATTGTGAATCATAATTTATCTGAAAACACAAAAGCAGATTCTGAAGATTATTTTTGCTCTTTGGTATGCTTTAGTAGCTGTGATGGTTCTGGAGTTATTACCGTAAAATGGTATTTAGGCCGCCATTTTCCAAGATGGCGGCTTGGATTTAAGGGGACATTTGATATTTTTGTCTGCAGTAGGCCTTACTTAACAACTGTGCCAAGTGTCCACTTCCTGCTAATTTGTTGAGTTGAGTAATGCTTTTCTGCTAAAAAGCCATAAAACCTATTTGCACTTTGTATGTTGCACTGAAATGCAGAATTATATTTATTTAATACTATGCAACTTTTTTATTTTTAAACCTACAAAGAAACGTTACATACAAGAAATGTTCCTCTTTTAATGAAGAGTATTTGAGCTCTTTTGTATATTTTAGTAGCTGTGACGGTTCTGAAGTTATTGTCGAAAATCCGTATTTAGGCCGCCATTTTCCAAGATGGCGGCTTTTCCACAGCCTGGATTTATGGGGACTTTGATATTTTCATCAGTATGGCTTACTTAACAACTGTGCCAAGTCTCTACTTCCTGCTAATTAGTTGAGTCGAATTTCTTATAATTCCTCCACTAATGGGTGGATTACAAGAAATAGTCGTGCGGTTTCTTGCTTACTGTAGTGCATTGTCTTAGAGAAATCTTGTTACATACTGAAAAGTTTAAAATGTACAAGTTGAATTTGTTTATTCATAGTTTCTCAGTCACGGCTGGCTTTTAAAGTCTAAGATCAGGTTGGATTTAGGATCAAGATCAAGACACAACAAGAATGGAATGTGCTTGTCATTGAAATATTTGCTTCTTCTAACAATAATGTCACCCTATTAAATGACAAGAACCTATTATATAGGTCATAATCTCCACACTTCTGAAGTGCCACTCAAAGGCCAAGCGCAGGGGGCTGGTCAGCCTATTCTTACTTATTTATATATGCATTACTTATTTACTTACTTATTTTATAACTTTTACTATGCTTTATTACTTCTGTGTTTTATAATCAATGCTTCTAGCTGTTGTCCCATTGTGCATTTGCTAATGGCGTAATAAAGAATATACTTCCTTTCTTTACTTACTTATTCATGAGCACGAGGATTCCTTGCACTAATGATAATCAGCCTGTTTATATATCTGCAAGCAAGAGCGTTAACAATTAAAGTTTCTGAGAAATGGACCGAGCATAGGCGTATACTCTGGGGGCAGCCAGGGCATGTGCCCCCAATAATTGAGGGGCATTGCCCCATCAAGAGGAGAATTTCTTGAAATGTTAACATTATGTTTCAATAAAAATTATAGACAAACTTCGTCAAAAACAAAAAACAGAGATAAGGAACTGAAATACTATCAGAAATTCATAATGAAAACAGATTTATTCATATCTTCAATATGAAACAAATTTTCATGCAAACAAAACACACCCACTTCATACGTATTACTTAACACCGGAAGTGCACATGATGTCATCGCTTTTCACTCTGAGCCTCACTGATTGTCCATCCCCCAATATTTTGGACAAGTTTACGCTACTGGGACAGAGGACCTTTGGCGGAGCTAGAAGTTTGAAAGGGGCCTAATTACCAAGATTGTGCCCAGAAGCAAAGGTTTTGGCGACTGCTCCGTGATATATTGAAATATAGCAATATAGTCATTTTGCTTAATCACATATTAGGCACCAAAGTGTCTGCTTGTAGGGCTATAGGCATCTCTGCTCCACATTTTTGAGTGGGGGCATGACCCGTGGTTAAAGTGGTTTGGGTGAGCAGTGGGAACGCCAAACAAAAGTTTCATTGGAACGCACGCTTGAGCAGTGGGAACGCAAGCAAAGAATTTCAAGAGCAGTGGGCACGCCGTTCCCACCGTTCCCACTCCACTTTAACCCCTGGGCATGACTCCAGGGCATAATAATAATAATAATAATAATATTTATTCTTTAATTAAGCGCCTGCAAACGCACTGCGCTGTACATGTACATGTTATGCGATAAATCTTAACTACTAACAGAACAGACAGCCTGCAATACACGGCGCAAATTGCAGCATGACTTTGGTCTAGAAAGTGTGAGGTACCAAATTTTGCATTGTTTCAGCTTGACAACTGTTAAATCATAACGGCATCGTTTGTACTACAAGCATAGCAATAATAATAATAGGCTTAATAATGATGATGATGATGATGATAATAGCAACAACAATAATAACAACTAGAGTGACGATGGTGGTGATCAGACTGATGATAATGCTCGGTAGTTGTTTTGAATCTTGAGGGCTTCTTCAGATAAAATAATTGGCAAAAACAATGGGTATGTAGTGTGGGGTACGGATACCCCTCGTACCCCCCTAAATTATGCTTAAGCATGACACCTCGGCCCTCCTCTCTGTACCGATCACACTGCCTGCGGGTATGGGGTGAAACTGTAGAAATCAAGTCTGTTTCCAGGAAGGTGGGTCCAAGAGTAGAAGTCTGCAACGTTATTTTAGACAAGAAGTCACTTGTCTGCTTACCTGACTTGGTGAAATTGTCCTAATTGAAAGAGGATGGATGAACAACTGAATTCGTTTGTTTGAAATCAAGATTGGCACTCTATCAAGTTATCAACATGACCTTACCACCTGAGGTCAGAAGGAACTGACAGTGTAATTGGACAATGCAGATTGGCTTGCATGTTCCAGCGCGGCATTTTGACAAGCTGTCAAAAGAGGCTTGATAATAATTAATAGAGCGATCGACCGATAGAACCCGTATGGAAACTGTCGGTTCTTGCCTCATCTGTTTATTAACTTCAACAGTGACGTCACAAACAGGAACGATGGAGAGCGACACAGAGAGAGATTCAGCAGTGACGTCACAAACAGAAACAATACAGAGCGGCAGAAGGAGATAGAGCAGACACGTCACAAACGGGCACGATAGATGGCGACACAGAGAGATGGAGTAGTGACGTTTCAAACCGGAAAGATAGATGGCGACACAGTCAGATACAACACTGTCGTAACGTACAGGAAAGATAGAAGCCGAAGGATTAAAGTGAAAACCTTAAACTGAATCCGAGCAGAAAGGGGAAGTGACGTCACAAACAGGGAAGATAGAGGGCGACACAGAGATACAGCAGTGACGTCGCAAGAGGAAAGATAGAGGGCGTCAGAGAGATAACAGTGACTTCACAAACAGGAACGATACAGGGCGGCACAGAGAGATACAGCAATGACGCCACAAACAGGACAGATAAATAACGACACAGAGAGATGCACCAGTGACGTAAGAAACAAGAAATATAGAGGGTGACACACAGAGATACAGCAGTGCAGTAACGTACAATCAATACAGAGGGCGACACAGAGAGATACAGCAGTGACGTTACAAACAGGACAAATAGAGGGCGACACAGTTAGATACAGCAGTGACTTCACCAACGGGAAAGATAGAGAGTGACACAGAGAGATAGAGCAGTGACGTCACAAACAAGAAACAATAGATGGCGATAGGCAGAGATAGAGCCTTGATTTCACAAACAGGAAAGATAGAGAGCAACATACAGTGATTCTGTAGTGATGTCACAAACAGAAAAGATAGAGGGCGACGAGAGAGAGAGCAGTTACGTCACATACAGAAAAGAGAGGGTGATGCAGAAAGTTATAGCAGTTACGTCACAAACGGGAAATATAAAAGGCGACGGAGAGAGATACTGCAGTGACGTCACAAAAAGAAAAGAGAGAGCGACAGAGAGAGAGAGAGAAAAAAAGTGACGTCACAAACAGGAGCGAAAGAGTGCGACACAGAGAGATAGAGCAATGACGTAACAAACAGAAAAAATAGAGGCCGACACAGTCAGATACAGGCTCATACAGCACTGTCGTAACATACAGGAAAGATAAAAGGCGACACAGAGAGAGTAAAGACGTAGCAAACAGAAAAGAGAGAGGGCGCGCGACACAGAGAGATACAACAGTGACGTCGCAAACAGCAAATACATAGGGCGACAGAGAGAGATAGAGCAATGACGATTCAGCATTGATGTCACAAACAGGAAAGATCGAAGGCGACATGCAGAGATACGGCAGTGACGTCACAAACAGTTAAGATAGAGGGCCACAGAGGGATAGTGCAATGTCGTCACAAACGGGAACGATAGAGGGCGACACATAGAGGTTGACACACAGCAGTGACCTCACAAACAAAAAAGATAAAGCACGACAGAGAGAGAGATACTCCAGTGACGTCACAAGCATGGAACGTAGAGGGTGACTCAGGGAGATAGAGTAGTGACGTCACAACCAGGAAAGATAGAGAGCGACTGAGAGAGATAGAGCAGTGACTTCACAAACAGGAAAGACAGAGGGCGACTGACAGGGACGTATCTAGCGTTGGGCTTGGGGGGGCTTAAGCCCCCCCAAACGAAGTTGAAGCCCCCCCAAACAAGTCAAGCCGTTGTATGCTTACGGCTAAAATTCGTATGAACACTGTATAAATGCTGCCATGTTCAAGGCTTAAGCCCCCCCAAACGAGAAAGGCTAGTTACGTGCCTGGCGACTGAGAAAGGTAGGGCAGTGACTATGCATACAGTAAAGATAGAGGGCGACAGAGAGGGTGAACTATTAAGACTGAAATTTTGCGAAAACAGCTTAATTCTGCTGCAATATGGTTCTTCCTACATGTTTTCAATCTGCCGTGCTCACCACGCGCAGCCTTGTTGACCTTCTTGCAGAGGCAGACCGACACTAGGACGGTATGTCACTAGAACGATATGTCCATCGCCTGCTGGTGTGCCGTGACCCAACACGGCGAGCATTAGAGAAAATTATTTTGGCGAAACTTCTGCGCATGTCATCGACCACGTCGGCGTTGATCGACTTCTGCGTCATTCGGCGGATTATGTTGTCTAAATGAGGAATTTGCTCAGTAATTTCGCACATGTTGGAGTTTACTGGTGCTGGGTTTGCGTACCGGACGTATTCGTCGGTGTTGCCAAGGATTTTGTGCGTTTAGAAGGTATTTTGTTCGCAAGTCGCCTACGTGACTGCATGGTCCCATTCTTTTGAAGTGTAGGCCCTATTCAATTCTGGAAATACGGACCGTGTACGCCTCCTTTAGCCGGCTAAGCCGGGTGTTTGTGTCTCGGCGGAAGATGACCGACGCTGGTACGTCTTTGGAGTGACGTGGACCGTTAGTCACTGGAGGCGCTTCATTATGGGTCCCATCGAATGTTCAGGGGTATGCTGGCAGTGTAATGACAGACGCAAGGGTGGATACAGAGTGCAGTACGGCTGCCGTGTCTCCTCCAGTACTTAGTGGGAGGCAGATGTCACTGAGCGCCTAATTAAGGGGTTAGCCTATTCACTGAGGACATACACAAAAGGGATACATACTAGGGGTCAGCCGGAAATCGCCTCGGACATTTGCCTTGGCCGAATATCCCGTTTTTCGGCTCTATTCGCCTCAGCAAATACTGTACACACAAATAGCTGCTTGTCTGATTCACATGCCGGAATTTGTAGGCTCATAATACCAGCTTTGAGCTTCATCTTGCATAGACCTATTAAAAACTCAATCTAATATAACTCTGTTCCATGGTGTGTTTTGTCGGCGTGTGTTTATTTTATAAAGAATAAACGAATATCATCATCATCATCATCATCGTCGTCGTCGTCGTCGTCGTCGTCGTCGTCGTCGTCGTCGTCATCGTCGTCGTCGTCGTCGTCGTCATCATCATCATCATCATCATCATCATCATCATCTGATTCATCATCTGATTCATCATCTGATTCATCATCTGATTCATCATCTGATTCATCTTCATCAATCAGAAGACATTGCTGCAGGAATTTGTAAGTAAATTGGTCCGTTTAAAGCCGTTAAACTGGTTCGTTTTCAACTGGCTCTTTTCATTTCGTTTGACGTTGAATTACGTCACCATTTGTAAACAGTGACGTCGTTGGTCGTAAATATTGATTATTTGAAAGCGGTCAGTAACAGTGCGCATAACGGAAAAGTGGACTTCATGAGTGAGTGACATTTTTGCTTGTTTATTATTATAATACTAGATGTTTGCCCGTCCTAAGACGGTTTAAAAAGAATTTGAAAACTACATCTTAGCTACGAGTGACAGCTGGTTCTGCTACTGTACTGCTCCGATCATTTGATGCAATGTCAAGATACACTCGTTACGAGTATTATCTTGACATTGCACCGGAGCAGCAGCAGAACTGAGTTGAACTTGATGAATAAAGAAATTATTATTATTATTATTACAAGTGTATTTATTGCAGTCAGCACCGAAATAATAGAGCAATTTTGTTAAGATGACAGCTTAAAATGCTACCATTACAGTTTGGAAATTCAACAATTCAAAAAATTGAGGAGGGACACATCCCCACCCAAACCCCTTCCCTTGGTCGGCACTGCGCGCCTCGGCGACGGGCGCTATATATAGTTTGTCACCCACTCCCAGAAGAGGCGGACTAGATTAAACACTGCTCGCAAGATCAGACGAGGAGCAAAATCCAGGCTTTAGTGTTTCGCTGTAGTGCAGACGCCCGCAAAGGCCTGGGGAAGGGAAGGGTAATGCGAAATGCGAAATGTGGACAGGGGAAGGAGTCCAACGTAGGTCAATTTCTGCGGACGTTCTTTATGGGCGATCACCCTAAGGAGGTCGGAGAGGAAAGAGCGGGGAAGACATGCAACTGGGGGTCATCACTTACTCTGCGACATGTGAAAGGTTGAAGGTCTTAAAGGAAGTTTTGGGGACTTCAAAGTAGTCTTCAGTCCCGAATGTCTCGGTGACTAAATAACGGTTCGTTTCTAATGTATACTATATATGCATCAGTGGATCAACGGACTGTCTACCTCACTGTCTTCTGTCTCCTTACTGTCTGTCTGTCTGTCTGTCTGTCTGTCTGTCTGTCTCCTGTCTGTCTGTCTGTCTGTCTGTCTGTCTGTCTGTCTGTCTGTCTGTCTGTCTGTCTGTCTGTCTGTCTGTCTGTCTGTCTGTCTGTCTGTCTGTCTGTCTGTCTGTCTGTCTGTCTGTCTGTCTGTCTGTCTGTCTGTTTGTCTATCCAATATGCGACTTTCGGTCTCTCGGTCGCTCTCTGTCTCTGCCTCAGAGTGTCCGTGGCAAAGACGAGCAACTCATCGTGGAAGCGAGGCCTGTAACCCAATTAAGTGGCGATGTATCTGACAAGAGGTGACTTACATTCATGCCAATCTATATACTTAGCCACCGAGTCCGGCAATATTACACACACACACACACACACACACACACACACACACACACACACACACACACACACACACACACACACACACACACACACACACACACACACACACACACACACACACACACACACACACACACACACACACACACACACACACACACACACACACACACACACACACACACACACACACACACACACACACACACACACACACACACACACACACACACACACACACACCCACACACACACACACACACACGCGCGCGCACACACACACACAGGAATATATACATTATATTATATACTATAGCAAGCTTTATACGGTTGATAGACAAGACCAGAAAAATACAACTACCTACACGTTTATATGCCTACTTACCTACCTATCTATAGTATATCTATCTATCTGCATATCTATCTGTCTGTTTGTCTGTTACACACACTTCGTGACTCACACACGATGTCTTAGTTATAGCCTACGGGATGCTGCTTCTTTCAGTGAACCACCATACGAACGCACTCGATTCGTGTACAAATGACTACGTCGGTGTGTCTGCATAGCAGACGGTTCTGGCTGTCTTTCTCGCAAATCTATAGGCCCATACAAACCTTCTTCTTAAAGAGAACGCTATAAAAGAAGCCAAATTGACTCGATGCTTTCTTTTCTGTGAGGGTAAAGAAAACTAGATTTATGCAAATGGCGGTTATTGAGTCGCTAAACGGCACCAAATTCGCGAAAAAGCAATCGATAACAAGATAAAAGATAAGATACACGAAGCTGCAACCTTTGACAATACAATTGCAACGCTAGTGATTTGGGACCGCTTAGCAGTGATGGGTAGGCATATCTAAGATTTTGTATCTAATTAATTAGAATTAGCTTTAGGTCAAATTTATGATTAGAATTAGAATTTCTATATTAATTAATTAAAATTAGAATTAGGGTCTGGCTGATGTTTCGTAGACGTTAGTTACCATTCTTTTATGTTTCATGAACATGCTAATTGTATAACATGTTTGTTAGCCGCTGTGCGTTTGCAGGCGGATCATTAAAGTACATACTTACTTACTTACTTACTTACTTACTCAACTAATTAATTAGAATTAGTTGTTTACAGAATACAAAACGAGACAAAATGTAGTTTACTAGGGTAGTTTGGCATACAATCTATTAGACAAATATTTCAAATAATGATGATAACTCTAATTTCAAGCTCTTCATCCAATTTCTGCTTATTAATGTGGAAAATGTTTGTATTATAAGAAATCAGAGTTGCACTTTAAACTCTCACGAGTCAGTCTTGTTGTCAAGACCTTAAACCTCAAGACCATGACCAAGACTTTGAACCTCGAGACCAAGACCAAGACCAAGACTTTGAACCTCGAGACCAAGACCAAGACCAAGAATGTGAGCCTCAAGACCAAGACCAAGACCAAGACTTTGAACCTCAAGACCAAGACCGAGACCAAAAAAATCATATTCAGCCCAAGACTTCTTTTCCTTACAAAAAATTGTCAAGTCGGACTACTCGCTATTTTAATGAAAACGAGAGTCTTTTATTTTATTCAGACAACCTAACTTTAAATGCAGACTGCAGAAAATTCTAAATTCGTATTTACAAAAGTTCTTCATGCAAAATGTTATTCCAAATGCCTTTTGTATTTAATAAAACCAGTTCGCTCAGAATTTTCTGACCAAGACGTGCCATGTGAAAAAAATAGGGCCTACGTTCTACAGGTGCTGAAGTCGCTGGTACACAAAGTAGCTTTTCAAGCACTGGATGTAAATGTACAAATCGTAAGCCCTTTTGAAATCCTCCCATGGTTTATCAGACCGTCTGGCTTCAGAAAAAGTCTCGGCAGGGCTTCCAGACACAGCATAACTTAGTTGCTGCTGCCGATGGGTTTTCCTGACCAACAAGACTTGCATCCATCCGTAGGTATTTGTCGTAGGCTATGATGCAAACAGGCCTGATAAATTTTTAAATTCTTGAGTTTTTGTTATGACTGTTCATATTGACAGCCGGTCTTGGTCTTGGTCTTGACTCTTGCGAGACCAAGACCAAGACTTTGAACCTCAAGACCAAGACCAAGACTTTGAACCTCAAGACCAAGACCAAGGCCATTTTTCTGCGACTTCGAAAACTTTTAACAAAGGACGTTTCGCCAACACATCTAAATACGGTGTGCAGGAATCAATTTCTATTTCACATTGACGATATTACGTAAACCTCCCTCGCCGTACAACTCCAAACACTACCCACCGTATATATTATATATAATATTATAATATTATATTATAACTGCGTGTGTAATATTGCCGAACTCGGTGGCTAAGTTAGGCCTATATACTAGCGTGAGTATAAGTCGACTTCGTCAGATTCGTCGACACCTATAATTGGCTTACATGCATGTCTCGCTTCCACGATGAGTCGCCCGTCTTTTATCCAGTCCAGTGTCTCTTCCGGTCCAGCTGTCTCCAGACGGACGGACATCCCTGCTCGTCAGCTTGGCCCACTTGGGTGGAATGATTGGCCCAGAAGAAGACACCTGTCCAAAAAGAGAACTACAAATGATCTCCTACTTTAGTTGGACGAAAGCATTCCAGTCTTAACGAGGCTCGTCTGCCGTCTACGACTGTTATATGGCGTCTTGTCGCACGATAGACTTTGTAAACTACGCTGCTTATTACAGCGTCCGATCTAATTGATCAGAACACGTCGCCTAAGCATTTCATAAGCTGCAGTTTATGGTTTAATAGTCCAATAAGTCGCCAAAAACGCGTTTAGTCTTAGACAGAATGTTAGCCAAGACTTGAGCTTTGAATCCAAGGTTTCTAATTATTAATAAACCAGAATTATGATAAGTCGACCACTGACGACGCGTTCTAATAAGCTAACAAGCTCAGGCTTATCGAATTGCGTAACAATGACGCACCTCCTGATCAGTCACGGCTCCTCATATACAGTCTTGTTGTCAAGACCTTAAACCTCAAGATCAAGACCTTGAACCTCAAGACCAAGACCAAGACCTTGAACCTCAAGACCAAGACCAAGACCTTAAACCTCAAGACCAAGACCAAGACCAAGACCTTGAACCTCAAGACCAAGACCAAGACTTTTAAACTCAAAACCAAAACCGAGAAAAATACCCTAAAAATCACAAAATCATACTATTCCTTAATACTAAAAAAGTAAAGACGGACTACTCGCTATTTTAATTAAAACACGAATCTTTTATTTTATTGAAACAAAACAACTCCAAATGCAGAGAATTCCGAATTCGTATTTACAAAAGTCCTTCATGCGAAATGTTATTCCAAATGCCTGTTGCATTTTATAAAAACCAATTCGCTCAGAATTTTCTGACCAAGACGTGACCTGTGGTGCCTCATAAACATTTTGTCATGTGAAAAATACGTTCTACAGTGCTGAATTCACTGGCACACAGAGCAGCTTTTCAAGTACCGGATGTAAATGTACAAATTGTGAGTCTGTTTTGAAATCATTCTATGGTAAATAACCGGAAGTCAAAATAAATGTCCAAAACAACAGTAAAGTCTCACTCACACTAAAGCAATTGTATTAGTAATTATTGGATAATTTTTTTAAATTCTTGCGTTTTGTTAAATGACAGTTCATATTGTCAAAAGTCTTGGTCTTGGTCTTGGTCTTGCAAAACCAAGACCAAGACCTTGAGCCTCAAGACCAAGACCAAGACCAAGACCTTGAACCTCAAGACCAAGACCAAGACTTTTAAAAACGAACTCGAGTGCACTCGAGACCAAGACCTTGGTCTCGAGGACAACAAGACTGCTCATATATAGTCCTGTTTGTAACTATGTCTGTCTATGTGTCTGCCTCCCTCTGTTAATCTCGGTGTATCTCTCTGTCTACAGACAGGCCTATCGATCTGTGTCTTTATCCCTACTTATATGGTTGATAAATCTCAGTTTTAATTAATGGTTTGCCTGTTTCTGCCTGATTTTATATTTATGACTGCTTAGACCGCAACTAAGCGAGCAAGTAAATGTAGATGCACACGTGTTTCTATAGCGACCGTATGGCCTCCATCATCTCCATGCTACTAATTTCAACTAATTAATCGGATGATTATTATTATTCCAAAAGTTTAACGACATTCTTATTGCTGCCATGGACGCTGACGTCTTAAAAGAAGTAATTGTATATCAGTAATTTTTATTGATTGCAGATCATTCGTACCAGGTCGTAATTGCGTAATTTTCAGAGGCTTCAAGGTTCTTGGTGTTAGTTGTCTGCAGTCTTGTTGTCCTCGAGACCAAGGTCTTGGTCTCGAGTGCACTCGAGTTCGTTTTTACAAGTCTTGGTCTTGGTCTTGAGGTTCAAGGTCTTGGTCTTGGTCTTGAGGTCTTGGTTTTACAAGACCAAGACCAAGACTTTTGACAATGTGAACAGTCATTTAACAAAACGTAAGGATTTTAAAAATTAATCCAGTAATTACTAATACAATTACTTTAGTATTCACACGGTGCGAGTGAGGCTTTACTGTTGTTTTGGACATTTATTTTGACTTCCGGTTATTTACCATGGAATGATTTCAAAAGAGACTCACAATTTGTACATTTACATCCGGTACTTGAAAAGCTGCTTTGTGTGCTAGCGATTTCAGCACTTGTAGACCGTGTTTTTCACATGGCAGAATTTTTATGAGGCCCCACAGGTCACGTCTTGGTCAGAAAATTCTGAGCGAATTGGTTTTTATAAAATGCAACAGGCATTTGTAAATAACATTTCGCATGAAGGACTTTTGTAAATACGAATTCGGACATCTCTGCAGCCTGCATTTGGAGTTGTTTTGTTTGAATAAAATAAAAGATTCATGTTTTAATTAAAATAGCGAGTAGTCCGACTTGACAATTTTTTTAGTAAGGAATAGAAGTCTGGATATGGTTGTGATTTTTGGGTATTTTTCTCGGTTTTGGTCTTGAGTTTCAAAGTCTTGGTCTTGGTCTTGGTCTTGAGGTTCAAGGTCTTGGTCTTGGTCTTGGTCTTGTGGTTCAAGGTCTTGGTCTTGGTCTTGAGGTTCAAGGTCTTGGTCTTGGTCTTGAGGTTCAAGGTCTTGGTCTTGGTCTTGAGGTTCAAGGTCTTGGTCTTGACGTTTAAGGTCTTGACTACAAGACTGGTTGTCTGTAGAGACAATATCAGTAGAAAGAAATTAATTCTGCTATCCGGCAGGTAGCTACTGCTAGCTATCTATTCTTACCTTAAGTTGCCTATTATTTCTGGGTTAGTAATAATTAGAAGCCTTGGATGAGCTTAGCTTGATCGGGTGAGATACATCCGTAGGTTTATATCTCGTTCTTATAGTTGCAGCCTTCTTATTAGTTCCTTTCCGTGTTTGGTAACCCGTGTTACAGAGAGCACGTACTTGCACACACACACACACACACACACACACACACACACACACACACACACACACACACACACACACACACACACACACACACACACACACACACACACACACACACACACACACACACACACACACACACACACACACACACACACACACACACACACACACACACACACACACACACACACACACACACACACACACACACACACACACACACACACACACACACACACACACACACACACACACACACACACACAAACACACACACACACACACACACGCACACACGCGCACGCGCACACGCACACGCACACGCACACGCACACACGCACGCACACACGCACACACGCGCACACGCACACGCACACGCACACACGCACGCACACACACACACACACGTACGCACGTGTACACATACACCCGGACCAGTCAACGAAAGGGAACAACCGTCAAGATTCTATGTAAACTTATCCTCGGACCAGTATATAGCGTGGTAATTGTGATGCAAACTAACTTGTTTTCCAGATTTTTGATAGCCGTAGAACAGGTACTTCAGAGAACAAAGCTTATTTGCGGACACTTAATTAACTACACAAGAAGCTGAAACTGCATGGGTCAGTACCAGATAAAGTTCACGACAAATGGAACCACCAATTTCTGAATTTTGTTTAGTCCCTGCGGATTGTGGAGGCCCTAAGCTATAGCTTTTTTAGCTTATGCCTAAATCCGGCACTGAGCCTACGCTCCTACCAATGTAGCTAACTAGACCAACTTTTAGAATAATTAGTCTCTGGGAGAGGGTAATTTTTTCTAAAACTGATCCTTCTGGAGAAGCTGTTCCGAAATAGACTCTTGGGGGGGGGGAAGGACTTTTAAGAGCTAGACTCTTTCTGGATAGCGGTAGCGTATACGTCTCGAGGAGAAGCGGATACTTAATCTCCATCTGTGTCAACAACACAAGAGGCAATTGCATCGCCGGCGACAATTCTCAACGACACCTCGACACCACCACCCACCACAAACACCACCACCACCACCACCACAACAACAACCACTACCACCACCAAAACCACTACCACCACCAGAACCAGTAAGAACCTCAAAGCACAGTAAATACACACCCACACCGTAAATACATGCATCAGATGCATGTAAATGTGAGTTCTATTGCTGAGTATGAAACATGAGAGTGCTATAGTTGCTGGCGATGCGGTGGTGGCAGGGACGCTGCGTGCTGCTGCGATGACACGGGATGCGGTGGACACATCAACCAAAGACGTCGTCAGCCTAAGAACGCAATACTGTTGCGTTGATTGGGTTTGAAGGTCGCTTAATTATTAACGAAACGCGAATTGCTGTAGACGTCACTGTTGATTACGCACAACTCCTCAACTCATTTAATATCGGAAAGTGTTGGAACACACACACGTCTAGGCAGACACAGTAATTACTAGCTGCTGGTCGGTCACACATGCACGAATTCCGACTCAATAAGTTGGCAGCTGGAGAAGAGACTGAGAGGCCGACGTTCGGCAATACTAAATAGACGTTGCGCATCTCTTCTTCCACTCTGCTGGAAATGTGAGATTTGATCGGAACTATACTCCGTTTATTTTTTTTACTGACTTGCGGAACATTAACTGATAGAAGGGTCTGAACAGGTTGTCAATACGAAACAGAATAGGCAAGTGCGTATCATATCAACGTTTTTCAATTTAAGACGGACATAGCTATCGAAATTTCGATCATTTCAAAAGATTCGTTTGTAATAGACTTACGTCTAGGAAGTGAACGCTCTAAGAAAGTCGATCACATCGCCTGAAGCTGACGGACTGATAGTTTCGCTTATTACTTCAATTAATTTTCAACAGAATAAAGTGTTTCGAGTATTCTGAGCAGGTGAGACAGCATTTAATTTATAAGTTATAAGACAACTTAGCGATATTAAGGCCTAGTATTAGCTTTAATAAAACATTGTGGCAGACACTCAAAACGAGTTATTATTTCAGAGCTATAGAACTGAATATTAAAACTATATAACGTTGCAGCGTTTCATTCTACTGACATTGTGCTAGTTTTTCACTATTGTAAGCATTGTTGCTGTAAAGTGTGGTCTCGCGCTAATAAAGGTAATTTAGTAATAATATCAGTATATTTGCCCGTCCTAAGATGGTTTAAAGACAATTTGAAAATGTGTTTTCCAATATGCGTGAAATTTCTTATGTAGGCTACATGGTTACTTCAACACATCAAAGCATTAAAATGTAAAACAAAAATTGATCTGATCCCAAGTTACATTACGTAGTAGAAGACTCTGGGAGGGGGAGACGGGGCACGTGCCCCAATAATTGAAATGGACTGTACACCCAATGCAACAAGTGTAGAATGAAAAACCAAATCCCCCCAATATTTTGAACAAGTTTACGCCAGTGCCCAAGTCTATTTCATAAGGCATCTTTAAAATATTCTGTTTCAGTGACATGAAACTATGTACACAGAACTTCTAGAAAGTCAAAGTAACATGAAGTTATTTAGAAAGAAACGACAATAGATGAATTTCTATATATGGGCCGGTTTGGGGACGTTTCGTCTCCGGACGATTCGTCATGGACGATTCGTCCAGTGGACGTTTCGTCTCGGGTCGATTCGTCACGGACTGTTCGTCACGAGGATTGCGGTTCAGGGCTATAACAGAACAGATGTTCTTACATATATTCGTGCAATAGCCCATCTCTCTCACAACTATAGTAGAACTTTTAAGAACTGGAACTTGTACTGACGATGACACTATCGTTTTATTTGGCTTTAGTCTGTTTTCTCGTTTTAGTGTGTACCTATGTCTTTTTTAGACAATCAATCTTTTGTTAGATTTGTTGAGTTTTAACATTTAGTCTGTTTTCTCGTTTTAGTATGTACCTAGAACTAAACCGTTAAGATTTGTTACCATGACAATCTATCGTTTTAGTCTTGTTTAGTCTGGAATGACCATGACAATCGAACGTTTTAGTCTGTAGTTGACAATCAATGTTTTAGTCTATTTTAGACAATCGATTTCTTGAGTTTAAACAGTAGACAATCGGTCTTTTGTTGTTTGTCACTTTGGTAGATTTGTTGAGTTTAACATTAGACAATCGATCTTTTGTTGTTTGTCACTTTGGTAGATTTGTTGAGTTTTAACATTAGACAATCGATCTTTTGTTGTTTGTCACTTTGGTAGATTTGTTGAGTTTTAACATTAGTTGAGTTTATCCTCTGACGAATCGTCCTGGGACGAAACGTCCTCGTGACGAATCGTCCTGGGACGAATCGTCCGTGACGAATCGTCCGTGACGAATCGTCCGTGACGAATCGTCCGAAGACGAAACGTCCGCATACCATATGGGCCTATCATCATCATGACCATCCTCATTGCTGCGGATCGGAGACCAGAGCCAACGACGTCAGTTTTCTCCAACCCTCTCTGTCCCTTTCTCGCCTTATGCAATCCGCCAACTGCAGCCCCGTCCACTCCTCTACATCGTCTATCCAGCGTCTTCTCGGTCTTCCTCGGGCCCTTTTTCCATTCACATAGCCTTGACATATAAATTGTCATGTGTCCGAAGTAATTCAGCTTCCTTCTCTTCACCACTTCCAGCAGTCGCCTATAGACTCCTTTTAATGTAGATGTCATTGTTGAGAGAATTTCCGCGATCAGTGGGGCCTATTAGTTTATTCTGTAATAGAAGTAATATGTTCAGATGACATAGCGAACTCTCTACGTTCATTTCGATTTGCTAACGATAGGCTACTTCATTTGGCATTTCAGATGCGTTTGGACGCGTTATGCGAACGCGAATAAGCCTGTGCCCCGCGCTAAGCTTTAGGCTTTAAAGTAAGCGCTTTTAGTCAGAGCTATTAGCGTAACATTGTGCATTTTGGTGCTACAAGCAAACAAATTGCATTTTTGTGCTCAGAATGAAATTCTGAACATAACCTGGTATAGTGCCAATTGAAAAAAAGAAAAAAGTTTTTCGAGTTTTTTCTCACGTTTTACCTTATTGGATCAGTCTCAACCAAGTCACTAAGGTTGGTGTAAAACTTGCTCATTTAAAGATAGAAGCATGAAATTTGGTACATGGTATCAACATATGATGAGGTCAAATGCTAGCTATAGGGCCATCGCAGACTTTCCCCGTGGCCTCAATGGCAGCCATTTTCCAAAATGGCCGACGCAAAACAGAGATTTTTCAATATCTCAGCTTCTAGTTCACTTAGAATCGTGATCTTGGTGTCTAAACATATATATTTAGTGACAAGGATTCTAACAGAACTAATTGCAATTACTAATTCCTCAATGGCAGCCATTTTCCAAGATGGCCGACGCTAAACAGAGATTTTCAATATCTCAGCTTCTAGTTCACTTAGAATCGTGATCTTGGTGTCTAAACATACATATTTAGTGACAATGAGGGATAAGTAATTGCAATTAGTTCTGTTGCAATCCTTATCACTAATTATGTATGTTTAGACACCAAGATCACGATTCTAAGTGAACTAGAAGCTGAGATATTGAGAAATCTCTGTTTGGCGTCGGCCATTTTGGAAAATGGCTGCCATTGAGGCCACGGGGCAAATCTGCGATGGCCCTATAGCTAACATTTGACCTCATCATATGTTGTTACCATGTACCAAATTTCATGCTTCTATCTTTAAATGAGCAAGTTTTACACCAGCCTTAGTGACATTTTTGAGACTGATCCAATAAGGTGAAACGTAGAGAAAAACTCGAATTCTTTTCTCTTTTTTTCAATTGGCACTATATCAGGTTTTGTTCAGAATTTCATTCTGAGCAAAAAAATGCAAATTTTTTGCTTGTAGCACCAAAATGCACAATAATGACTTTTTTAACGCTAAGTGACTGGACTATTTAGAAAGTTGGAGTTAACGATTACGATTAAGATTAAAGGATACATAGTGCAAATGTTCATGAACAATGACGCGACTGTTTACAAAATGGCGTGTACACTCCAACGAACGGAGGGAGGTTTGTTTCAAACTTCATTCAAAGTAAATTTAAATATACCGGTACGCTAAAAGGCTGCTCTTCTAAACTAACGGCTTTAAACATTTACTTATGTGGCGAATAGGCGCAAACGAGTTTAATTTTGTGACTTTTTCTATCCCATCCTGCCTTCCCTTATGTTGGCCCATCGTTCTATAGAAAAATGTTCCCGTGTATTATTTGTCGATGTGCGGCCTAATGCCCATTTTAAGACGTTCGTTCTTCACCGTAAAGGCAACCCCAGCTCAGCCCCTTCGTTGCCTACCCCATCACATGCAGACCAACCACCGGCTGAGTCATGACCTGGAGATCTCTCTGGCACTGCCTCTGGGCGGCGTCGGTAGACGACCTCGGCTGGAACTACAGGTCCGATGGCCTGTCGACTGATGAGAATGCCCCGCTTAAAGAACATTCCGGCAGGACTAGCACTGTCAACAAATAAACGACCATAGGCCTACGTACATAGTACTACATACATACATACATACATACATACATACATACATACATACATACATACATACATACATACATACATACATACATACATACATACATGCATACATACATACATACATACATACATACAAACATACATACATACATACATACATACATACATACATACATACATACATACATACATACATACATACATACATACATACATACAAAACACTTTATTATTACAGGCTACTATGTACGCTAAATAATTCAATATTGCGCTAGGACACTCATTCGCTTACTACATTTGAACGATTTTATGTTGTCAAATTACATATGATGACTAGATTGTGTGAACAGCCTACAAATGAAAATCGTGTAAATCTGTGCAGCGGTGGAGTCACGCGCTGGTTTGGGGACGTGGGAGAAATTCAGTTAGAGGGATGGGAACAGTTAGGGAGCGCGACACCGTCTGAAAGTAATAGGCTAAATCGCTGTAAATATTAGGCCTATACGCTGATGTATACTCCACATATTCATAGATATGCAATTTTCTGTTCATGTTCCGCTGTTACCAGGGGCGCCCGCAGGCGGACGCACTGGACGCACGTGCGTCCACCCACCAGATCAAATCCACACAAATATAAGGCAGAGCATGGATATTTTTTATGAACGACAATACGGCATGTTAAAGATTTGGATGTTATCTAAATTGAATTGTGTCTAATGAGTCACTCTGAGTCATTTTCAGTGTATGACTACCAGCGGCGCCGCTGCGGCGGACAGAGAACGGGTACGATGGGAGGGGACGGGAGGAGTGTGCGTCCAATTTTTTTGGGGTGTGCGTCCATTTTTTTAAAGCCTGCGGGCGCCCCTGGCTGTTACTATACAAAAATCTATTAGTTATATATATATATATATATATATATACTTACATATACATGTATATGTACATATATTTTATTTATTTATTTATTCCGGATATTTCTATAGCGCCTCTCGAAGTCAACTACTACTCGGAGGCGCTCCCGACTACACCATTTGATACTGTGCCGGAATTTTCACGCCGAAGCGCTACGAGCAATTGCGAGTGAAGGACTTGCCCAATGTCCGTACGCAGCGGCTAGAGTGGGATTCGAACCTGCAACCCTCCGGTCACAAGGCGCCGAACTTACCACTGAGCCACCACGCCCCACAATATATGCATATGCACGCATATTTATAGGCCTATGTCTAACTAAAATTCTTGTTAATTATCAATATCAATATCAATATATATGTTTTATTGCAACCAAAAAACAAAAAACAACAGAACAACAGAAAAAACCCAGATAACAGGCGAGGTTATACTTCATTTACAAGGATTTCATTGCTAAAATTTTCCGCGCTGTTATACTCAGGAATGAGAACAAATGTCGCTGGAAGCAAAGGGCGTCCCCGAAGGGATAGAAATCCCGCTGTTGGGGCACCCGTACGAGACAATTACCAGCATTAACAATGGCTGCACGAATACTGCTCCCTCCTGTGAATCCTAATCGGGTCTAGCCTGAACTAGATCTATTGTAAACATTCAGGAGGGAGCATCTAGCATAGTGTTCTGACTTAACTATCCTTAACTAAGAAATCTTAACTAATGGTACGCTAATGGTACGCGCGTAGACCTGCAAAATAACGTCTATACATTTAACTTGAATTTCTGTTAGAAATTCGAAATAATCACAAATAGTTCTTGTATACGGTATACCTAACAAGTAAATGAAACTGGGACTCAAATATGTTAGCTGCCGGAACAGTCTAAAGAGAAATCGTCGTAACGACCTGTGTAGTTTAAATGTGCATGCTCTTTGTTAAATTGCAAATGTACAATGTTTGTTTGATATGACGTCAGCGGCCGATGTTGCCAGGAGATGTCGTTAACTGATGGTTTAAAAATCGCTTATGATCCTCCGCCTTCCAATTCTTCTGGCCCTAAACGACATCTGCCCCCATGGTAATCGGACTCGTACTTCCTCTGGACTGCTGTATGAAAAACGACGCAGCTCTCGTGAATAGGCTGGTGCCCTGCGCTTGGCCTTTTAGTGGCGATTTAGAAGTTTGGAGATTACGATTACGAATACATGTTGTTACATACGCTATGTAATGACACGTTATGGAGCCGAGCCCAGCGCTGAGACAGCTGGCAATATGTCTTGTTGTTTTGGCACAGATCAATATATGGACACGCCACAGAGAATCGTAATCGTAGTCATAAACTTCAATTTTCTAGAGCGCTACTCTAAAGCTAAGCGCAAACCACCCGCTCATTCACCAGCGCTGCGTCGTATCCGTGAGGTTGTATAAAGATCGATGTCCATTGGAGGTCTGAGTTGCCAGACGATGACGACATCGTCTTTGCCATGTGAAGCCATCAAAATCCGATAATCTACACTAAACTAAGCATTATTTCTCTATGACTTACGATTATCCATATGTATTTGGAAAAATATTGGAAACAAAAACGTGTATCCTCTATGCAGTCTATAGTCCTATGTCAACTGTGTGTTACTTCTGGAATCTGGGTGGGAAATCATGTTCAGTGTGTTACGGAAGCCACCTATTGGTGACTTTTCTAATTATCTGACCACTGTTTGTTTGCTGAAGAACCTGTTTCTTTTAATGATTTAACACCATGTTAGGCTAACTTACACTGCACTTTAGCCCCCAAAGATGACAACGACGATGACGTTGACAACGACGAAGATGACAATGACAACCACAAAGATGACGACGACAACGACGATGACTTTGACAATGACGAAGTCGATGACACGACAAAGATGACACGACAAAGATGACGATGACAACGACAAATATGACGATGAAAACGACGAAGATGACGATGGCAACGACGAAGATGACGATGACAATGACAAAGATGACGATGACAACGACGAATATGACGATGACAACGACAAATATGACGATGAAAACGACGAAGACGATGACACGACAAAGATGACGATGACACGACAAAGATGACGATGACAACGACGAATATGACGATGACAACGACAAATATGACGATGAAAACGACGAAGATGACGATGGCAACGACGAAGATGACAATGACAAAGATGACCATGACAATGACAAAGATGACCATGACAACGACGAAAATGACGATGACAACTGACTGCTGCGCCAAGCATCCATCTTATAATCCCACTTTCCCTAAGTCCAACATGTCTGACGTTAGCATTCCTCTTTTCAGCAGGAACGATGCCAATATTTGACCCGGAAGTGACCGCAGACCATCCGTTAGTGACGCTGCACCGAGTCGTTGCTGTCTCATCAACGGTCAAACCGCATGTAGCGGACGCCTACTTCAACAAAGACATCCGAGTCTTTGTTCTGCTGATAGAGGTCATCGCTGGGGTCATTGGGGGCGCCTGCGTCATCTTCTGGCTGTGGACCAATAAGAAGCGTCGCTACCGTGTCAACGTCATCATTCTGAATGTGACGTTGACCGATCTGCTGGTCGTCTGCTTCGCCTGCGGAATGCAGCTCATCTGGGAGCTCGTCGACAGGGAGTGGCGCGCTGGTGACGTCCTCTGCCGTCTGCTCAAGTGGACGCAGAGCTTTGCCATGATGGCGAGCAACAACATGCTCGTTGTGCTCAGCATCGACCGCCATCATGCGATCCGTTCTCCACTCAAGGAACCGATCTCGGTAGGATCAGAACTTCTCTAAAGTTATGATCACTTCTCAGAGGAAATTCAGAGCATCTATACATATAGTTTCCTTACGTGCACATGTGTCCGTCGTAGGACGCTACGTCACAAACGATTTCTGTTCTATTGTGAAACCGTTTGTGACGTCAGTACTGCCGTCTTGACGACGGCGGTCTTGACGACGGCGATCAGAGCATTTTAACCAACGATATACACCGCCCCGTCATAATTATGACGGGCAAATACACTAGTTCATTCATAAGAAGTATCATACTATGAGAATGTATAACTTTACTCGTAGTAAGGTAATGTAATTTATGTAAATATAGATTTACAAAATATCTCAGCGCCACGAGAAGCCGCTTTGGGCAGACCAGCTTAACAGGGACGCTACATGAAAACACGTCGCAAGAGCCAGAGATTATTTTTAAGGAGAGATTTATATAGCGCCGATTAAAGAATCTAATAAGTGGCTCTCGATACGCTAACCTAAATGAAGTCAGATGTCAAGTAGAAAGCTCATCATTCAACAAGCAATTATCAGATATTACTAGAAGCTACCAACGGAAGAGAGCACGCCCTCACATAGTAGTAGATTATATAGTAGGCCTACGACCCTCGGCGTTTTTATGTCTTAAGTATTTGCAGATATTAAACGGTTGGAAGGCCCTGATAGTGATGTGGTCGGAAGTAGGACGTTTGGGCGCCATGGTCTTACACAGTCAGTTTATAGGCGTAGGCCTACTGCAGTTAAACCTGTGTCAGTAGACATTGTTATACGTTTTAGTGGCTGAGATCGTTCTGCAATGTACACGTTGCGTACAATATCTTAACAAGGGCGCAGTATAGAAAAAAGTAGACGAGAGCGAAATGAAGATAGATGAAGGAGTTGAACCAAGTGAGGAAGAGAGCGGTATGAAGGAGGAGGAGGAGGAAGGGGAGGAGGGGGAAGAGGAGAAGGAGGAGGAAGAGGAGGAGGAGGAGGAGGAGGAGAAAGAAGAATTTCCTCTTAACAATTTATTTAGCAAGTGAAGGTGAATCAGATTAGCAATTATAAACGTGGTCAAACTTTTTTGTTGGTTCCTTTCGCATGAAACCTTTGCAGCTGTCGTGCTGACAAATTCTCCTAACTTACATGTTCATGTTCTGAGTTGAGGTAGTTCTTTGTAGACTGCAATCGCAGTTGGACATTCATATGGCGCCATCGGCGCCTCTGCGACAGGAACTTCCTGGATTCGTTTAAATGAACATGCCTATGCGGAATATGTATGCATGTATGTGTGTGTGTGTATATATATATATATGTATATATATATATATATATATATATATATATATATATATATATATATATATATATATATCATATAAAAATTATGCATGCGTGCAAAATTTTCGCAAATTTCATGGCTTCAGGCAAATTTTTTCGCAATTCCTTCAAATATTTTGCTAGTCCTAATTTAGATGGCATTGCAATTTCTTTGGACCACATTTCGCTTATAAGTGCCAATCTGATTCACCTTCAGTTGCTAAATATATTTTAAAGACAAATTCCTCCTCCTCCTCCTCCTCCTCCTCCTCCTCCATGGCACTCTCTTCCTCACTTGGTTCCACTCCTTCATTCATCTTCTCATCTTCTTCGTTCACTTCATTTTACCCTCATCTTATTTATTCTATGCTGTGCTCTTGTCAAGATAGGCTATTGGACGAATATCGAGCATTGACCACAATCGATTGAACAACTGTACAATGAAGACAAATAAGGACCAATATTTATCAATTCTGAATCCGTCTCCCCTTCTTTATAGTATAATATTGAGCTATAGATCAAGGAAGCCAGGGCTAGGGTATAAGGGACCACAAAGACGAATGACTAAAAAGAGGCCATAAGAATTTTTGGCGACTTGGAAGTTGCTTAAAAAGGTTAGAGTCTAGAGGACGCTAAATTGTTATCAGAAATGTTGACGACTTGAAAGTCGCTCGGTTCAGGCATAGGCGTAGACTCTGGGGGGGGGGGGGGCGGGGGCAGCCGGGGCATGTGCCCCCAATAATTGGGATGGACTGTACACCCAATGCAACAAGTGTAGAATGAAAAACCAAATGCCCTCCCAATATTTTGGACAAGTTTACGCCAGTGGGTTCAACATTCGATGACTAAAGAGGTCAAAAGAAATGTTCGTGACATAAAGAATCTTCGACCATTAAGTTAAAAGAAGAGCCGGGAAAGGCTGTCCAACATATCTCACTATATGTTTCACTATATGTTTGACCCTAGCATATCTGGTGCTCCAAACCCCACAAACGTTTTTCCTCTGTAGTCCTCCAGTCTCCAAAAAGGTATTTATCTTCTCCAATGTAGTAGTTTCAATTTCACTACAAAACACCCTTGTAGTAGTTTCAATTTCACTACAAAACAGGAACTCTTCTTTGATGTCATCTGAATTAATATATTTCGCGTAGACAAGCAACTGAGAACATGAACTTAGGCCTATGATTCATCAACTTTGAAAGAAAACATTGGAGAAGCTTTGATTTAGTTCAAACCTGCTCTTTCACGTCTACGGACATAGCTGAAATGCGCCGCTGAATAGTGTCATTGGACAGAGATATTTCACCAGTGGTGTGTGGCTTTTGTTTTGGCGATTTGAATTTCCAATGCGATTTCATTGGATGCTTTTAGAAAATTTAGAATTTTAGATAGTCTTCTGAATATTTACGTTTTTTCTGCAGGAGTGCAGATTTCTGAAAATATAAATCAAAATTAATTCTTTTTTCGGGGAAAGCGAATTTTCTTTTAGCATTTTTTATTATTTATTCGTGTTTCACGAATTTCACGAATTGTAATAATAGACCTATATATAGGCTATATTGGCGAACTAAGTTCGTGCCAGTTTGCATGATTAGACGGCAGGCACATCGCTGACGTTAGGCTATAGAATTAGATAATTGCATCAATGCATAGCGGCGTCAGCAAAGCATACGGGTGATCTTCAACTGCGTTAAGCGAGCAACTCCCTTTATTCGACGGCCCGTATTCGAGGGTCGGGGCAAAATTCGGTAGTTTACTATCTGTCCGAACGCCATATCATAGCGCTACAAAATGGCCGCCCCAGAATCGGATAACATAAAATGTCATAGAGCGCCACGACCATACGCAGTCCCCGTAAATAAGTAAGCAATGAATAACAAATAGATAATTAAATAGCATAATAAACAAACACATCAAGTCGGACGTTTAATCTTGGTTATCCAGATAACTGCGACGACCCCCTGGAAACTCTTCGCGGCCCCCTTGGGCAGGCCTGGCTCAAGACATTTGGCGGCCCTAGGCAAAAACTTATGATTAAAACTTAACGGTGAACCCTACCTTAATAGAACATAATTTATTGCACCAACACTATAATACTTCCATCTAGCGAATAATAATTAAAAAATAATCCAACGTTGTTTCATTATGAATTTCCAGAAATTATTTTTTTATGTTAATTTCGGAAAAATGGAAAATTGGCGGCCCTTAAAAATCGGCGGCCCTAGGCGGCTGCCTAGTTTGCCTAACGGACGAACCGGGCCTGCCCTTGGGGCTCGCGACCCACCGGTTGGGAACTTATAATGTCTTAGTCTATAATAAACTTCCTGCCCAACCCGAAGAACCCTTAAGCCACGGTTCTTGACCTTATGCACTATTTACGAAATTCATTTGTTCGGGTAGGCCTATAGGCAGTACACTATAAACCTATTCAGTGCGTGGTCCATAGTGGGTCATCATACGAAATTAAACGGATGTGCAGCTAATGGTAGCTTATACTTCTACGATGAAGCAGACAGTCCAGAGTTGTTCATTTATCTCGGCCAGAGTCGGCCTTGCACTCAGCGAAAGTCGAGCCGTTAATGCGGCGCTCAACGACATCTCTTTTACGTCGACTGATCCTACGAAGTCTATACAGGATAAGCACTGGCTGCAAAAAAACCAACGCAAGACTTAGCCAAGTGTAATGTAATCTTATACATGGCTTGCTAGTCAACACGCAAGATGCCATAATTATAGGATCTATTCAGCAGATATACGTACCTGCGTTATGCATCTCGACATTATTAGTGCCAGTTGAATAGCTCACAAGAGCGCTTCTCGACGACGCTAGCCTATTATAACTGCTGCTAGAGTTCTATAGACGAACAAGAGATTCGTGTGTGTAGGCCCTATAAGAATGCTGCGTGTGCAGTGTAACTGGAGAAGGTGCGGGAAGAGGTCTCCACTTGCAGTCTCACGCAGACACGTGGAGAGCAGTCAATGAATTCCCATCCACGTTTGATATTTCACACGTATTCAGAGTTCCATCATACGAGTAATCAGGGCTTTTTTCAGCCGGAACGCGCCGGAACGGCGTTCCGGCACCTTTTTTCAGGTACTAAAAAATAATTTATTTATTTTAATAATAAAAGCAATAATTTAGTTATTTTAAGTTTATTTCAGTGTTTCGAACTGTTTTCAGTGTTTATTGAGACCCTCTCAACCCCCCAATCCCGTTTTTTCTCGAGATTTTAGCCCGCCCATAATTATTGCGTTCCGGTACCTATTGTTCCGTTCCGGAACCTTTTTCCAGAAAAAAAGCACTGCGAGTAATTGTCTGGAAGGTGAACAGTAGGTGAACAGTGAACAGTCCATGTAGTAGGCCTACATGGACTCTCAAAGGACACTCGGTCACATTCACCGACAACATAGGCGCCGATTACATAGGGGCAACAGGCACTTTCGCCCCAGTACTCACCAAGGTTCTGGGGTAAGAGTATATTTTCGCCCCAGTACCTTTCTGGCCATTCATAATATCAATTTTAAATCCGAAATGCTTAATAACTGTAACTTGCAATAACATCAGATTTGTTAGTGCAAGTAGTTAGTTAGTACTAGTTAGTAGTTACAGAAAACTGAAATGTTTTTTTGGTAAGTAATACTCGTGGTTGTTGTGTGCTTGTTTTTATGATTAAGTAAAGAGGAAGCACTGTTGCATAGTATTACAGTTAGTCTCTTCCCAGTTGAAAGAGATTGAGGAAGGGGGAACTCGGGGAGAGGGAAGACAGGACAAGATAGGCGATGGGATCATTCGATCGCGCGATCATAGGAATGAAATTCTTGCCCCAGTACCTTTTACTAAAACAGAGGCAGAGCCCCAAAAGCTAACTCATTTTGAAGCATTTGGCCTGAAATTGTACACATTTTGGCTACATCATCCCCTTATGGCACATAGTCTGCAGCTAATAAGTTTAGGATCCTAAGCATACAGTAATTTATATTGCAAAATACCAATGTACTAGTAAGTTAACTTAATCATGCAGTTCATGCATGCATGAAATCTTGAAGTTTAAATATCATTAAAGAGTATAGAAAGTCAGAAGATAGTTCCAGCCACTGACAAAGTGAAGCCGTTTCATTTAGAAACGCGCTTTTGGGGCGGCACCACACAACGATCGACAACAATAGATAAGTTGTTTTATAAATTTTAGCCTTCTGGGTTGATATTATCGTTAGTGTGGGTACAGCGACGCAATCGACTTCTAGAGAGAGTCAAAATATTTAAACTCCTAGGCTATACGTGCGTTTGTGAAATGTAGGGAGGCGCTCAATTTCTGCTTTACACAGACCATGAAATTGAAGAGCCCCAAGGTCCTGCTGACGGGTTCGCTGCATCGCAATAATTTCCGTTTAATTCCCATTTTGCGCTGGTACCAATTACTAGGGGGTCTACTGCTTAACAGTGGCGTAGCTAGGATATTTTGCGCCCGGAGTCGAACTATGAATTTGGCGCCCCCTCCCCCCCCCCCCGTTTTACTATTTCACATTTTCCACAATCGAATGGCAATTTTTTTTTTTTAATGAAATAAAATATGAAAAATACAGACAGTACATGCGTGTTTCCCCTTAGTGCTCAATGGGGCGCCAAAATCATACCTAAGAACTTATTTGTAAGTAATGAGGATATAATTGGATATATTTGGGGCGCTAAAATTAAATCTTATGCATTCATTTGTGATAAATTAGTTAAAACTGCATCAAAATTAAGAGTAAAATTATTTATCTTGACCCTCATTTTGGCGCCCCCTTCCCTTGGCGCCCGGGGACACATGTAACCCCTGCACCCCCCCCCCCCCCTAGCTACGCCACTGCTGCTTAATGACAAAGATAGTGAACATCGTGTTAAACGTGTCGCTATAAATGGAATCTATCAGCAGGACATAGAACTGCAATCTTTTGCCTACAGCCAACAGTTGCTGATTGGAGCACCGAGTCGCACACGTGGTTCAATTTGTAAAAGTAGCCATCGACAGAGCAGTCAAAAGTCACCGATCTCAAGGGAGTTACGACTTAGGCATCTAATAGAATCTACACGAATGCCAAGAGTGATGGCACTGGCTTCGGGGGTCAAGACTTTCGCGGCCAGTACTACGCCACTGACTGTCCAGACATCCATCAGGGAGCTTTCTGTTCCAGTGTCAAGTCAGCCGTGTCGTCGATCACTTAAGTTCCGCTTTCCGTGGAGATTTAGCAGATTCCTCGCTTCGGCTCACCAGTAAGAGCTCATTTCTTATGCATTGGACCTTCTCCCTCTTGGAACAACCGCGCAATAAATACACGAGTGCTGTTTTGTGTGATTCAGTTCGAAATAATTCTTCTGCTTACCTATAAGTCGCACATGTTTAGATGTTTAGAACAGTTAGGAGAAGAACGAGGGGAGAATTGCCTTAACCCAATGAGGCAGCCACGGGTATGAAGTGATAGCATGTTCATTTTTCTTAGCCTTGCCATATGAGGGTGACCAGCAAGGCCGTAGCTAGGGGGTGTTTTGGTGTTTAAACACCCCCCGAAATTAAATAATGTAAAAATGAAATAATGCATTTACTATATAGCTACAAACCCCTTGGTCGCTTGACTCGGTTGCATGTCGGCTTGCTCAAGGACGAGAAAACACCCCCGAAACAGAAAACATCCCCCGAAACAGAAAACACCCCCCGAAACAAAATCCTGGCTACGGCCCTGGTGACCAGTACCATTTGTCGCCGTCTGATCCTCCCACCGACAGTTTGCAGCAAATTTACTCATTTTAAATAAGTAAGTAGATAAATATATTCTTTATTAACCGATCGCTAATCGCACTTTGGTGTACAGACATGGAATAAACATAGTAAAACGGAATATAGAATCCTAACAATAAATGTTTTTCGCTGGGGTGATTATGCGGTCATCGGCACGGGGGCGGTGGGTGTAGTAGGCCTATGTGGGTTTGGTTGGAGTACTACCTCCGAGGTACTAGATCGATCTACAGAGGGCGCAAGTCGAGTACAAAGTTCGAAACATCTGTCTACCCTCACAGAGATTTTAAATTTGAATCTTCAATCTCTGGGTTGACCTTCCAGCACGTGCATAGTGACAAGACTAACGCGCGCTCTGGATCCATGCTAGATCTAAATAAAACCAATATAGGTTATCGTGCACCCTCTTGTCAACATGGAGTCATCGGTAGCTGTAGCGTGTATCCATCAGTTCCAGGTTACAATTATTGACGGCATTGGCTTATCTCGAACTTAGGCCTTTATATATAAACTTGGGCTATCGCAGAAAGTTTTCCAAAGGCGGGGAGAGCAAATCATGTAGTACATAATCAGTTTTGAAACAAATCAGAAAGGTACATAACTAGGCCTACAGATTTAATATCGGCCTAGGGACCTATATTTGTGTACTAAGCGTAGTTGAAAATAAACACTATGTAAGTACAGAAGAAGACAATAATCTACAAAAATGTATAACGTTTTAGCATCTATGCACACATTTTAAAATTAAAATAATTTAAATGAAAAACTGTGGTGGAGAAACTTAATGCTGGCTGTGCATAACCTAGGCCTACATGTATTTAACGGAAACTGACAGCGCCGCATACCCAATGCCGAAATCGTCCACAATGGTTTTCATAGGCCTAGGGCCTACATCCTTTTATGTGCTGGCTTAGTTAAGTGTGTGCATGCACAACTCATCACACACGATCCGGATAGTCAGTAATCTGCCATGCAATCACCTAGGGGATAGAACGCTATACTTGAATGTTGTTGGCTGGTAGCAAATCGCTATATATTCAGATACGTATGCATGAATGCATGAACGATTCTTGACGATAAATCCAATCCTGGGCTGCAGTGTTTAATGCTAAGCACTGTGGTCGCCGTCGAGAAAATAACCATAGATCTCGGCCAATACAATTAATATCTTGAGTGTTACCGAGCGATTCGGCGATTGCCGATAGTTACCTTAAATTCTCTTTCTTAATCTCTTACACGAATTCGTCAACAGAGAAGAAAGAGTTAAGAAAAGACAGTACGAAGTTTCCTCGAATTTTCCGTAACTATATTTAGTGGTGAATACAAAGAATTGGGGAAGTGCGTTATTCAAAATTATTGTAGACGTATACCTCATCACTGTATACAAACTTTGCTCCTCATCACTGTATACAAATTTTGCCATTGTCGGAAGCCGAAGTGTAAAATTGATTATATCACAAGGCTAATAATTATATCCTCATAGAATCCACAAATTCTGTCTATAAAGCCTCCTAGCCCCAACATACGGGTCGTTGCATACGGGCGCACACACATATATATATAGGCCACATGAACAACGGTTACCTTAAATCTACAACATTATCTAATATATAGGTCCTATTAACCTATCGATAGCAATTAACTATATTTAATTAGCTACGTTTGTTACCGGGTGAATAAGTATATACATTATTAGCTTATTTACATTTAATATTGTGGTGATACATCACTCTTACTTTCGACCTAAAGCAAAATGGAAAAAGCAATATCCGTTAGAATGTCTTGAGGCTGTGATCGATTGCGTGAAGTGGTAGGCCTACATTCCAACGGTGGAGGATGACGACCAAGAAGTCTCCAAATGCGAGTCCACTGAAAATATAGTTACCTAACTAACCTTATATAAAACAATAGCTTCAAACATCACAGTTCAACATCCTCGAGGTCTGACGTGCATGAACTCTGAACATAAACTGGATCTAACTGAGTTAAACTGACCTAAAACTGACGTTATCTCGAACTAACCTGACCTATAGGCCTAATCACCATCACGTGTGCATAACCTAAACTCGCTTTCACCAATAACTGTATCATATACAGCATATACTACACACACGCATAAATATATTACACAGCGAATCTAACATTACAGCTTTGACCCTGCTCGATCATTAGATCGGTGATGAGAACTGGATTCGGCGCCAAATTCGTGACAATTAAACTTTCGGAGCACATGACACCGGACACCAGACGTCACCACAAATACTATGATGCACGAATACTAAAAGCAGCGCAGTGTTTTGCTGCCAATAACGAATTGCTTTGGCATTTTCACTAGACTCAGACTGATGCATTTAATCAACAGCCTGTCCTTCTGTGACCCAGACGGAATGGCAGAGTGTTAGACAAATGTGCAAACAGAATTACAGACTTGCCGTTGTCCCACAGTCAAACAACCAGGTTTTTCTGGGCAGTCTGTTTATGTTTTAAGTGTTATCTATGTCACTATGCATTATTTAGCAAGTTAATGGATAGATCAGTCCCTCGTGAGTTTTTATGCATCCCCATAAACTGGTATAGTATGAGTGCAGCTATGGGCGGCGATCTAGGGGGGACGGGGGGGACATGTCCCCCCACCTTCAAGAGTGGGGGGGGGGACACTCCATGCATTTGTCCCCCCACCTTTTGAAGAAACACCAAAAAAGGCTGAGAAATGTAATTGCGCGTGAGGGTTTTCGCAGCGTTTTCGCAGACTTTGTGACCAGACGAGGTAAAAATCGAAATTTAGAGGAGAAGTGTCCCCCCAAAATTACGAGAAAGAAGAAGGAATTCGTAAAATAGTGGAAAAAAAGAATTAAAAGTATTTAGAGGAAATAAAAAGGAAGTGAAGGGACTAAAAAAAAGGTCATCAACTTTTTCCGGAAATGAAATGGAAATTTGTCGGAGATAAAGTGGCAGAAAATTTTTTGGGGGGACAAGATTTTCTAAAAAAAACGGTCGTCGACGAGATCGTGGCCGACTTTGTCCCCCCCCCACCTCTCAGACAAGATCGCCGCCACTGAGTGCAGCATATGTTAGATGGGATGACATGTTGTCTGATATGATCAGTTTAGTCTGTGGAGTTAGGCAGGGTGGTGTCCTCTCGTCAATACGTTTTGCCGTACCGGTATACGTGAATGACAGTATAGAGAAATTGAGTAGGTCCAACCATGGATGTCGGATTGGGGAGCTATTTTTGGGATGCATTATGTATGCTGACGACCTTTATCTTGATGTCGGCATCTCTCTGTGACATACAAGCCAAGGTCGACATTTGTGTGGAAGAGTTAGAGAGTATTGACATGAAATTAAATGTAAAAAAATCTCAGATGATGAAGATCTCAGGATTGGCCCTTCTTTCCATACTGTATGTAAAATGATTAGTGTAAATAGTGTGCAAATGAACTATGTTGAAAGTTTGAAACGCTTAAACACTTGGGTTGTTCTCTTGTTTCTGCCAAGACATTTAAATTCAGTTTGCATGAAATGAGAGTAAAGTTCTACAAATCTTTCAACTCTTTGTATAGTAAATATTGCAAATTCACTGAGCCAGTAGTACTGCATCTTGTTAGTGCTTATTGCAAGCCATTCTTGCTTTACGGAATGGAAGCTGTGAGCCACAGTAACAGTGAACTGAACACACTAAACTACACCTACAGCAATGCCACCTGTAAGATCTTCAAGGTCAGACACTGTAATGTTGAGGACATACTGCACTTCACGCAGGAACATAACATTAAGGACTGCTGGATGTTAAAAAGAGCAAGACTCTTTCAAAGAGGCCCAACTATAGGGAACATCGTTGTAAATTTTGTGTGTGATCTCCTATATGCACATAGTATAATTTGCATTAAGGAAATGTGGACTAGGTAGTTTAGTTAGTATAGTATGGGAAGGTCTACTGTCCGGTGAATGCTGGATCGTTTGTTTTTGTGCAACCATATTTGGTGAATTAAAGATTGATATATTATACGTTTACAAGATACATCATAGAGACCTATAAACATCGCACGCGTTTTGAAGACTTCTGAGAACAAAGGACAGATACTCATACCTTTATTGCTTTCTAACAAGTTAATCGTGTTTGCTATAAAATAGTATAAATAGATATTGGTCGAAATCGGCACTAATAGATATGAAATCATGCATTGTAGCAATATAGGTCAAAATAGCGTCTAATACCTATAGGCCTACCTGTATCCAAGTATCACAAATGCTTTGCACAATATCTACCTATAACAAGCTGTTGGTAAACTCAGTGGTATACTAAATATTCCGGAGATTGTTCAAGTGGCCCATGTTCGCATATTTCCCCAGCAGTTCCTTAGGATATACTATGAGCCTTAGTTTTGCTCTGAGCATGCCTACTTTCTCTGTAGAAAGGCTGAACTAGTGCCGATTTCGACCAATAAAATGCATGCGGCGTCATGAAGTGCTGCCGGAATTTCATTGGTGCGATAAGAAAGGGCACCAGAAAACCACAGAAGCCACAGTGCGTTTGCAGCTGGTTTATTAAAGAACATACTTACTTACTTACAGAAAACAATGCCATATGCATATGTTATTGTTTTTTGCTACCATTGTTTGGTGAAATAAAGATTGATATGAACAGAAGCCATTTTATATGGAGATCTAATCACATGCATGGTAATCTACGCGTAGTTCCTGACAGATACGGGTCACAGCGGGTTGAGTGTCGACCACATGCGTGCTCTTATCTTCTTTAAGTTCAATTCAAATATATCTTTACTGGAACATAATGCACAACAAAAGAAATTTATGTACATTTACGTGAAGATTTCATATCGAACCGACGAGGAGATAAAGAATGTTCCTGCAGGAAAGAGACGAATTCAGAGTATACCCAAGAGGAGATGAAAATTTTATCATCTTTCATCTTACTTATCCCTTTCTCCGAGCGGTCAAGTGTAGTAATGTATCGTGACTTTTCACTTGAATTGAACAGGAGAACATCATATCTCGCCTGACTAGACGTTGAATCACTCAGCGTCTGATCTGGGGCACTCTCCAAAGAATCGAAACAGAAAGACATAAATAGACATCTGAGGAAGAAAATCTTTTATGCAGCAGTGGTCGACTGCTGGGTTCACACGAACGGCCGGTTATGTTTATCCAATACTTTAACACTTAACGCAGCATCAATAACCATATGTGACTTGCTCTGGCGGAAGTCGCCAATGATAAAACAAGAGAAATTAGCCAAAATACCAATCAGGTGTAAAATTTTCAGTTATCGGTTTTTTGCATATATCAATAAATAAGATCTTATATTATATGAAAAAAATATTGATTTAATAATATTTCACCTATTTCATGAGAAATTTAATAAGTTTTTGTGATTGATAAAAATTATCCGAGAATTTAAAATTGGGGGCGGGGGCAGTTTCAAGAGTATTTTACGGCCTTCAACCTGTTAGGAATACGATGTATAATATCTCTTTGGAAAGTTTATTCATTCAGCTTGCTAAAAATAGCCTCATTTGGCATGTTTCCCTTAGTGACTTCCATAATTTTAAGGTTAAAAACACTGAAACTTTGCAATTTATGTTAAGTTTGTATTAAGATATAAACTTTGCAGGCGTTTTTCTCGAAATTGTACTTCCGAGTAGCAAACATTCTAAACTTCATATCTCTGGAACCAATAGAGATAGAATAATAAATTTTTCAACATTTTAAACAGAAATTATTATATATCACTTTAAGACCAAAATATACATAACTAAATTTTTGGACAACAGCCTCCTTTTGCCAGAGCACGTCACATATTTCTAACACACAAATACACTCATACGTAGATGCAAAAAAATACATACGTGCATACAAACGTACATTCATACATGCATAAATAGAGATTGGACAAAGTGACATAGCCTATAACACTTGGGTGTATTTCAGTAGGTCTGTCTGTGTGTAATCGAGTTCTCTTCGTCTGGATCGTCCTTCTCAAACAGTTTTCCCTTTGACATTGGCTCGGTTCTTTTTAGTGCTGATGAATTACATTTTCTCGAATTTGTTAAGACTTCCCCTTTTCTGACTATAGCCAAATACGTTCATATATTCCTAGTGCCTAATAGAGGCTCACAAGAGGAGCAATGCAAATGCTCTGTTACAATTGCATTTTATTGTACTGTATCTAGAAATTTATTGAGCGCATCTCGCAGAATAACTATTCAGAGGCGCTCTCAGCACAGAAGCCCCGGGGAAACAGGAATGCCATTGGGGAACGCATCATCATCATCATCATCATCATCATCGTCGTCATCATCATCATCATCATCATCATCATCATCATCATCATCATCATCATCATCATCATCATCATCATCATCATTGTCATCATCACCACCACCATAATCACCACCATCTTCATCATCGTCATCAATTCCTGCCACAAACCACTTGCCGGCGATAGTTATATCTATTTTATCGGCCATTTGTCGAGTCCAATGCCCCACTTAATGTTCTTCAAAGTCTCATTATGTCTTCGTTTATATATATATATTTATTATGTCTGCCCAGCGCCTCTTCTCTTTCCTTCAAATCTTGCACGTAGGCATTGTGTGGAATTCGATTAGCTAACATTCTTTGCACATGGCCAAACCCCTGGAGTGTTCGCTGAACGACTTTGTCTTGCAGGGTTGCTTGGATATACCTATAGGAACTGTTGCTTGGATACCTATTGGCACTGTCGATATCTATAGGCAATGGTGTAAACTTGTCCAAAATATGGGGGGGAGGCATTTGGTTATTCATTCTACACTTGTTGCATTGGATGTACAGTTCATCTCAATTATTGGGTGGCACGTGCCCCGCAGCCCCCCCGAGTCTACGCCTATGTCTATTGGAACTGTCTATGTCATCATGTCATGTCAGCATGTCATGTTTTATGTCATCGTATCATGTCTTGTGTCATCATTCTTAAGTTTCCGTAGTTTTGAAATTCCTGCAGTTTTCCGCAGCCAACTATAGTTTCTTGAGTTGCGAGAATTCTTTCAACGTCTTTGTGTCGCAATTTGTAGCATTCTGACCTATGTAGACAAATGGGTTTTCAGGTCTCAAATATTCTTGTCTTGGTTTTCTTTATTATTTCTCTACTTCTCCTTATCCTTTTCATTTCGTAAATGCTTCTAGGGTGCTTTCAATTATTACCCGTCGTATATGTCTTTTTCGCTCGTCATCTGCAGTCATTAGCTCTTTTTAGATAGACGAATTCTGCTTGTTCAATAGCTTCTCCTTGGATAGTGCGATAGCATTTCGTTTGATTTTACACAACTATTTTCTCGGCGTTAATAAATAAGCCGAATCATCTGCTGTTTCTGGTATCTGTGTCGTAGTATCTTTGGTTTCTTTCCACTTGAAGTAGTGAGGCCAATGTGGTCAGCAAATCAAAGATTATTTACCATCTCTCCATTTTATTTGATTCCCGATTCGGTGTTGCTTAGGCTGAGTGCCATTACTGCTTCTAATACTATGTTAAACAGATATTATGATGACGAGATGTGTTCTTGTCGTATACTCCCTTTCCGTCTGATGTATACATACGCTGCGATCTTTTTCTGTCTTTCTTTCTTAAAATCGCTCTTGATGATTTGCAAGATAATTTCCTGCACGAGTTTGATCAGTTTCTTTAGTACTCCTGCATTTTGCATCGCTCTCCACAATCTGTCGTATACCATACGCAGTCAAAGGCTGTGAAGTTGACGAAGACACTATGGTCTTGTTAGGAGCTTTCTTCTGTTATCTGTCTCACTGTGAATAGCTGATCAGACGTGCTTCCCTCCGTCCGAATTCGACCTACTCCTCGACAATTGCTCGCCTAATATTTCATTTTGGTTTTTTTAATCATTTTGGTGAAAGCTTTTCCGGGGATGCTCTGTAGGTCAACGACTCTATAAATTTCGCAGTCTTCCCTTCGGTACATAATTGGGACACAGCAATCAATAGATTCAAATTAGCGTCGTAACATGAACGAGATTATGGTTAATGTCGTTTATCAACAGACCAACAGAATAATAGCACAATCTCCTTGAAATAATTCCTGCAGCTAACTAAAGAATGATTAGACAGATATGGGTCAAATATAAAAGACTTGTTCCTGTGCGTATAGATATAATCCTATATATATGCAAGTGTGTATATAGCTCTAAATTATATACATATGAATGTTTAAGCGAATCTTTGATGTTAAATACTTATGATATGTATAAGTATACAACACTATATATACATGACATACTATATATATATATATGTATATATATGTATATATATATAAGTATATATATATGCAAGAGTAGTCCTGCAGCAGCAGCATCAGAGATTAGTTCCTGGAGACCATGAGCATCTTCTGTGATCATCGTATAAGCTGGTAATCTTAAGTCGGCCTTAGGACCTGCTGCTTTCATCATTGAGACAAGCTCATCGCTGTTCCTATTACGACGTCGACGACGACGACGACAACGTTGATGATGATGAGTGGTGGGGTGGTAATGGTGTTGTGATGGCAACGATGATAATGTCTACGACGACGACGGTGAAAAAAGAGAAAATGGCGCAGACGACGATTAGAGATAGAGCAGCGAGAGGTGATCATCCCACAGGAGACCAGAGACATTCGTCACCCGAGATATCTTCCACAGGCGTAAAAAATCATTAAACTCGTAGTAAATTTACACCGTTGATGGCATCAGTTGAACTGAATTGAATGAATGAATGAACGAATGAATGAATGAATACGTACGTACATACATACATGCATACGTACATGCATAGTATATACATCTACATGCGGACAGATATAAATATCTAGGATAAATATCTAGACATACCTATATACATACACTCATACATGCATACATGCATACATGCATACATGCATACGTACATGCATACATGCATACATACAAACATGCATACATACATACCTACAGATTACAGACAGACAGACAGACAGACAGACATACATACATACATACATACATACATACATACATACATACATACATACATACATACATACATACATACATACATACATACATACATACATACATGCATGCATGCATACATACATACATACATACATACATACATACATACATACATACATACATACATACAGAATGATACAATGCATAACATTGCTATCTATATGAACATACAGCATAGCACAATACAACAATTAAATAGCACAATACACACATACACATACGTAAAGCACATTCATGAACACAAACATGCATATATACCATACAATACGTTGCATTCCATGAAGTGGGATATGCACAATGCGTCTGTGAGCGGATAGGGAATCCGGTGACGGACACCCTACGTAGAGGTCGTTGCTAAAGGGATCGTTTATTTCCGGATGTGGAGATTCAGCCGGAAATAACAATTCAAGCACGTTTCGTTAATCTTCATTACTCGCCAAAGAAAACGAATTGCTTTTGCAGCTGAAGAAAACTAAGACCTATACGCTCAACGGTCAGCAGACTACGATGGATCAGTCTGTGTGACTGGTTGACTCGTTGGCTGGCAGCTTGACTGGTTGGCTTGCTAGTTGGTTGGCCAGTTGGCTGGCTGGTTGGCTGATTGGTTGGTTGGTTGGTTGGCTGGCTGGTTGGCTCGCTGGTTGGCTGGCAATCGTTGACTGATTGGTTGGCCGGTTAGTTGGCTGGCTGATTGGCTGGCTGGTTGGCTGGCTAGTTGACTGGTTGGCTGGCTGGTTGGTTGGTTGGCTGGCTGGCTGGTTGGCTGGCTAGTTGGCTGGTTGGTTGGCTGGCTGGTTGGTTGGTTGGCTGGCTGGCTGGCTGGCTGGTTGGTTTACTGGTTAGTTGTCTGGCTGGTTGGTTGGCTGGTTGGCTCGTTGGCTGATTGATTGGCTGGTTGGTTGGTTGGCTGGCTGGCTGATTGGCTGACTGGTTGGCTGGCTAGTTGACTGGTTGGTTGGCTGGCTGGCTGGCTGGCTGGTTGGTTGGTTGGTTGGCTGGTTGGTTGGTTGGCTGGTTGGCTGACTGGTTGGTTCGCTGGTTGGCTGGCAATCGTTGACTGATTGATTGGCTGGTTGGCTGGCTGGCTGGCTGATTGGCTGATTGGCTGGCTGGTTGGCTGGTTGGTTGATTGGCTGACTGGTTGTCTGGCTGGTTGGTTGGCTGGTTGGTTGTCTGGCTGGTTGGTTGGTTGGCTGGTTGGTTGGCTGGCTGGCATGTTTGTTGGCTGGTTGGTTGGTTGGTTGTCTGGGTTGTTGGTTGGCTGGTTGGTTGGCTGGTTGGTTTTCTGGCTGGTTGGCTGGTTGGTTGACTGGCTTGTTGGTTGGCTGGCTTGTTGGCTGGTTGGTTGGCTGGTTGTCTGGTTGGTTGGCTGGTTGGCTGGTTGGCTGACTGTCTATCTATCTAGCTGGCAACTTTTAAAGGCTGAAGAAAGTCACGAGAGTCGTCTCAAAGAGCGACAATCACTTGTAATAAAGTCATTCGGTGTTTGAACAAGAAATATCTTATGATCCGAAATGTTGGACGGACGAAGAACGGGGCGGATGTGAATGGTTGAGATATGTAGGCTTCAATTGGTTGGAAGAATTCCTGAAGGGTTTG